>CM062289.1:23742823-24322735 GCA_031216915.1 Pictodentalium vernedei
ATTTTGTTGTGTAATTTGTTTAATTATAACATTATTTGTAGAGTAAGGGAAACAACTCTATTGTCATATAATATTGTATGGATTTATTTCATTGCAACCATTGTAACAGGAAGGTGACAATTATTCGACAGTTCTAGAGGTTTTGAACGCCTAAAACAATCTCATTGACCACTGTGTTAACCTTTCACTCTCTGTACGACACACCAAGTTGTTTTGAAAAAAAAATACATATACATCCACAAAGTACATCATCTCTTGAAAAAAATAAACAGGAAAAAATATATGTTGCCACATGAAATTTCAATTTAAAATCCGAATTTTCACTACTACCCTATGGTCCTGCACTGAATGGCATTGACACTTTTTTTCATGCCGCATGTTTTTTTGAGAAATTCTCACACATTCCGGCACAAAATTACAAACAAACAAACCTTTTAATCCTTCCTAAAGTGGACAATTTTTCTTTTTAAATTTTAATTAATGGTTTCAAATCCCACTGATATTGAGCCAACCAGCCAATCGGGCTTATTTAATCCTACTCACAACTGGGCGTCAAATGCTCAAAGTCACGTGTTCACAAATTTAATGGTTCATAACCTAGAATAAACAACATGTGTTTTTAAAAACAATAAGCCGATTCGTCAGAGGGCGATTCGGGAAAACACTTCGATCAACCAATCTATCAAGACTGTCGTACACGCGTTAGCAACAAGCAAAATGTTTCGTTTGAAACGAGAAAATGTACGTTTTCGTTTTAATACTAATATAGATAGGAAAAATAACATATTTCCAGCCAGTGGCGGCACCATGGAGGGGTATGTGGGGGTACTTACCCCTCCACTTTTTCTCCAAGCGTAGTAAAACAATACTATCATTTTAATTTTTGTTGTATTGAACGTTGAGGTGTAATGGTCGGTATGCTTAATCCCATATTCCCAAGTGCACTAAATCAGAAGTTTCGAAATTATGTTTGCCCACCCCCACCCCCCCCCCCCCCCCACCCGACACACGATAGCTACAAACAACAGACAAGAGTCGAGGGTCCAAATTGCAACAAGGCATGCCGCGTTTAAACGGACTGAAACATAGTGCTTAAGAGTATTCGACGAATGCTAGAATCGAGAGCGTGCAAGGCATCCGTTTGGAATTCAGCCTACAGCAATTTTAAAAAATAAATAAAATTTAATATTTTAGAAAAATTCTCAAAGGTATAACTCAATGAAATCATACAAATATGAATATCATTGGAACCGGTTTGTCAGCCGGTTCCAATGATATCCATATTCGCATGATTTTGTTGCAAAACAGTTAAAAATTTTCTCAACTTAGGGAGAGGACCCCCCCCCCCCCTCCCCCCCCGAAACCTACCCCAGCTCGGCGCTGCACAATCCCCAACTGTACCCCCCCCCCCCTCACTTTTATAACTTTGGTGCCGCCACTGCTTCCAGCACTTCAATTAACAGACATTGTAAAAATAATATTGATTTTTTCGTCGAATGAATACCGCAATGAAGCTCTTCCCATAAGCGACGAACGACAAAACTGCACAAAGATCACTCAAATGACACAAATTCAAACCCTGAGTATCCAAACATCCAATCAATAGAAATATTTTGAAGCATAACACACAGATGTTTCAGCTGAAGATGTTGGGGAGGGGGGCGTGGTACCTAAAAGGTGAAAATCGTCTGCTGGTAGCAATGTCGCATGTCTAATAATATTTTGTCCACATACAGTACAAGTCAAAATGAGTTGAAGAATAACTACTACCAGTATAAACTATAGATGTAATCTTTCCTATACTATAACTCAAGAATCGGACATAAAATATAAAAATTCTTCTTTTGACCATTTTCTCCTTCAACTCAAACTTACATGTCACACAGTGGAAGCAATCTTATTACAAAAACAAACACAAAGTGTGAGATCCACGCAGGGGGCGGGGGAAGGAAATTCTGTCCTCGGTGTTAATTCTGAGATCCTACCCCCCATTTAAAAATGGGATATTGCACAGATGATAAAGGCATCAACAGCATTCAACCGACAGATCACAATAATATTGATTTTTCCGTAAAATGAATACCGCATTTACATAAGCGAAGGCCGACTCGGCATCATGTCTTTCTTTTGTTGGTGAGTGACAAAATGACAGATAGATCACTCATACGACACACAGATGACTGCGTGGATGAAAATTCAAACCCTGGGTATTCAAACAACAAACCAATACAAATATTGTCATGCTTAACACACAGACGAGCTGTTACAGCTGGAAGAGGTTAAAGAGGGGGGCGTTGTGTCACTTTCCCCAAAAAGTGAAAATCGTCTGCTAGTAGCAGCATGGATAACAGATTTTATCTTATACCTGTTGAAGATATAGCCCATGTGTTGTAGATTATCTAAAACACATACCCCTATGTCATATAGATTGGAGAACGGACTATAGTCTTTTTCTATATTATAATATAATGATGACATTCGCAAAATTGTTTATAAATCGTGTCAAATCTGGTGAAATTGATTATCAAACATATTTTTGTCATAAATCATAAGAATTGAGGCGTAAGTATATTTTCTGTAATTGTTTTCCCAGTTACAGGGCCACTTTCTAAGGGGAACTATACTCTATCATTCACTTGAATTTGTAGCCTTGTTACGCACCAACAGCTTTTCCGGGCACATCACATGTATTCATGCCCAACAAGAGAAAACAGTCGACTCCACTCCAGATGAGTCGACATTTTGATACGAAATCGTCCCCAAAACCCTTTTAAAAATGCAGAAAAGAACAAAAATGGTCGGTATAAGATAAAAACAACAATACCATAGTGTTTTTTGATATGTTTGATATCTCAACTCGTTGAGATATCAAACATATCAAAACACACTATGGTATTATCGTGTGTATACACTATTTAATATCTATGAGTTACAGTGTCGCGTGCCTAAATAACATTTTGTCCATATACAGTACATAACAAAATGAGTTGAAGAATAATCACTACTGTATAACTATGGATGTAATGTTTCCTGTACTAATAACATGAGAATCGGGCATCCTTTTTGTGAACCTCTAACAAAGAGCTTCCCCAAAAATGACGTAAGATTCTTTATTACTTTCCAAAGTCTGATTTACTGGGATTTCCGTGTTTGATTATAAACGACAACTTCACAAGTGAATTATGCAATCAACAATTGTGTCATGAATCCGTGCGCGCAAACGAAGACGCTTTGCCGTGGATGTAATGGGGACTTCATTGTTTTCTGGGGTTTTTTTTTAACCCTTTACCTAATATGAAAAGCAGACGACACTTGCAAAACAATTCTTGAATAGCTATTATGTTCATTTTTTGTCTCAAAAACATAGGTTACGACCCCTCATTGGAACGAGCTCGTTCCAATGATGGGTCATAACCTATGTTTTAGAGACAAAAAAGAATGAATTTTTTTTTGAGAATAGCGCTGGCCCTTACGTTAGGTAAAGGGTTAAATAATATAATTATCGTTAATAATGAAAAGTAATAAACAGAGTAATCGCTTGGGTGGACTGGTTACGTGAAATAATTCATTCGAGGCGAGGGACTATATTGTAAAACACCCGTGCGCATTCGCGCACTCATGTTTGTACAACGTCCCTCACCTCTCATGAATTATTTCACGTAATCAGTCCAGTCAAACGATTACTCTCTATCGAATTACCGGTATCAGTGTAGAAGCAGAAACAGCAGGAGTCTTAATTTACTGCAGTTATGTACAACCCATTTTAAGTTAACTTGTAATGTACGTGGACGTGTAGCTTTTTTAACATGTTTTGGCCTATACACAGCACTCAACAGAGTTAATAGCATTGCAGTTCCTATTGCAGTAAATTATCCACTGCACAAAAATTAAAAATGTAATTTATAATGTCCACGAAAAGGCTATTATTTCAGGGAAACTAATTTTTTGGATGTAGCTGTGATATGCTAAAAGATCTGATCCATGAGTGGTGGGAATTTACCCTTCTGGTATTGTTAATTGTTTGTTTTTTCAAACATTGGAAACGGGTTGATAAGAATCTCCAAAAACCACGTACCTCTCTGCCTAATCCATTACCTAACAGATTAACTGCAACTACACATATAATTGACGAATTTAGCAGATAAAAATGTTTTTTAAAGCGTTTTATACAAAGCACATAATGTGATCTATCATGGGAACAAGATTGTTTTCCCGAAAGTCACACGATTAGATTTGCGTGAAGCTTTTTGTGTAAGTTTGAAAAATTTAAATTTAAATTTCCAGTTTTAATGTTGTTATGGGTAAAGGTTTAAGTAGTAAAGTACAAAATGTACTGTACTGCCTTTCTGTAGTCAGAGTACTGCATCTGTAAATTATTTCCGCAAGTCAAAATTTGTTATTTTAAATTTGTTTTGTAATCACGAAATAGTGAAATGTGCCTATGGCTAGAGTCCAATAATATTTAATAGAACAAATCCGTAAATGTACAATTATTTATTTAATAGCTGAGTATGAAATGTTTGGAAAAAAGACTTCATATGAGTATAAATTCATGGTACAATGTAGAAGTCTACAAATACTGTTTGAATCAAAATAAGTTGTAGCATAACCGCAATAAACAAAGTAGCCAAATGCCATTACACCAATAACCTAAGAACCTGACATCATTTTCTGGAAAGCTCTCTGTGAGAGCTTCCCAGAAAATGATGCCAGATTCTTGTGTCATTGGTGCAGTTGAAGATGCATAGATTATAGTGGTTATTCTGCAACTTAATGTAAGTCACGTGACTTCAGAATTAAACTCGGAGGTCCACTGGCTGAAAGTTTGCTTATGCAAAACAACGTACATGGGCATCAATCACTGACCACACATGACAGCCAGTAAAAACATGTGACTCAAAAAACAAATCTGCAGTTTAAGGAACGCTGAGTAATTCGTTATTTGGTGGTCCATAAAATCCGGATTAACTTGTTGAGCCCCCGACTTTCTACAAAGATTAGCAAGAGAATGTTGGAAATATATGTATATCCACATACTTAGAAGACAAGTACAAAATCACCCTGTGTGTACTGTGATACAATATCCATGTATGCACATTTTGGTAATGGATCCAAGGTTGGAGAGAGGTGATTTTTTTATCCCTAAAAGACACCAGAAAACTTCATTTAATGACTGATTTCAAAATTTTCCTGGTGGAAAATAGCACCCCCACCCCTCTCAAACCACCCTATGATCCATCGCGCCTTCGTTACTAGTTGCAGATGACTTTATCATCTGCATCAACATCCCGAAACTTTTAAAAGGGGCCCCGTCACAGAATTAACCACGGATTAAGAATTTCCTCTCCGGCCCTGCGTGGGTCTTCCCCTTCGTGGGTGTTTTTTGTAATAAGACAGCTTCCACTGTGTGACATGTAAGTTTGAGTTGAAGGAGAAAATAGTCAAAAGAAGAATTTATATGTTTTGTCGGATTCTTGTGTTATTAGTATAGGAAATATTACATCTTTAGTTTATACTGGTAGTGGTTATTTTTTAACTCATTTTAAATTGTACTGTATATGGACAAAATATTATTAGACACGCGACACTGCTACTAGCAGACGATTTTCACATTTTAGAGATCACGCCCCCTCCTCCTCCCCAATCTCTTCCAGCGGGAACATCTGTGTGTTATGGTTGAAAATATTTGTATTGATTGGTTGTTTGGGTACTCAAGGTTTGAATTGTCATCATTACGCAGTCATCTTGGCGTAGTTTGTGTCATCTATTTGTAGTTTTATCACTCGTCAACAACAACAACAAAATGAATGCCGAGTCTGCCCGCGCTTATGGGAATGGGTTCCTTGCAGTATTGATTTGATGAAGACATCCGTATTATTTTCATCTGTCGGTTTAATGATGTGTTGAAAGTATGTTATTTTTTCTATCTTAATAATAAATCGGAAACGCACATTTTCTCGTTTCAAATGAAACATTTTGTTTGTTGCTGTCGCGTACACGAGTCTTGATAGACAGCGTCGCCCGAGTGGTAGAGTGTCCTATGTCCCATAGGGGACATAGGACATTCTAGCACTCTGGCGACGACAGGCTGATCGAGGTGTTTACCCGAAGCGACATATGGCCAGGCTTTCATTAACGTCAAACATGGCGAATGAGCAATGGGCTTATTCTTTAATATCATTTGAGCTCGAACCTAGAGCTATCCAGGAGCTTACACGTACATCGTCCCCAGAGTTCCAATGTGTTCTGTGTGCCTACTGGAGTGCCTACTGGCAGCCTACTGGAGTGCCTACTGGAGTGCCTACTGGCACATAGAAGACATTGGAACTCAGGGGACGACATGATATTTTTGGCGACAAAAATATAAACTTGCACAGAAACAACAAAGTGACGATGGCTTTTTTTGGCATGATAGAGCAATCTGATGTTTCAAAAACTAATTTCACTGAATACCGAGAGAGACTCGAATTTTATTTCGAAGCCAACTGTGTGGAAAATGAAGACATTTTTTTCTAACTGTAATCGGATCGTCTGAATTTCGTTTATTACGAGATCCTATTGCACCACACAGTCCGAAAGATACGAGTTATGACGAATTGATAAATATTTTGAAAAATCACCACAAGCCAAAACCTCCTAAATTTCTGCAAAGAAAGATTTTTGATTCTGCCAATCGTCATTTCCAATACATCGCTCGACTAACATTTGAGTGACCAATGTGATTTTGGTGACAAGTTAGATAACGTTTTGTTTGCAGCATACAGGACGAACGTATTCAGTCCAGATTGCTGTCAGAACGAGACCTGAATCTAAAAAAAGCTGTTGACATAGCCACGGAGTATAGAATCAACCTGACATAGCCCAAGCTATTTCGATAACATGTCAAACTGTACAACAGTTGCAGGTGCCATCCAATGAAAATATTAATTACACATCTAAACAAAAAACAAAAACAAGGAGACAGCACATCCACCACAAGTTTCACAAACAAAAGTGAATAAACAGTCTTACTGTCAAGATGGTAGAAGCTGCGGCAATGGGTTCGAAGAAATATTCCTTTCTCCAAACCATAAATTTTAGTCTTCAATTTTTCTCTGTTATAAATAATTCTCTCTCTTTCCCTCTATCTAACATTCATTACGTTTCATCCATATTCGACTGTTACAATTCACATACTGCCTAGTTGGTCTGGCAACCTACAATATCCATGCTTGTGTTTCAAAACTTTATATTTTCTTATCAAACTCATTTCCTATTGCTAATTATGTAATGCTGAGACAATATTTGTTAACTTGACGTTTCAATAGTCCATATGTTCTTCTCAGTCATGTATTCCTTCTAGTTGTAAAAGAGTTTAAAGTATTAAAAATATTAACCCTAACATTGCTACAGGTGTGGAAATTCAAACGTTTGCAAGTGCAAGGAAAGTCCATGCTTTTTGTGTCGTAAAAGGGCCATATCTAAAAAAATGTGTCGTTCTGAGACTCAAAGTAAACCACACAACCAAACAGAAACTATAGTATTTTCCGAAACATACTTGGCGAAAGACTGTATCGCGTATTTCCTGTTCTGTTTGTAATTCAATTATAATCAACCACTCAAATTAAAGAATAGATGAAGGAAACAATTTTCGCATTACTACCTTATCGGTGGGTCTTCATTTTCCCTTGATTTCACTCAAAAGCTCACCGTTGTTGTCATTTTACGCCAGCAGCCGACATGTTTGTTTACCAATGACGTAACGGATAGCATAATCTATTTTTACCTGAGGTCCCGCTCCACAGTTTTCCAGGCATTTCCAAATGTGACATGCCATACACTCTCTTCAAATGCAAATATCCTGTAACTTAGTTATCCAACCCATTACATGTATTACATTTCCCAAATCCACAAAAAACATATAACACTATCTCACTAAGTAGAAATAAACAATCTGAATGTGGGTGGAATTATTTATTGTCAAAGGCAAGACTTCAACCTGAAAAATTGCCCGAAAAAATACCAAAACCAGTCATTTTCAGCCACCTAGCAGCCTCAAAAGCAGAATTTTCCCACCAACCCCACCTACCCACCCCTGGAGCAGACCATCACTTGTTTCTAAAATGCAAAAAAAAAATTATATGTTTCCGTCTCATTTTTTAGCTACCTGTCTGGTAACAAACCCGTGTAAAAATTACTGTGGAGCGGAACCTGAGGGTTTCGAGGTTGTTGCAAGGAGTTGTGTTTTGATGGATTTGGATACAGATCAAAACATAAATCTGACCCGTTCCACAACATCGGTACGTTTGTTGCGAAATTCGGGCCCAAGTGAAACTTACGATCACAAAGTGATGACCGTTTCTGTAAAATAAATAAAATACGTCGGAAAATAACTGTTGAGGCTTTCTAAATAAAATTTTGAAGTTCACCCTGATAAATTTTGTAACAGCTTTAGAAACATTGTGCACGAAAGCAGACTTGTGATTTAATAATGTTTTCCTGCCGAAAATTCCTTTTCGATGAAAATTCTTTAGTAGAGTCGAAGTTTATCGCCGATTGGGGTGGGGATAAACCCCATATTTTTCAATATATGGGATTTATCCCCACCCCATTCGGCGATAAAACACCGATTTCAACAGGTTTCTGACTGAAGACCAAAACACTGATTTCAACAGATTTCTGATTGAAGAACCAAATTATGTACCGTTTTTAGTTAGTTAGTTAGTTAGTTATTGGTGTTTAAAGCCACATATTTATGCACAATGGCTAATCATGACCACGACATTTTTTACGGACAGAGGAAGCCGGATTACCCGGAGAGAACCATCGAACAATGGCAAGCAACTCTCAGCTCCACAACATGGTAACTCCATACAAGCAGGGTTATAACATTGGTTGAAGACAGGTGTTCCATCCACGAGGAGCAGTAGGCCTTAGTACACAATGCCACCATGACCCAACGTGGGCAATGGGGTGAAGTGTCTTGCCCAAGGACACAACCCGGATTGCCGCAGGTGGGGTTCGAACAGAGTACCTCTCGGCTTGCAGCCTGCACCCTACCAACTGAGACACCCGCCTAGATGTAACGTTTTTTGCATCCAACGCGGATTACTTATCGAAAAATCAAGCTCTAAAGTATGTTGCTGTCAGAATACCGGCTTTCACTTCCATTTCGCCAAATTTACCAACATGAAACCTAAAAAAACCCCTCCCCCCCCCCCCCCACCTCCACCACCTGAAGTCCACTCCGACACTGTCCTGCCCTTGAACTGCGTAGAATAAAATTAAGTCAAGCGAATCGCATTGAAATCAAGTTTGGGGAAATGGGCTAACCATCTTTGGTTTATCGCATATATGTGTCTTGCAAGGAAACAGATTCAAGACAGTATGGGGTTGAGATAGCTGGCGGCAGATCCTCGATCTAGCATCACTGACTGTGTACACGATGCTCACAAAAAATGCACTCCACCTCTCCAAGTGACATATAGACACACGTTCCAATTTTTCTCTGCCAGTGAATTTATAGCCCATACTCTTTGAAGTCTGGGCAGAGCATATAACTTGAACTAAATTTTAAAAGATTAACATGGCTATTCAGGACCTGTCATGTTTCGACCCCCTCCCCTCCCCCACCCGTCCGAACCAGTTCAATAACATTGGACTTGGACTTCGCCAAAGTAATTCGCGTTCGTTTTTTACATATGTTTTGGGTCGTCGGCCTTTAATACCATTCAAATAATCGTTAGAAAAAAAATTGTAACATACTTCGCGAGGGTAGGTTAATTTTAGGCTTGTAAACCTTACCGTAAGTAGTTTTCAGTGTGCGTGGATTATCTCTCTTCCACATTACTAAGAGGAAAAGTTACAACGTCTCAGTTATAGCTCAAAGTTTTAACTTTACAAACAAAATCTTCAAATATGAAGAAATAGAGAATATATAAATCGAATGCAAAGTCACAGGGCGGAGGCAGGGGGTGAGATATTCCGTCATGGCCTGCGTGTATCTTTTCATCTTCCACCAATCTTGGGAGCCAGAAATAAGCTTTTTAAAAGCAAATGTTTTTTTTTATATTTGGAGAGGGGAAACACACGAGATTTTATCCTATCGGGTGGGGGTGAAATGTAGGGAGAAAGTTAAACGGCTACACCAGAACTAACACATATCATTAATTAACGGGAGGTCATTTGAATTTGTTCCAAGAACCATGCGCGCATGAGACGATGGGGGGGGGGGGGTGCGGTTGCCACCCCTCTTGGTCACAGGGAATTCAGCTATAATCATTGTTACATGTATGTCGTAAAAACGTCACGTTTCTCGATGCCGTGCGCGTTCGTTGTCGCGGGAGTGGGGCTCCCCCCCCCCCCAAAAAAAATGAAATCAACGTCTAGAAATTTCGAATTTCGAATCACTATTTGACTAACAGCTGGAACCTTCACATACTATGGTAGAAATCGTGAAATACCTCTTGGAATGCAACGCAAACAGACAAAATTACATCCTGTGCAGGAGGTGGGAAGTAAATTCAAGAGGGGCAAAGTTTGGATCGGAGGTAGGGGTTGTCTAAAACAACTGTTTTTTTTTCAGCCTAGTATCTATATTTTTTATTTTCAACCCCACCTCCTTCTCTAGTCTAAGTTGAGTTTTAAAAGTTATTTCAAATTGAGCACCAGTCTTTCTCAAATTTGTTCAATCTGCGCCAAATTCCATCCACTATGCCTGAAACGAGCAGATGAGGAGGCAAATATTCTAATCTATTTTACTAGTGTACCATCAACTCACAGTGGATAAGTCGTCATAAGTGGAAAATACAGAAACCGAAAGTTGGAACTCGCGAGGCGGAGAATATTTTGCTCCACCCAATGGGAGTGGTCTGTTTGAGTGGGTTCAGGGGGCGGCCAGAGGCGCCCCCCCCCCCCCCCCAAAAAAAAAAATAAAAAAATAGGTGAAACGGTAAAACAATTGAGAGAAGAAAAGGAAGTATGCCAAAAAAAGAAGGCGGACTGTTTTTATATGGGCCTACGAGCCTCATCGTTCGGACGCCGAACACCGACATTTTCTGTCCGATGCCGATTGGATTCGCGGCAGCAAATTCAGATTCGTACGCAACCGCACACATGTGCCGATGTCAATGAGTTCCTAAATTAGTTTTCTCTCTGACAAACGCTTCCGGTAAAAATAACACATCGGACCCCAGATCTATTGCCGCAACTGCAAACATGTGCGCTTAGCTTCACTTACAAGCCACACGGAACGCGCTGCGTGACGCAGACCAATATGCCCAGGTTTTGAATTTGAATTCGAGAGTGAAACAGAGTTACAGGTATCACGGAACAAAATATTTTCCCACATGCGACAATAGTAACGTTCAGGCGAAAAAATATGATCGCACCACTTCAATTTTGCCATTCAAATATCTTTGTTAAGTATAGCCCTTCAGACAATTTTTTCTCACCCGAGAACAAGGGTCATGCAACAAATAAGAGAGAAAAACTGACACGAAAGGAAGCACAGGTCACGTGCATTTTTCAGGCAATTCCCTACAAAAACACACAAAAAGTAAATTGTATTTTTTAGGTCTAAGGGTCATCAAATCACCCTCTTTTTATCAGGCATATTCAACAATAGTGCAAGATGTCAATAGAATGTTTCAAACCTTTATTGAAACAATATATTTTCCAAAGGCTGTTTATTTTTAGCGATTGTGTTGCGAAGTTGGCCCACAGAAGTTAAGCAAGCTCGAAAGAAGAGCTATAGTTCTTCCATGGAAATTATAGAAATAACAGGACAGTTTTCTATTAGTTTGAATGGGACTCATATTATTGCTGTTAATTTTCCTCAGAGCTGATATTCGTAGAATTGGATAAACTAATAAGAAATACTCCGACTAACACTCGACCGACTGACCTACACTGAGTGGAAGAGCTGATCAGAGATAACGCCGGTAGTCGAGTTTTAGTTGATAAATATCACGGGCGGAAATCTCCGAATTGGTACTATTTGAACTGTCATAGCTGTCATCAACCCATAAATCACACTCCCAGAACAAACGGGCATCACGTTATGCTGAAGTTGCAGAACTGTAAATTCTATCACACAATTCCCCCGGTCAACAGAACCCCGGCGGAATGTGTTTGTGGAACAACCACTCGATAGATTGCATGCAGATTGCCGACAGTCTGCATGGCAGTACAAGCGTCTAACAATGGTGACTGCCACGTCACGGGAACTTTCCCTAACTATTCCGCTGACTGGTAGTCGCGTGATCAGGTTTGGCATCAAAAATCTAGTGGATATAAGCACTGATTCCTGGATGTTTGGGAAGTTGTC
The DNA here is from genome assembly GCA_031216915.1 of Pictodentalium vernedei. Classification (NCBI taxonomy): domain Eukaryota; kingdom Metazoa; phylum Mollusca; class Scaphopoda; order Dentaliida; family Dentaliidae; genus Pictodentalium; species Pictodentalium vernedei. The sequence continues at coordinate 23,755,131 of CM062289.1, forward strand.
TCTGGGCTCCCGACGAGCAAGTACCTACCTACAAGAAGTAAGATGGATGCCGCCACTGTTGCTTTCAGGTATGAACTTTGACTGAACATTGTGGATTTTACTTTATACCAGAGAAAACGATTGGCAGTTGAGTTTTATTTGTTAATAAAAATCGTAGATAACTGGTAAACTGGTCTTCGTTGAGCTGAACACGACTGGCTCGTGAGGTAACCAACCTGAACCCAGAATCTGGAGCCTGTGTCTGGTATCGTCTGGTAAGGAATCACAAAACGCCACGGGCTGATGGGACTTCGCGGTTGGTGGGGCTCCGTAGTTCTCTCAGTAATCACAACGCTTGGAGTCAGAATTTACTATCGCAGATCGATAGACTTTTTACTAAATTCCGTACCAATTGCATCATTTCCGAGTGCAACCTTTCAAGGCGGGTAACTCTAATTCAAGGTGGGCAACTCTAATTCAAATTTTTAGTTCCCTGATACCTGTTGAGAGTATCTATATTTGATAATAGAGGTTCCTCATTCTTATAAAAACCGGTGCCAGATCCACTGTGTGCCGCGACAGATTAGGCGGCCGCGCGATGACAGCTATTGAGTCATCGAGAATTAAATGACTTGACGTGGACACTGCAGACTTAAGATTTTGCAGCGCTAAAGGCAAGGAAGATATCACACAAAAAGTCAATCATCAATGACTGATCATGTCCAGTCTTTTCGCCGGCCATCAAATCTGTCGTAATTTTTACGATACACATCACAATAATTTTGATGATACAATCAGCGTGATGGTATTACAACGTAAAACTCTACTCACAGTTGCGACAATTGGTTCTGTTGTATAGGCCAATATATGTTTAACAAGTATCATATGATAATAGAATTAATAGTGAAGTGTCATTTGGCATTTAGTTTGGGTTTCGGGATTTGTTGCATCGCTGGTGTTTCATGCTATGACAGTGAATGCATGTCTGATGGGATCGTATCCAGAAAATTTACCATATTATCAGTGTGCGCTCTTGAGCTTCAGGCGCCCCGTAGGAAAAAAATTATCAAATTTAAAATTAAGTGTTGGGAAGGTGGGGGACTGTCGTTCCACGTGTAATAGAAGTGATTGATATCTTGGGTGTTCGGTCACATCGTCTTTATCAACAATTATAAAAAATATAAATTTCATCACGCAGGACGCAAATGTTAACTGTATTTCTGAAAGTCTACCTTTATGATGTACTGTGCATTTATGTAAAATCATCAGTACTAGATGTAGAGATCGTGCCACATGGGGGGGGGGGGGGGGGGGGGGGGGGTAGGGGGGCTTAATGGGAAACCTAGGAAGGACGTCATATTCACGTGACCCAGTTACGCCAAGTTAGTCACGTGACCCAGTTACGTCAAGTTTGGTTGATGTGCTAGCCCGCGTGAGCGGTCATCTTGTGGCGTCATTTCATAGTGATACGTGGTCTTAGTGCGCATGCGCAACTCGTGTTGTTAGGGTGATACGCTGTTCCGTCAAGCATTTTGTATACTGGCTTTCCTCAAATACCTAAATGAGTCGAAGAAAGTATATTCGAGTCACTCGAACGAGCAATTGTTCTATAGCTCATTTGTTCGATGGGATTCGAGTCGCTTGAGCAATGACTTTTCAGTAACTCTTCGATGGATTCGTGGCTATAAGAAACATATAGGCTTTGGTTATACACACTGAAGATAACTCTGCATAAATGTTATGGGAAACCAAGCACTGGTGATTATAAGACTTGGACGAGGGAACGAACTAGAGCTAGTTTGGGCTAGACATACTGCTAGTGTTAGAGTAGTATCTGTAATAGGCACAAAAATAGGGTTCTTGGAAAATCTGGACCAGTACTTTAGTGTAATAGAACATACTCTCGATCCTATAGCACTACGTGCTACTACTAAAAACCCTAGATGGGGAGTACAAGTCCGTTACGGTTGTTTTGGGCGCATTTTGGTGATTTGGAGGGATTGTCGGCTTGTTTGTGGTAATTCTACAAAGTACAACTACTCTTATACAAAGGAACGTACCTGTTATTGAAAAAAGAAGGATTCATGAGGAATCCATATCAAATAGTCGTTTTGGGTGGTTTGGATGGATTGATGGGTCTTTCTGGGTAATCAGATTTACTCCTATTCAAACGAACAAACCCTCCGTACATACCCCCGTCTTGGTGTAGGCCATTCAGGCTCATAGCAACCACGTGCTACCTTCGAAACCAAGATGGCGGCCTCCATCAGACAAAAATGTCCGACAGAAGTACTATCACCCTAACAACACGCACTGCGCATGCGCACTAAGACCACGTGTCACTATGGAGATGACGTCACAAGACGGCCGCTTCCGCGGGCTACCATGACAATCTAACATGAGTTAAATTGGGTCACATTACTGTGCCATCACTTCTTAGGTCCCCCTCACTAGGTCCCCACAATGTGGCAAATAAGGCCAAGTGGCCGAAAGCTCCAGTTACTGATTGATTTTATTATATAAAATGTCACACTATCTACCTACCCACTGAAAAATGTTGCAGGCTGAATGGGAACATAGTTTATTTAGTGGCCAAAAAGCCCTCGGGGATTGAAATCTTTTTTCCAATTTTCCCGGGGATACTCCCCGCCGCCATCTATAATTCTATTAGCATCCCACCTTAGGTCTTGGGCATATATGACGCCCCTTGCTAAAGTATATCCAGAGGGGAGACACCTTTGAGCCGCCACTGGACCCAGTGGAAGTAACACAGGTATGTAGAAATGTTAGACAGTCGAGATAATAATTCATAGCTTAGGGTTTTTAAAAATTTCGTTATAATTAACTGCAGTAATGGTAGAAGTTTGTAGGGATTTATCCAAACGATGTATGGAACTCAGAAATAGAGACAGCCAAAGGTAAAAAAAAAACGTTAGAGAAAGAGTCATGGGGATTGTAACCAAAATTGGCGAGAGTAGGTCAAAAGAAAGAGGTCTTTGTGTGGCCTGCGTGACAAAGAGAAGACAGGTTTTGAAGAGTACCTTGACAATGGCACCATTGTAAGGGGAGGGGTGGTCACTGTTGTTCACGCTGAGGTCGCGATCACTGGAGATTAGGGGGAATTGGGAAAGACGTTGGAAAAGGAGAGCCAAATGTGTAACTTGGGCGTAGTGGTGACCTTGGAATACGTTTTATTAGGAAGTCCAAAATCTCAATCTTCTAGATCAAAATTTACTGAGAGTAGTATAATGAGGACGTGGGATGAGAGAATAAAGGACGTGGTTAGTGGTTGACACAAATGCGATGGTCAGTATGCTTACTGGAGGGATTATGAAGAATGGGGGTACAGAGTGTCTTCAAGCAGTTCGTCTCAGTATTGGGAGGAAAGATGCGTGGGAATCGGGAGGCAGTTGGAAGCACATGAGTAACCAAAACCTTCTCAACTGAGAACCACGGCAAATCAGCGGCCAGCCAAACTGTTATATATCGACCCACGTGAATAGTGTCAAAGCCTCATCCATCTGTAGGGTTCGATCCTCTAATGCTATGGGCACATAGGCCTTACATTACACGTCTTTACTCCAGCTGAATCCCGAGAAGCATATAATGTTTTATTGCGGTTGACTGATACCAGACGAGACCGCTCGAACACATTGTCAGGCACCTCTACAAAAGCGATCGTCTTTTCTTCCAATTACAAGGTTCGAAAGGAAAAGTCTGCTTTTCTCTAGAAACCCTCAAGCGGATCAGATTTTTAAAAATGTTCCCGGGGAGGGTTCCCTTAATCCCACCAGTAGGAGAAGACACGCTCACGAACATCCACACCAGGGCTACGCACGTAGTAACTTTTAGGGCGAAATCTTCCAGCCCCCCCCCCCTCCCCCCCCCCGCAGCCATGGAAAAAAAGTTGGCCCGTTGGTCTATATACGCCTGTGCTGGGTATAATCAGTGGAGTCGAAATATGATTAATATTATATAAATTCTCTTATCAACTTTGCCTAGTGATTTCCCCCTCAGAAGATTTATGGCGGGGGGGGGGGGGGGCAGCGTGATCACGAAGTGACGTACGAGCCGCCCCCCCCCCCACTTCCCAACAATTTTCCAATAAGTTTTTTAGTGATTATACGTATTCGTAAGGGTTGTATTCGAAGATGCCAATTCTCTCATGCTATTAGTTATACACTTTCTTAAAAGAAAATTGGTTAGGCCTACTTGGACTTGTGTTGGGTTATAGCGAAAACGGCACCGTGTGAAAACGGCACCGAGTGAGCGAAAACGGCACCAATTGATTGTGGCGAGAACGGCACCAGTTCCGATGGCGAAATTAATTCATTTAAATGCTGCCTTTTTCTGTGTTTCGTTTGAAACCGAGTATTTAGTCTATGGTTCTCTAATAAATTTGTGGAAAATTGAGCAGTTAAAAATGAGAGGATACATCTTCCCTCCCAACTATCTCATGGTTTTCTTGTTGTTTAGCAGTGACTTCTAAACATTAAAAGCAATAACACCCCTCCCCAACCCCACCCTTTCTTCGGCCCTGGAATCTATCCAACCTGGATTCACGATACACCTCCTTCTTTATTATTTGACGCAGAAATCAGAATCTTGTGTATGTGGGTGTGTGTGTGTGTGAGGGGGGGGGGGGTCCGAATTCAAAGGACGTGCCAAGGTAAAAAATTAAAACAAGGTCTTTTAGGCCATATTTGGATGGGGGCAGTCCAAACCCAAGAAATCCGGACTCCTGTGCCAAACCGAAAGTAACGGGCCCCGGATTTCACACGGTGCTGTTTTCGCCTGTACCCGTGTCACTGTCACACAAACAATCAAAGGCTAAATGGAGGTCTGTAGCAACATACTGAGGGCAGTTGTCGGCAAGACATGACAAATTTGGAAAACTGGTACGGCACGTATTAATAAAATAATTGACGTCACGACTACAATACATGTATATGTTATTTATTCACTAATTCACTAACGCGTTTTGAACAAGACTTGAGTTTTATTTTGAACCATCATCACGACGAACTGATATTCCAACTTCGTCAAAACACGCCTTCTGCAAAGGCAAGCCGTGAAAATTCAAATTTACCTGTTCTCAAATGGACGGTCCCAGTTACGTCACTTGTGCATTGTTGCAAAATGGACGCTCTTCCGAAAATACACACAAATTCCCATAGAGAATTAAAAAAATTCGTTCATATAATTTTCGAGCGAGCTAAAATCACAGAAACGTAACGACGGCGAAGTTAAATATATTACACGTAATCGGGAGCTGAAAACTAAAAGATATTTTCTTGATTTTGTATTATTCCAGAGTTTATTTACCATCGGGGGGTTATGGAAAGGACAATAGTTATAACACCAGGGGTGCAGTCAGCAATTTGTTATGGGGGTCGCCCACAATGCAACTGAAGAATGAGAATGTCTGGCAACTAAAAAGACTGAAAACTTGGGCCAGAGGCCAAGCCATGGCCAAAGGTCAAGTTGGAGGAGATTATGGGAGGGGGTCACTCCCTCCCATATTCTCCTCCAACTTGACCTTTGGCCATCGGTGGTGGTCCGGTGGAGATGCGTGGCGGGGCGGTGCTCCCCCGGAAAAAAATATCTTCAGTATTTGATATCAGCAGTTATCAAAGATTTCATGTTGAGTGCAGATGAATCAAATTCAATGTTGGCACGTATCAGACTGCTGCGGAGAATATCGGCCGCAGACCTTTTGGGATTGGTGGGTGGGTGTGGGGGGGGGGGGGGGGGGCTCGTACACATACACCCTTGAAAACAATATCGTCGATTCACCTTCAGAAGAAGGGAAAGCAGAGGATTAGGAGATGTATTTTCTACGTAACTCTAAAACAGTTTCCAACACTCCGATTGTTGGCCTGTTAGTTGAAAATGTGAAGGTTAAGTTTCAAATAGACACAGATGCTTATTTAACTGCCATTACTGATGAGTGTTTTAAAAATTTATTTCCTAACAAAAACTGTGAACCTCCTGATCTCTGTCTTAAAACTTATACCGATGAAAAATGAAAGTCTCTGGTCAATGTATAGTAAACATCAAATATATGGATAACGATTACTCCTTACCGTTAATTGTTGTGAAAGCTTAATTAGTAGAAACTGGTTGTTGAAAGCAAGGTTAAACTGGAATGAATTGTGTGAATGTAGTTGGATACCTACCCAGACTGTTCTGCAAAACATATTGGATAAGTACAGCAGAGTTTTTAGTGAAGAGCTTGGCTCTTTAAAGGATTTTTAAGCTAAATTCATATGACTGAGAACGTTGTGCCAAGTTTTGTAAGGCGCGGCCGGAGCCATTTACCTTGAAAGAGGATGCTGAAATTGAGCTGAAGCGACTTGAAGCGCAGAGTGTTATTGAGAAAGTTGAGTTTTCAGAATGGGCAGCACCCATTGTACCTATTGTGAAATCTAATAAAGCAATTAGAATATGCGGTGATCAATAAATTGGTTAATGTGGACAAATGCCCAATTACAATATTGGATGAATTATTACTTAAGTTGTCAGGTGGTGAGAATTCAGTAGGCTTGTTTTTAGTAATGCTTACAACGTAGATTGATAGAGAGTCTGGCACTAATTTTCGGTGTGAAAAGATTTCATAGATACATTTTTGGTCGACAAATAACTCTTTACTGATCATTACCCTTTACTTGGTTTATTCGGAGAACAAAAAGGTATAGCGTCTATCGGAAAGTGAGTTGTCGTTCTTGGACTAACTACTACCGGTTGGTGTTTGCGGTATTGTAAACATTACGATTCGGATTGATAGCGTATATTTGAATTTCGCCTAGGGGCGAACACCACGGAATACCTTGGTACCACCGACATCAACTCACCGCAGTCAGAAATGGATTGGGGGTGTGGGGTCCCGAGGTGTTCTCCCCTAGGAAAAATGTGCTTGGCAATCAATATGACATCACAATCAACATCGGCTCGTACACTACACATTACACAAATCAACGTGATGACCGGAAAACTTTATCGTTGACAGTACGGCCGCCGTGGACTGGTCACTTTCCTCGGGTGGACAATATTTCCATAGACACAATAATATTAGATTCCAAACACTAATTATAGGAATAATCATCAAAACTTTTATTAATGAAGCACCGGGTACAACCCGGTGCTTCATTGCTGAATTTTTTTTCTGATGATGATTTTAATTACCTGGTAAACGCATGCGTGGACATCATTTTCCACGCGTGGATTACGACCAGTCCACGGCGATTGTACTGCACACTCTATATGGTTTGTCTCTACTATGGTCTCTAAAGACAAGAAAAAATGCTTATTTTTGGCCCCATATTTAATAAATTTCCTCATCGGGCCGAGAAGTTGGTAACTATGAAGCCACAAATATGCGTTTTCCATAATGTAGATCCACTCAGAAATCAGAAATCAAACATTAACCCAAATCAACTAAGTTATTTATTTATTGGTGTTTAAGGTCACATACGTATGCAGAATGGCTAATTATGACCGTGACAGTTTTACGGGTGGAGGAAGCCGGAGTACCCGGAGAGAACCACCGAGCAACGATGAGCAGCTGTCAGCTCCCCAACATCGTAACTCCGCGCTGCAGCACAGACAGGGTTAGATTGGTTGAAGACATGCGCACCATGCAATATTATAAGATTTCAAACTCTACATAATTATAGGAATAATCATCAAAAATTTAATTAATGAAGCACCGGGTACAACCCGGTGCTTCATAAATTAAAGTTTTGCTGGTGATGATTTTTATTACCCGGTAAACGCATGCGTGGACATAACTACCCACGAATGGATTACGACCAATCCACAGCGACTGTACTGTGATTATAACACACAATTACGCGGTAAACGTTTTTCATTAATATGATCGCAGTTTTGATAACGTTATTTAACCCCTTCCACACTGATGTCGAAAAATCCCAAGTTATGGGTGCAAATTTTTCTCATAATGCAACTAGAAATTCAACCAATTCAATCTTGTTTGACAGAGCTCATTGAGCTCTGTCAAACAAGATTGAATTTGTTAAATTTCCAGTTGCATTATGGGGAAAAAATGGCAACTTGAAATTTGGATATTTTGAGATCAGAGTGAAGAGAGTTAATTGAAACACAATGTACACAAACGAACACTCAGAAATAAAAAAAAATCGCATACCAACCGGAAGTAATTCATACTAGTCTCCACAGCGTAGAAGAGTTCATGGAATCAGGTGGAGATAACCTATGTGTAGAACCTACACAGCGTAGAATATTTCATGGAATCAGGCGGAGATAACCTATGTATAGACCCTACACAGCGTAGAATATTTCATGGAATCAGGTGGAGATAACCTATGTATAGACCCTACACAGCGTAGAAAATTTCATGGAATCAGGTGGAGATAACCTATGTATAGACCCTACACAGCGTAGAATATTTCATGGAATCAGGTGGAGATAACCTATGTATAGACCCTACACAGCGTAGAATATTTCATGGAATCAGGTGGAGATAACCTATGTATAGACCCTACATAGCGTAGGATATTTCATGGAATCAGGTGGAGATAACCTATGTATAGACCCTACACAGCGTAGAATATTTCATGGAATCAGGTGGAGATAACCTATGTGTAGACCCTACACAGCGTAGAATATTTCATGGAATCAGGTGGAGATAACCTATGTATAGACCTTACACAGCGTAGAATATTTCATGGAATCAGGTGGAGATAACCTATGTATAGACCCTACATAGCGTAGGATATTTCATGGAATCAGGTGGAGATAACCTATGTATAGACCCTACACAGCGTAGAATATTTCATGGAATCAGGTGGAGATAACCTATGTGTAGACCCTACACAGCGTAGAATATTTCATGGAATCAGGTGGAGATAACCTATGTATAGACCTTACACAGTGTAGAATATTTCATGGAATCAGGTGGAGATAACCTATGTATAGACCTTACACAGTGTAGAATATTTCATGGAATCAGGTGGAGATAACCTATGTATAGACCCTACACAGCGTAGAATATTTCATGGAATCAGGTGGAGATAACCTATGTATAGACCCTACACAACGTAGAATATTTCATGGAATCAGGTGGAGATAACCTATGTATAGACCCTACACAGCGTAGAATATTTCATGGAATCAGGTGGAGATAACCTATGTATAGACGTTACACAGCGTAGAATATTTCATGGAATCAGGTGGAGATAACCTATGTATAGACCCTACACAGTGTAGAATATTTCATGAAATCAGGTGGAGATAACCTATGTATAGACCTTACACAGCGTAGAATATTTCATGGAATCAGGTGGAGATAACCTATGTATAGACCCTACACAGCGTAGAATATTTCATGGAATCAGGTGGAGATAACCTATGTGTAGACCCTACACAGCGTAGAATATTTCATGGAATCAGGTGGAGATAACCTATGTATAGACCTTACACAGTGTAGAATATTTCATGGAATCAGGTGGAGATAACCTATGTATAGACCTTACACAGTGTAGAATATTTCATGGAATCAGGTGGAGATAACCTATGTATAGACCCTACACAGCGTAGAATATTTCATGGAATCAGGTGGAGATAACCTATGTATAGACGTTACACAGCGTAGAATATTTCATGGAATCAGGTGGAGATAACCTATGTATAGACCCTACACAGTGTAGAATATTTCATGGAATCAGGTGGAGATAACCTATGTATAGACCTTACACAGCGTAGAATATTTCATGGAATCAGGTGGCGATAACCTATGTATAGACCTTACACAGCGTAGAATATTTCATGGAATCAGATGGAGATAACCTATGTATAGACCCTACACAGTGTAGAATATTTCATGGAATCAGGTGGAGATAACCTATGTATAGACCTTACACAGCGTAGAATATTTCATGGAATCAGGTGGAGATAACCTATGTATAGACCTTACACAGCGTAGAATATTTCATGGAATCAGGTGGAGATAACCTATGTATAGACCCTACACAGTGTAGAATATTTCATGGAATCAGGTGGAGATAACCTATGTATAGACCCTACAGTAGAATATTTCATGGAATCAGGTGGAGATAACCTATGTATAGACCCTACACAGCGTAGAATATTTTATGGAATCAGGTGGAGATAACCTATGTATAGACCCTACACAGTGTAGAATATTTCATGGAATCAGGTGGAGATAACCTATGTATAGACCCTACACAGTGTAGAATATTTCATGGAATCAGGTGGAGATAACCTATGTATAGACCCTACACAGCGTAGAATATTTCATGGAATCAGGTGGAGATAACCTATGTATAGACCCTACACAGTGTAGAATATTTCATGGAATCAGGTGGAGATAACCTATGTATAGACCCTACACAGCGTAGAATATTTCATGGAATCAGGTGGAGATAACCTATGTATAGACCCTACACAGCGTAGAATATTTCATGGAATCAGGTGGAGATAACCTATGTATAGACCATATTCCTACCGTGGCTTCATCACAAAGATGGGCAATAACGCTTTCAGCACACAATTATGAACTCAAACATTGATCAGGAAAGTACATTAACCCTTTGAGACTTTCATTATCTTGACGTTCAAACGTCTCTGGTAATGCAGTTTCTTGAAAGTTTTTCAAAATGTGACATCATAGGTCGGAAAGTAAAAATAACAAGATATTTAAACATAATATTATTTGTGTTTGACTCAATATGAAATATAAGCAAGGAAAGTGTTGGCTTTTGCTTTGGTATCCTCATTTTTGAAAGCGCAGACAGTGGCTTCTAGCACTCCACCAGTTAAGAAGTCTTGACAGCAGGTTTATATTAGTATTTTAAGCTGCGATAACATTTGGCTCAACGGTTGTCACTGAGAACTATTCGGGAGAAAATAAGAATTGAGGTTAAAACTTAAAAAAAAATCGAAAAATAATAACAAAACAAATGATCACAAAGTATGAACGCGCCGTTTTATTTTGTACGTCATAAGACGTATGAAGGGGTTAAGTTGTCTTCCTGTGGAAGACAGTCCTGTAAATGTCCCAATAACCGAGGGCGTACTACAAACAATAGAAAACGTTACTAAATGGCCTGTCACATCAGATGACACAGTCAAGTGCACTAATAATGAACCAATACTTAAGATAGTATACAATTTTGTCTAAAATGGACGGCCAGAATTTATTTATTATTTATTTACTGGTGTTTAAGGTCAGATATTTATGCACAATGGCTAATCATGACCGTGACAGTTTTACGGGTGGATGAAGCTGGAGTACTAGGAGAGAACCACCGAGCAACGGCGAGCAACTCTCAGCTAACTAACATACCAACTCCACACAAGCAGGGTTAGCATTGGTTGAAGACAGGTCCACCATCGTCGTGCAGTACGCCTTAGTACACAACGCCACCGCGCCCACACGCGGGCAATGGAGATGAAGTGTCTTGCCCAAGGACACAACGCGGTTGCCGCAGGTGAGATTCGGATGGCCAGAAAATGTGGAAGATGAATTGAAACCTTTCTATAATCGCAGAACTGAATTGAGTACTGACAATGAATGTTTATTTTGGGGTTCACGAATTGTCCGAACTATGTTAAGGCAATCTATTCTTGACCAACTACTTGACACACATATTGGTATTGTGCGCATGGTGGCCACAAATCGATAAGGAACTTGAAAATTAGTAAACTCATGTTTTGAATGTCAGGAATATTGCAACAAGCCAACCTCTGCTCCTTCACATCCGTGGAAATGGCATAAGAAGCCATGGAGTCGAGTACATGTTGGTTTCGCGGGTCCATTCCTAGGACGTATGTGCCTAATTTTGGTCGATGCTCTTTCTAAATGGTTGGAAGTCTGTGAAATGAAAAAATATGCTAGTTATCTCCCTTGTGTATATCAAAAGCCTATATCACTCATGGGCTTCGAGTAGTTCGAGCAATGACTTATCAGTAACTGCTCGATAGCTTTGGGAATGATATAGGCTTTTGATATACACAAGGGAGATAACTCTGCACACAGATTATTGGAATTCAAGCAATCTGATTGGTTAGTTAGCGCCAGTAAAGTGAACTGTTTGGGTGATCTAGATAAATGAAACAACAAGAGTACTCGGAATAGGGCCAGAACTAACAAGAACAGACCAGAAAAGCTAAATATAGTAAAAATAAGCAAAGCTGTTCCAGTTGATAGGCTCTTCTACGCTACTGGAGTATACTTCAGCTCAAAGGAACATGGTCAGGTAGACTAAAAACTATTGTATATATAGATAGAAGCAGAAATTCGAAATAGTACAACTTGTAGGGCTGTTTGTGGTAATTCTACGAATTAAATGAGGATCTGGGGGAAAAGCCAAGTGTGAAAATTACTCCTATTCAATCAAACTTACCCCCTGAGCACCTCGGTATTATAGCAGTACGTGGTAAGGCGATAAAATTGGGAATCTGTAGTAAATAAAGTCAATTTCGGTGATTTGGAGGGATTGTCGGGTTTATGTGGGTAATTCTACAAATCGGGAAATTACTCCTGTATAAAGAAACATACCCCCCCCCCCCCCCCCGAACATACCCCTGTCCTATTATAAGCCTTTGGGTAACATAGCAACCACGTGCTACCATAGAAACCAATACGGCGGCCTCCAGTATAAAAATGGATGACGGAAGCATGTATCACCCTAACAACACGCGCTGCGCATGCGCACTAACACCGCGCATTACTATGGAGATGACGTCACAAGACACAACATGGCGCCACCAGGTCACGTGACATGACCTCACTGCCTATGTTCCCCACTAGGTCCCCCAATAGGGGGCGTTTTATCGCTCTCCTACTACTACCGTACAACCCCTCATAGTACTACTGGTGTTACACCTACCGAACTACTCATGGGTTGATAATTGAAAACGTAGCTTGACTTATTATACACTGGTGTTCATTCTAAAATCAACAATTCCTTGTCATCTAAAAAATAACTACACGATAGGAGTGCGAAAGCCCGTTTATTTGACCAAGGTGACCCTGTTTTGTTCGTAATTATGCACAAAGAGGTGAAAAGTAGATTCCCGTTTTATTGATAGCCAAACAGATCTTTCAAAGTTAAAACTATGGATCAGGGTGTAGTGTGAAAGCTTCAAGACCACTTAAGGAAGAAATTGATTCTAAAAATAAAGTGTTCTGAAAATTTGAAAGATAATGTAGAAGACAGGAGTGAGATAATTGGTGATAAATTAATCACAAAGTTCTCAAAAAACGGAGGAGATGGATAATGAACCATCAAGTGTCTCCTCGTCATTGCCTAATGTTATTCCTGCTAATGAAGCTCAACATGTTTTCATTCGTAAATTACAGAGAATAAGAACATCTCCTGATGGGTTAAGTCTATAGCTCCGATGTTCCTAGTTACTATTTTAAAATTGCCATGAAAAATGCAATCTTGTTTTGGCGAATTGTAACTCTCACAAAATGTATTATCAGTATTTAATCTTCATCTCTTAGGTTTTGTCCCTGGAGGAGGAATGTAATGTTTGTGCATTGAAAGTTCCCCCTTTTTCATTATTATTTGTAGAGTAATAGAAACAACTCTATTGTCAATATAATATTGTATGGATTTATTTCATTGTAACCATTGCAACAGGAAGTTGACACTATTTCGATAGTCCAAGAATAAACAACATGTGTTTTTAACCCTTTTCCCAACGAATCGCCCGCATCCGCCCGCGTAATATGTAAATTCAGCATTTGAAAAAATATTATTTTTCAAAAAAATTCAACAAAACCATATCATGTGACCCCTCGTTGGAACGAGCTCGTCGAGCTCGTTCCAACGAGGGGTCACATGATATGGTTTTGTTGAAATTTTTTGAAAAATTTGAAAAAATGATATTTAAAATAATAAATTTTGGTATCGTCTGCGTTAGGTAAAGGGTTAAGAACAATACTTATCGAAAATATAAATCCATAAATATTGATGCTTTAAAAATAGATATCAGTCATCAATTCTGTGTCCACATTATTTTTGTAGTAGTCATGAATCATCTGTGCAATTGCTATCTTTATTTGAAGAAACTCTTGAAAGGGGGGGGGGGGGGGCGCGGTGGCTCAGTTGGTAGAGGTGCAGGCTGCAAGCCGAGAGGTCCTCGGTTCGAATCCCACCTGCGGCAACCGCGTTGTATCCTTGGGCAAGACACTTCACCCCAATTGCCTTCATGGGGGCACGATGACGCTGTGTACTGAGGCGTACTGCACGTCGATGGTGCGCATGTCTTCAACCAATCTAACCCTGCCTGTGCTGCGGTGCAGAGTTCAGAGTTACGATGTTGGAGAGCTGACAGCTGCTCGTCGTTGCTCGGTGGTTCTCTCCGGGTACTCCAGCTTCCTCCACCCGTAAAACTGTCACGGTCACGATTAGCCATTGTGCATAAGTATGTGACCTTAAACACCAATAAATAAATAAATAAATAACTCTTGAAAGCATCATGGCTGAACAAGCACAACACAAATCAAAAATTATAACTCATAGGGAAAAGTCGAGTGGTTTACAGAAGACGTTAAAGCTGCTAATCAGCAGCGTCGCAGGCTTGAGCGTCTTTACAACAAAACGAAGCTTGAGGTTCACCGGCAGATGTTCCGCCACCATAGAAATACAACTAATGAGATCATCGAAAAGGCAAAGAGGGAGTACTACAATTCTCTGCTGGAGGGGTCATCTCATCTAATACAAGGGTGCTGTTCTTGGTAACCAATAATCTCCTTAGTAAAGAACAAAACATTTTTCCCCCAGATCATCTAAATACTAAAGAAATTCTGAAAAAATTCAGCGATTATTTCATAACTAAAATTCAGGTAATCCTGGATAGTATACCATCATGTGAATCACCAGAGTTTGATCATCTTGACAAAAATAGATTTTTCTAATTTTAAGATATTCGAAAAATGATTTTTATCATCATCCAATAAATCCAATGATCTAGATCAAATTCCAACATTCCTTTTGAAAGAGACAATTGATTATCTTCTACCAGCCATAACATCTATTGTATCTGCATCCCACCCAACATGAGGGTTTGTTCCAAGCCCATTGAAAAAAGCACTTGTTACTCCACTCATCAATAAACCATCTCTTGATCCTGACAACCTGAAGAATTATCGACCAATATCGAGCCTCTTTTTCCTGTCTAAATTGTTGGAAATGGTTGTTGCATTACAACTCAAAAATCATCTGCATGAAAATGATCTTTTAGAGCCTTTCTAGTCTGTATACAAAGCCAACCACAGTACAAAGACAGCCTCACTGCGAGTCAACAATGACATGGTTAAATCAGTGTCTGAGGGTAAGGCTGTACTGCTTGTTCTCTTGGATTTGTCAGCAAAATTCGACACAGTCGACCATGATATTCTCATGCAAACATTGACACAGCATGCATATGTGGAACTGTGTTATCGTGGTTTGCATCATATCTAGATAGTCGCAGTCAACAAATATATATCATAAGATCGGTTCAGAAAGCAGGACGTTAAAATGTGGAGTTCCATGGGGCTCAGTTCTTGGACCACTCTCTTGTTTACTCTATACACTTCTTCTCTAGGTCGCCTTCTTAAAAAGCATGGCATATAATATCATCTGTACGCAGACGACACCCAACCGTACATTACATTCAACCCATCTTTTCCAAGTGACTCATTCACCGCAGTCAGTAACATGGAAACTTGCATAAATCTGGCGCGGGAATGGATGATAGATTTTAAACTGAAAATGAATAACTTTAAAACTGAATTCTTAGTGATATCCGGGTTTCGCATGCATACACCCTCTGTTACATCAATTCTGGTTGGAAACAACATCACTATGAAAAATGAATCGTCCAGGAATATTGAACTGTTTATGGACTCAAAGATAAAACTAGACACCCATATCAATAAAATATGTCAAAAATGCCACTGGCAGCTTCGTAATGTTGGAAGACTGCGACCTTATCTCAACTAGTCAGCACTTGAAAAACTTGTGCACTCCTTCATCACCTCACAACTAGACTATTGTAATTCAGTGTTAGTGGGGCTGTCCCAGTCCCTGATTCAGAAGCTTAAAAAAATTCAGAATACTGCTGCTAGGATAATTACTGGTACCAAACGCTCTGAACACATAACACCTGTTTTAAGACAACTACATTGGCTTCCAGTTAAACAGAGAATTGATTTCAAAATATTGATCTTAGTATTCAAATGTATCCACAAACTGGCTCCAGTTTTCCTACAAGAGCTCCTCACTGTATATACACCATTCTGCAGTCTCAGATCTAAAAACTAAATTCAACTAGTTGTACCTTTTAGCAGATCTAATCTGGGTAATAGTCGTGTGTTCTCCTTCGTGGGTCCGAGATTGTGGAATTCCCTGCTAATTAGTGTCAGAATTTCAGAAACTCTCGATGTCTTCAAAAGAAATCTTAAAACATTCCTATTTACCGAAGCATTCGAGGCAACCGAAACAGATGTGACTCTTTATTTTAGAAAAGTGTATTTATTTCAGTCAAGCGTTTTAGAGCACTATTTGTGGTTTTACGCTCTAGAAAATCAATTATTATTTTTATTAATATCATTTGAGCTAGAGCCTAGAGCTATCCAGGCGCTTACACGTACATGACAGCACTTGTACCCATAATTTTGTCATCACTGTGTGATAACTGTCGCCAACCCCCCCCCCCCCCCAAAAAAAAAACAACAACAACAACAACAAAAAATAACACGTTGTTCACCCAAAAAGTTCAGCTGCTTCACTCAAATTTCTTTATTAATTTCAGCAAGTTAAAGAGCAGCGCGGTGGCACATTGACTACATTGTCGAACTGGAGACCGAGGGGTCGGAGGTTCGAGCCGGGTGCGTATCACACACGTTGTGTTCGTGAGCAAGCCACTTAATACTGATTGCTTGTGTGGGAACACGGTGGCAAAGTGTGCTAAGACGTACGACACGCCGCTGTTACACACGCCTTCAACCAATGCTAACTCAGGTTAGTACAATGGAGAGTCTGACAGTTACTTGCCGCTGTTCGGTGGTCCTATCACGGTACTCCGGCTTCTTCCATACGTTAAGCTGCCAGACACGATATGACGCTGGATGTTGAAAGTGTTGTAAAACCCCAATAAATAAATAACAGTGAGTTAAAGCCTAATAATTACACTGTTAATGTAGTTATACGTTTTGGGTTCAAATACTCAATTCCCTTTGGTCAGCTGGATGAAAACGTCATGACCAAATGTAATTCATTTTCCAATGAATACATTTGGTCGAACTTTGACCCGCATTTACGGTAGAGAGCAGTTGACAGAATGTAATTCGGGCGGGTTTTAACTTTTAGCGCCTCTCACAGTGATCAACTCCGCTGTTGGTTCTTTGGTGACTGAGAGTTGCGCGCTTTGTCTTTTGTGTGAGGGTGGTTTTTCGCCTCGTTCGTTCGTACATGTTTTATTTCGTCTTTCTGCTTTGTTGTTTGGTAAAAAGTAGTTTAAACAGTTACGGAATGTAATTATAAGAACTGAATGCAATTTTTATAATCTTTATTGGAGTATGGACGTGTGGGAATGGGTACAAATTATGTATGAATCCTGAAGGGATTCATATATAATTTGTACCCATTCCCGCACGTTCATACTCCAATAAAGATAAAAATTGCATTCAATTCTTAAGTAAAGGCATTACACCTTTTGCAAGCCACTTCGTCCACCAGACGTTGTACATGTTGGTCTGCGATTTATACACCTTATATCTTTAAGAGTGACACTTCTATAAATCGCAAACCTACGATGTCTGGTGGTGATTTGCTTTTGTTGTTAATCGGTTATGAGCCGGTCAACTCTAGTGGTTAACCGGTTAAAATGTCAAATCGTTTCAACACTAGGGCGGAGGGTAGGGTGTTGAATATCCCATCAACAAAGTATATACAGACTAATCCATCTTGTAGTGCAGTCATATGGTGAATGTATTCACGTATAGAAATATCAATATGGTAAACTTGTATTTTCGCAATGGACGAGAATAATCCGCCAGTTATGCAAGAACCTCTGTGTCTTTTCAGCAACTTTATACTTCTGGTAGCAGAAAAGTAAAGATTTGCAAAATGAATGGAAACGGTAATGGAGGGTTTAATATATTGCCGATTGACACATGGCGCGGGTACAATGTAGTGAATTTATCAGATGAAAACTTTTCCGATAATTCCATTGGAAAAAAGTTTATTACTCAATGCAACTCTTGTCGAGTTAATGTCGTTGCATTTTGTAACAATTAATACATTTTGGAACGTTTTTCCAGTCCATGTAGTTGCATTTTGTTACATTTATTACATTTTGCAACGTTTTTCCTATCCATGGAGGTGCACCTTGTAATAAAAGTTCGAAAAACTACGAAATCCACTCAAATACGCGTAGAAGTGCACATAATATACCCTAAGACAGTCGTAGAATCATAGAGACATCAATTTATTTTAATATTTGTATAATAACATGAATTATTTTTTGATTACCCAGTCGAGAAAAAAAGTTTATTTAAGAAATGACTGTTGTTGTCGCGTAGCGAGTTATGATTAAGCTTGTGCTGAAAATTTTCAGTTTATATCGCATAAACCGAAGGAAAACAACAGTTATTTCTTATAATTTAATCCGGTGTAACAGAAATGAAAGTCCGTAGGAAAATTAGTCCCTCTGGACTATTATTCCGCGGAATTATAGTCCTAGGTCTAACATTTCTAGGAATAGTAGTCCGGCGGACTACTATTCCTAGAAATGTTAGACCTAGGACTATAATTCCGCGGAATAATAGTCCAGAGGGACTAACGTTCCTACGGACTTCCATTCCTTTTACACCGGCTGTAATATTAAAATATAAAAACTATGTGTTTTTTTTTACGTGAACGAAAAACTTTTAATTTTCGCAAAAGACAACAGTCAAACTCAGGAAAGTGTGCCACAAACAGGTCACGTCAGTCATTGTCAATTTGTCTAATTCGACGTTTCATTGGTCCGTCTCAATTGAGTTTTCGATCGCAGACGACAGATATTTAGCAAGTCACGTAACAATATCATTAAAAACATTTTTTTAAGTTCCCCCAAAATCATGTTTGGATATATGATCTTTTATTCGGCTCCCACTTCGGTATATTTTTATATTATTTATTAAATTCAATTATTCCTGAGAAATTATCATTATATTCTCGCTGACTGGAGGCGATGAAAAATCGATCATTGATCTTTGTTTACAAGCTTGTTATTCATCTATCAGTCTGCCGTCACGCCCTCACGGTGACAATTGGATTGAGTGGACGGGGCTTCCAGAGTCTTCAAAGTTGGATCGGATGTGCGAACCTGTAGACATTCCAAATCATTACGTGATTTGGTTTATACGATTTTGACGACTTTCACGCTGTATGCTTTCAACCAATCAAACGCAGAGGCGGGGCAAATGATTAAATTATTACAGTTTGAAACGCTTTTCCCGTCCATGTAGTTGCATTTTGTTATAATGTTTACATTTTGCAACGTTTTTTTCGCGCCATGTAGATGCACTTTGTAATAATAATTACATTTTGCAACTTTTATTACAAATTGGGTTGTAACAAACGTCCGGAAGAGGATAAAGTATAAAGATTGGAAGAGGGATTTGTACATTATGCGAGGTTCTCACTTTCACGATTCAGGGTGCCGGAAGCCAACGGTTTTAATCCATGATTATCCCAGGTAAATCCGTTGCGGGCCCGTAGACATGACTTGGTGTTCCGGGATAAATTTTCGCGCTTCCGCCGCCTTGTTGTTTCGTTGCGTGATTTTAAAAATGTTTGAAAATTTTATTTTTTCCGTCACCAACCGTAAGTGACCATAGAAAACCCCAGACACCGGGACACAACTGTAGCATACACGCAGCCGATCCGGCATTAACCGTGGTCAGAAATGGGGTCTCGGTTGACCACGGAAAGCGCCGGATAGACTACGGATATGCAACGGTTGTGTCCCGGTGAGAGAAGTTGGTCTGGGTGGGCCAAATATATAGTTTTGACCGACCAAACCATGGGAGACCGTGACACGTCCGTGACACACAAATGCCGTAGAAGAACCGTTGCAGGACCGTAGCATATCCGTAACATGCGACTGACCTTGACAAACGGTAGGACTTGTCCGTAGCGCTTCCGATGGAGGCGTACCATAATCGTGAGAAAACCTTCACACAACCTGTAATAATCCTTAGCGAATCCTTGGTGCTTCCATAGCACAACCTTAGTACGCCCTTAGCGCTTCCTTACATCTTCCGATGGCGCCGTAGCTACAGCATAGTACCGCAACCTTAGTACGCCCTTAGCGCTTCTTTACATCTCCCGAAGGCGCCGTAGCCACACCATAGTGCCACCTTAGAAATTGTCTACCATGGCAAAAAAAAACGCCGGTTTTACTACGGTTCATAACCGTAGCAATCCGGGGCCCAAACCGTAAAAATGTGAACCCAGCATTAGCTAAAGACCTAATTGAACGTTAATTATATGTGTCTTACAGTACAGACGTCATGGACTGGTCATTTTCCATGGATGGGTAATATTTCCACGGACGCAATAATATTAGAATCCAAACACTAATTATAGGAATAATCATCAAAAATTAATTAATGAAGCACCGGGTTGTACAACCCGCCCCGGTAAAACCCGCCCCGGTACAACCCGGTACAACCCGGTGCTTCATTAATTAAAATTTTGCTAATGATGATTTTTACTACCTGGTAAACAGATGCGTGGACATAACTGCCCACGTGTGGATTACGACCAATCCACGGCGACTGAACTGTAACTCCATCCGATGATATACAGTACGTGGAGAGTGTATTATCACTAAATCACCCACAGAGTGGAGATTCCACCCGAGGAATAATTACAAATTTGTTGCAACGATTAACCAGCACAAGCAAAGTTCCAGCCAATGGACCTCCGGGTTAAACCCGGAGGTCCATTGGCTGAAACTTTCCTTGTGTTTTTTGTCGATATGTACACAATTTGAAAGTTATAGCTTGGGTGACAACTCCACTCCGCGGGTGATTTAGTTGCAATCCACTCTCCACGTACTGTACATAAAGAAGCTGGAACCTACCGACGACTTCAAAACACATTTACTATTCAGCTCCACTATTTTTGAAAGTAACTGGAATTGATCTTTTGGATAGAAAATAAACCAAAATTTTAAGTTTAATATCAATACTGACGATTGCCACTTACTATACCACGTTATTTATGGTTAAATAAAGTATAGTCTGGATACTTATTAATGATATATTGTGAAAAGTTGTGTTTACATTGTCATCATCATCAGTACTCTGATTGCAGTTCAAATGTTGTTGATGATTAGTAAACACACACTCATATATTATCAAGACAAGATTTATTGGTCAAATACTTATCTACACTCTCTTCGAGATTTTGGAATTGGGAGTTTCGGTAGCAGGATATTACAGTCTTTGTTATAAATAAATTATAACCTAACAAAATATTACAGTCTTTGTTATAAATAAATTATAACCTAACATTATATTGCAGTCTTTGTTATAATAAATTATAACCTTACAGAATATTACAGTCCTTGTTATAAATAAATTATAACCTTACAGGATATTACAGTCCTTGTTTTTAATAAATTATAACCTAGCATACTATTACAGTCTTTATTATAATAAATTATAACCTTACAGGATATTACAGTCTTTGTTATAAATAAATTATAACGTAACATCATATTACAGTCTTTGTTATAAATAAATTATAACCTAACATCATATTACAGTCTTTGTTATAAATAAATTATAACCTTACATACTATTACAGTCTTTGTTATAAATAAATTATAACCTTACATACTATTGCAGTCTTTGATATAATAAATTATAACCTTACGGAATATTACAGTCTTTGTTATAAATAAATTAATACCTAACATCATATTACAGTCTTTGTTATAAATAAATTATAACCTTACAAAATATTACAGTCTTTGTTATAAATAAATTATAACCTAACATCATATTGCAGTCTTTGTTATAATAAATTATAACCTTACAGAATATTACAGTCCTTGTTATAAATAAATTATAACCTTACAGGATATTACAGTCCTTGTTTTTAATAAATTATAACCTAACATACTATTACAGTCTTTATTATAATAAATTATAACCTTACATAATATTACAGTCTTTGTTATAAATAAATTATAACCTAACATCATATTACAGTCTTTGTTATAAATAAATTATAACCTACCATCATATTACAGTCTTTGTTATAAATAAATTATAACCTTACATATTATTACAGTCTTTGTTATAAATAAATTATAACCTTACATACTATTACAGTCTTTGATATAATAAATTATAACCTTACGGAATATTACAGTCTTTGTTATAAATAAATTATAATCTAACATCATATTACGGTCTTTGTTATAAATAAATTATAACCTTACAAAATATTACAGTCTTTGTTATAAATAAATTATAACCTAACATCATATTGCAGTCTTTGTTATAATAAATTATAACCTTACAGAATATTACAGTCCTTGTTATAAATAAATTATAACCTTACAGGATATTACAGTCCTTGTTTTTAATAAATTATAACCTAACATACTATTACAGTCTTTATTATAATAAATTATAACCTTACATAATATTACAGTCTTTGTTATAAATAAATTATAACCTAACATCATATTACAGTCTTTGTTATAAATAAATTATAACCTAACATCATATTACAGTCTTTGTTATAATAAATTATAACCTTACATACTATTACAGTCTTTGTTATAATAAATTATAACCTTATAGGATAATACAGTCTTTGTTATAATAAATTATAACCTTACAGAATATTACAGTCTTTGTTATAAATAAATTATAACGTAACATCATATTACAGTATTTGACACTCTTTGTTATAATAAATTATAACCTTACGGAATATTACAGTCTTTGTTATAAATAAATTATAACCTAACATCATATTACAGTCTTTGTTATAGATAAATTATAACCTAACATCAAATTACAGTCTTTTTTATAATAAATTATAACCTTTCGGAATATTACAGTCTTTGTTATAAATAAATTATAACCTAACATCATATTACAGTCTTTGTTATAATAAATTATAACCTTACAGAATATTACAGTCTTTGTTATAAATAAATTATAACCTAGCATCATATTACAACCTTTGTTATAATAAATTATAACCTTACAGAATATTACAGTCTTTGTTATAAATATGTTATAACCTATCATCATATTACAGTCTTTGTTATAAATAAATTATAACCTTACAGGATATTAAGTCTTTGTTATAAATGAATTATAACCTAACAGAATATTATAGTCTTTGTTATAAAGAAATTATAACCTTACAGAATATTACAGTCTTTGTTATAAAGAAATTATAACCTTATAGAATATTACATGATTAGAGAGGTTTGGCACAGTACGAATCAAACGGTTGAGCTAAATTCTGCACGTGGAATTCCACTGGCAGAGTGATAATAATAATTATTATCATTATCAATATTATTATTGTTATTATTAAAATTACTGTTAGTGTTTTTGAGTACTGTGATGTGTTATCTCATATAACATTTCCGTGGGCCCTACTGATGGGAATTCCACCAGTAGATTAAGGCAACTATGTTCTTGAAGTGTTAATAGACAAAACGACATCCGCGTTCGAACTGTCATTTTTATCGCACTGGATCGATTTGGGCGGAGGGATAATATTGATCGAGAAGCCTAAGACTTCGAGTTCAGTATTATCCCTCCTTCCAAATAGATGATGTTCTGTAGTTATTGCACGTTGTGTATTTATGCGCGTATGCTGTTCTGTATTTATTGCACGTCAACAGTTTACTAAAAAAAATATTAATCGATTTTTCGGCGTCTTGTTCAGTATTTTCCCTCTGCCTAAATCGTTCTCGTGCGGTAAACAACGACAGTTCGAAAGCGTATGCTGTCTTATTTATTGCACTCCTACGGTTTACAAAAAAATATTAAAAACATAAATTATTGCCCAAAATAACCAAAACGTGAAAAATAAATAGTTAAATATTCCGCGCAAGTGATCCGTATTGTTCAAGGACAATACAAATTTGATGCTGAACTATATTTAT
The DNA here is from genome assembly GCA_031216915.1 of Pictodentalium vernedei. Lineage (NCBI taxonomy): Eukaryota > Metazoa > Mollusca > Scaphopoda > Dentaliida > Dentaliidae > Pictodentalium > Pictodentalium vernedei. The sequence goes on from CM062289.1 coordinate 23,779,308, forward strand.
TGCACGTTCTGTATTTATGCACGTGCAGTACGTGGAGAGTGTATTATCACTAAATCACCCGCAGAGTGGAGATTCCATCCAAGCAATAATTGCAAATTTGTTGCAAAGCATGACAAGCACAAGCAAAGTTTCAGCCAATGGACCTCCGGGTTAAACCCGGAGGTCCATTGGCTGAAACATTGCTTGTGTTTTTAGTCGATATATACAAAATACGAAAGTTATAGTTTGGGTGATAACTCCACTCCGCGGGTGATTTAGTTACAATCCACTCTCCACGCACTGAATGTTGTTCTGTATATATTACACTCCTATAGTTTACTAAAAAAATATTAATCGATTTTTGCTGAGGGATAATATTGAACTCGAAGCCGTCGGCTTCTTGTTCAATATTGTCCATCTGCAATAAATACACACGCGTTCGAACATTCATTTATTACAGCACGAGATCAATTTCGGCGAGTTCAATATTATCCCTCCGCCGAAATTGATCTCGTGCTGTAAAAAAATGTCTGTTCGAACTCATATGCTGTCTGTATACACGCCTACAGTTTACTAAAAAAATATTAAAAACACAAATTATTGCCAAAAAATAACCAGAACGTAAAAAAAACAGTTAAATAATCCGCGCACGTGATCCTTATTGTTCAAGGACAATACAAAGAAATTCATTGTTCGCTTCGGTTTCTGCAGAAAAAGCGTGTATTTTATGAAAATAAAAGCCTAGGCGTGTGATTATTTATTATTATTATTATTTTATTATTATTATTATTATTATTATTATTATTATTATTATTATTATTATTATTATTATTATTATTTATTTTATTTTTTTTAATCTATTTTCATTACAGTTGCAGGATTAAATGTTTCTTTATTTTGTCGGTCTCATGTGATTGTAAAATTCCCTTTAGTGGTGACATTCTACGGTTAATGTTCATACCGCACGAGATTTACTGGAATGCCCTTGCTCTTACGTAATGCCCAGTGGATCATTTTTGCTGCATCATCATATCTCATAATGTAGTGTTGGTGCTGAGACAGGACATTCTGAGATAATGTTTTCTAATGTCTCGGTAAACGAATGACAGACGCGACATTTTGGATCGACTCGATGGTCGAAAAAACCCTGAAAAACCTTGCGGTTATTGCCTTGGGCTGCAATAATAGCGGCTTCTGTATCCGCTTTCAATCCTGCACACTGCAACCACCGGTAAGATTCAATATGATCTATGCTCACGTGTTGCCCATGCATATTTTAGACACATAATATTGTTGTAGTTTCTCTTTTATTTTCTTTTTCCGTTCGAACTTAATGCGTTTAACTTCTTCTGTTGGCTTTTTGCTCACGTTAATATGCTCGTTTTCCAAGTTATTCTCTTGTTTGAATTTCTGCGCTAGCTGTGTTTTCGAGTGCCTTTTCTTTGAAATATGATGATACTTGACACACTGGGTGTTTCGGTCCCCACGAACTCTGAGAGATATGCGTTCAAGAGAACTATTGCTTGGTTGTGTGAAGATTCAATTTCAACTAACCCACGGCCTCCAAGTTTTCGTGCGACATATAACGAATGTACATCAGCTCTTTCATTGTGCATACTACATTCGGATATTAGTTCTCTCGTCTACTGGCTATCTTCTTCAATTCTCACGATAGCCAATCTATTACCCCATAACTGCATGACACTACCGGGACAGCTAAATATAAATTACCACACCAGTCAATTGATCTGTGTTGCTGCATTCCGTCGCGTTGACGAGAGATCGGCCAGAGAGCTCGATGAGCTGTAGGCTGTGTTTTCTAATGAGTTGAGTACATACTCGACGTCTTCGTTCGAGTGTCCTGACAGTCCAAGAGAGGCTGACAACCAGCGTTAATGGAGACTATCCGTTCAATAGTCAAGCCAGATGCCAATTTTTTCTGCAACTCTGTTCAATACGTTTTAGACAGTGGGATGCTGTGGCATTGGCTCCGGTGGACTTGAGTCAAAACTCTCGGACGAATTTGGGAGGCATATGTGAATTTTATCGAATCTCATTATCCGGGTGGGGGGGGGGGGGGGGGGGAGGGGCAACTGTTGTTTTTGATGGCTAAGCAAATGATGCATCAACTATGGATAATATACACTTCAATCGACTTGGATCGAGGGTAGAGCTGCAGGTTAACCGAAACCGAACCGAGATTTTTAGTTTTCTGTAAAAACCGAAACCGAAACCGTCGACATCCCGTAATCTAAGGTTTTTCGTTTTTTATTGAATACTCTCTTGCTGCAGAAATTCACAGAATGTAGCCATCCCAGAGTAGTGAGAGTACCCAGCCCGTGCCAATGGCAGTGTCTGGGTACTCTCTCTCACTACTCTCGGAAGGCTACATTCTGTGAATTTCCGACATTTCAGTTTAGTTGTGTTTGCAGCTTTCCCCAAGTTGCGTGTAGGTGTCAGACCTCGAAAAATGGCCAAGCACAATAAAAGTTCTGTATATTTAGGTAATTATTATATTGGCCTTCCTGATTCTTCGTGTATTATAGCTTATTTCGGGCATTCATTGAGTTTCACTCAATTTCAATGCCATTCAGGTATGACTCCGGACAAAAGAATGAGTTTTATTGAATTTTATTTGGCCTCATGAACAAACAGAAAACCGAACCGAACCGAGGTTTTACTCCACCTGAAAAACCGAAACCGAACAAGAAATTTAAAAACCTATAGCTCTAATCGAGGGACTGTCTAGAGATCATGATCGTTCCCAAAAAACTTTCTATGTGTTAAGAAGGAGACTTATCGCGTTGTAGTAAAAACAAGTAAGCACTCGTTACATTGCTCAGTGGATGTCTCGAGCAGGGTGGAATAAGTACCTTACACTACAATCATGACGCAGATGTCCTCATAGTGCGAACTGTGATTAACATGACAATACAAGCACCTGTGTGTTTCGTAGGAGACAATAATGACATTCTCGTTCTCCTATGCTACTATGCCATATCGTCCTGTATGGTGGAGACATATCGTCGCCTGAGTGCTAGAATGTTCTATGTCCCATAGGGGAGATAATATATAGTCCCATAGAGGACATAGAACATTCTAGCACAGAGACGACGATATCTACTTGTAAGTCGATATATCTTGCATTGAGGTCTAATTCAAAGAAGAACAAAGGTATCTGGAATATACAGAAAACAAAAGAGACTACAGGTGTCGACATATACTTACATATTATTTTTCTCCATGCTTTTACTGGTTGTGATACTACATCACGGATTTTCATCAATTTTATCTACCCACAGCGGTTCGAATCCCACCTGCGGCAACCGCGTTGTGTCCTTGGGCAAGACACTTCACCCCCATTGCCCACGTGGGGGCACGGTGACGTTGTGTACTAAGGCGCACTGCACGTCGATGGTGCACCTGTCTTCAGCCAATGCTAACCCTGCTTGTGTGGAGTTGGTATGTCGAGGAGCCGACAGTTGCTCACCGTTGCTTGGTGGTTCTCTCCGGGTACTCCGGCTTCCTGCACCCATAAAACTGTTATGGTCATGGTTAGCCATTGTGCAGAAATATGTGACCTTAAACACCAATAAATAAATAAATAAATTTACCCACAAGGTACTGATATTTGCAATACATATACAGCACATGGAGAGTGTATTATCACTAAATCACCCCCAGAGCGGGTATTCCACTTGAGTAATAATTGCAAATTTGTTGCAAAGCATAAGACGCACAAGCAAAGTTCTAGCCAATGGACCTCCGGGTTGTACCCGGATGTCCATTGGCTGAAACATTGCTTGTGTTTTTTGTCCACATGTACAGAGTTTGAAAATAATACTTTGGGTGTCAACTCCACTCCTCGGGTGATTTTGTTACAATCCACCCTCCATGTACTGTAATTATCAAAACGGACGAATTTTCAATCTTAGTCTTGCTGGAATGACTGACCGAATTTCTGGCTATGCGACTATTTTCATTCATTCATTCATTCATTCATTCATTCATTCATTCATTCATTCATTCATTCGTTCATTCATTCATTCATTCATTCATTCATTCATTCATTCATTCATTCATTCATTCATTCATTCATTCATTTATGCACCAATAGTATATGTTATTGAGTTCGTTATTAACTAATTCTATTATTGTATCTAAGTTATTGCCAGACGCATATGCAGTAGTATCGTCTGCATATGATAAAAGTTTCAGAAATGTCGAGTTTATAATATCGATAATGTAAATTATGAAGAGAAGAGGACCAGTTGTTATCACCTAGAAGGGAAACTTTCTGAGATCTGTTAGTAAGATAATTCTTGAATCAAGAGTTTGCATGGCCAGAATAGGATACTTATCTGAGGATATACTATTACCTGTTTGGCCGAACCTTTTAGCCCCCCCCCCCCCCCCCCAAGACATACCTATTCCAAATTCCTCTAATAAGTCATCGAGCAATTACTGAAAGGTCATTGCACGAATGACTCTAATCTGATCAAGCAAATGAGCTACCGAGCATATTGCTCGATCGAGTGACTCCACTTACTGCTAGAACGAATCGAATCCCATCGAGCAAATGAGCTATCGAGCAATTGCTCGACCGAGTGACTCGCATATACGACTCTTCGACTCATTTCAGAAAAAAGGATTCCATAGCCACGGAGGTTTTTCAAAAAGGGATTCTCAAAAAGGAATTCCGTAAGTGGGATTCTTATCCGATTCCGTGACTTGGGATTCCGTGATTTACATGTTGTCTGTCGAATGTCACAGATGAGGTATCCAAATCGGTGTCTGCTGTCGTCCCCAAAATACTCCCACCAACTACGAGTTCTGGACTATCATAGCATGAGGACTTACCTCAAAATATATGAATGGAGAGGTGAAGATCCGTTGGTAGCCACAGACTGGGGATGGTTTATGGAGGAAAACGTTCTGCGCCCTTTGAAAACAAACAAACCCCCAGCACCTGAAAGTCTTGAAAAATTGTTCACTGTAACTGCAACACTGGTATCTTCCATGCCAGTTCAATGGCAGCAATTAGAAGAGTCCATATTCATTATTTGGGGTAGACCAATCTCTATTTTCATCGTGCAGCCTCGGGGTTGTACGTTGAAATATTGATTGGTCTACCTCACACATTTACTGAAAAACCATCCTATTTAATGACGTATGACGTATCATGGTCCTTGCCTAAAAAACGGCCGCTCGGGTTCGAAGGGTTAATTATTTGTATTCTTCAAAATTTGCTCATTTGTCTTGGCACAGTGACATTGCAAAAAGGTCGGCATAGAATGTAAACTGTCGTGTGTGTCGTGTAGAGGTACGAGCTGTAACAATGCGCAGCAGCCAAAAAATAGACGAATATTGAAAGTTTGGGTTTGTCTGTTTTGTTTATTCTTTGATGGGAGGGGGGATATCTCCCCTCTTTGGGTTAGCAATGTGATTTATCTATAAACTTAGTTTTTTCTGATGCACGCAAAGACATTGTTTTGGTTTTGTTTTTGGTTTAAAAGTAGTCTATAATTTTCCTCATCCATCCGCCTTAATGATCTCAACGATTGGGGCATTTAATTTTAAGGTGATCGTTTTAACACTGTTATGTTCGGTTTCTGGTTTCATATTCTGAGCAGAGGATATATTGATATGTTGACATCTGTTTACTATTATTGTAACATACATGATAGTTATTTGTATTCTGCTGTTCATTTCAACAACATCACAATATTTGGACTTGTGCGACCTTCTTATGTCATTGTTGGATATAAAACTGAGATTTTGTGGTTGTTTCTGGTTGGTGTAAACCTCAGATTGAATATGTACACAGATCAGTCATCTGGTACACAAAGAAGCCGTTTCTCTCGCACAACATCGTAAGGCATTGACCTGTTTTGGTTCATTTTCAATCTACGCGAGCCTTATAAAAGTTGTAATTGTTGGTGTTACATAATAATGTTGTCGACAAACTTGACGCAGGCCATTCAACTCGTCGTGATCTGCCCTTAGAACCCGGAGCTCGACTCGGATACATATTTTGTACAACCACATAATGGTAATAATCTCTATGTCTCGAATGTGTTGTGTTGTATCCGTTGTATCCAGGGGTGTTCTCATTATCAAATATTAATCCAAGAAAGGAAAAAAAACAAACAAGATTTTGGGTCCTCTCCAAAGAAATCACTTGGTAGGCAAGAACCGTAAGACTGAACACAGCCTGCTTTGCTTCACTTTCGGGCGGCGGATGATTTGTTATACCCTTGTCCCAATGTATTCAGATAACAGAGGACACATCTCACTTTTTCACTCTTACTATGGGTTGCGGGTTTTAGAGCTCCTGATTTTTGGGTTAACACATTGGCAGGCTAACAGTAAACAACTGTGAGTGCGTTGATGAGAAACTATTTTAGAACAAACACGCATCTACACCACTAAAGGAGATTTCGCATCAAATATTGAATCTTTGCAGATAGTGGTTCATGAAGAGATTGTTCAGTGTTTTCCACCATCACCAACAGTGTTAAATTAGTCCGGCAGACAAACTGCCATTTTGGGACTAACTTTTCAATGTTGGGAAGAACAAGGTTTTTGGTCGTTTCCAGTGTAACTTTTTGCACAGAATCCAAATCTGAATGGTACCACTCTGTAAATCTTGGGCAATTCGATATCTTGCAGATGAAGTCCAAGATCGCCACCGTGGACTTCCAACATTTCGCTGCGTGCCCCAAAGTAGCATATGTGCATCTAAAATAAACCGAATTTCACTGTTAGTCCAGCTGAGAATGGTCAGGTGTAGCCTGAAAAGAAAATTTATGACACCCAATTTTTGATGGGTTGAAAATATCCATGTCCACGAATGTAGATGTTGGACACGCCAGACAGGACGCAAGAACAAAAAAAAAAAAAAAAATTCAGCACATTTCTGGGGGTACCCAGGATAAAAAAGGTAGGCATTTGTTTAGATTATCCCTGAAATTTCAAACGAATGACAGGTGTACAAAGACGTTTCACTTTAAAGTCTCAGTGTCATTTTATTTCATTTTCACAATATAGAACATACCCAAACATTTGCATTTGGGAGCATCTTTGGGGTATTGGCCATCCATAAATAATAATAAGATTGCCATATGTGCTATATATTTTTACAGAAGTTCAAAAACTTAATCCTCCCATCTAAATGCGTACACAAGTTACGGAAAGGAAATTTTACATTTTCTTTCAGCAAGTCCTGTAAGTAACGGGAATTGAATAACTTTTATTGTTGGGTCGAGAGAAGTACAGTGCATGGAGAGTGGATTGTAACTAAATCACCCGCAGAATGGAGTTATCACCCAAACTATAACTTTCAAATTTTGTATATATCGACTAAAAACACAAGTAATGTTTCAGCCAATGGACCTCCGGGTTTAACCCGGAGGTCCATTGGCTGAAACTTTGCTTGTGCTTGTTATGCTTTACAACAAATTAACAATTATTGCTTGGGTGGAATCTCCACTCTGCAGGTGATTTAGTGATAATACACTCTCCACGTACTGTATATCTCTAACACTAGAGTGATATGCCTGCCATCGATAATTTCTTCCACAATCAATATCGCGGCTAAAATGAAATTCAAATTTTCATAAATGTGCACTATAGTAGTGACTTAATAATATCTTAATGGAATTGGTAGATTATTGATCTATCCGTGCAATCAGCTCACAATCACAACAAATAAAACTCCAATAGCGATAGCTTGAAATAAAGTAACACTAAACCACTTCATCATCAGATCTACTTTCTGAACTGAAGTCTACGTTATCATCAGAGTCGTTACTTAGCGTTACATCATCTCCATCACTGTCGCTACAGCTGCCCACTTCTTCCGACTCAGATATTATGGACTTAACATCTACAGGGAAATGTTCTTCAACCCAACCGATTTCAAAGTCCTCGTTCCAAGGTGGGGTCATAAGCTATATTTTTGGGACAAAAAATGAAAATATTTAGTTATTCAAGAATTTTGTTTGCAGGTGTCGTTTGCTTTTCGTGTTAGGTAAAGGGTTAACCATACACTGGGTTAAACTGGTGGCGATTTCATTAGCAACGAGTACAGCTGATGACAAATTAAATAGTCCTTTACCATCCAAACTCGCGTCAAACGGGTTGACAAAATCTTCCCATATTGCTGATAGAATAGCTTGGACTTTCCTCTCAGTTTTTCTCATGGGATTTGGTCTACATGGCACCTCATCAATTGAACCGTGAAGATCGCAAATTTCATAGAGAGCCTCCTTCAATTTGGTCATCTGGGGCCTGTTTAATGCCCACTTTTCGTAGACACTTCGATTCCATGCAAACCTCTTAACCCCACCTGGCATTTTGGCACTTATATTGAATGTCTGTTCGCCAGCTTAGTCAACAGGAACACGGCCACCGGAGGACAGACAGCCCCTTCTCAAGAAGCTTCCGGTCATCCGATGCCATGAATTCTAGTTGATTTACATAAAATGCTCCATATCGGCCATAATTTTACTTGTTAGCTTGTTGAGTGATATAATATTTGTGGTGGTCTGAATTTGTTCATCAAAATTTGTTTTATTATAATAATAATAAATAATAATAATAATTTTAAAGCCCAGAATCCACACAAGGTGCTCAATGGCTGTACAATAATTGCATACATACATACATATACACACATACACATACATTCTCTCACAGATACATTGATACATGGATCACTATTATCATTTATTGGTACCCAACGCCACATCAGCAACCGAGGCTATATCGTGGCGATAAGCGACAGAACCTAAAAGAAAAGGGGTATTGAATTAAAACAAAATAAAAACAAACTACAACTTTACCAAAAAGAAGTATGTGAGTGCGACTTGACGAGTAACGAGGCAATCCTCACTGACTCAGTCACACCCACGCACCTGGTAATGTCAGTTTATGACCAAAATTAAAAGACCACTGAAGGAAATGCCTTTCGAAAAAGGTAGGTTTTAGTACCAGACTTGAATGATTCAAATGATTTACTATTTTTTATGTCGATTGGAAGAGAATTCCAAAGCCTTGGGCCAGCAACCGCAACGGCCCTATCACCAGCACTAGTAAATTTAGATACGGGCTGAACCAGATTGAGTTGACCTGATGACCTAAGAGACCTCGGTGGTTTGTGGATGGTAAGCAGATCGGACAGGTAGGATGGCGCAAATTCCGAGATACACTTAAACACCAATTTTAAATTGAATTCATTGCTTAACGGGTAGTCTGTGTAACTCAGAGAGTGCTGGTGTTATATGGCGGTACTTTTAAGTTCTGGTTATGGCCCGTGCAGCACAATTTTGGATGTGTTGTAGCTTTTCAAGAATAGATGTTTTAGAGCCATTCAGAAGAGAGTTGCAGTAGTCGAGGCGACTGGTAACAAAGGCGTGGACAAGCTGTTGTGTCGTCTGCGTATCAATGAAGGGTCGAATTTTGCTAATATTTCTAAGATGAAAAAATGCACCGCGAGAGACATGTTCGATATGTTCATCAGCGGATAAATTTTCATCCATGAAATAGCCTAAGTTTCGAACACAGCTACTGGGTTTATCTCAAAACCTCCAATATCTATGGACAGTTTGGATATTTTTGAAAGTTGATGAAGTAGACCTATATATATTACTTCTGTCTTGTCATCGTTCAATTTAAGAAAGTTTATAGTCATCCATGCCTTGATGTCTGAAATACAAAGTTCAGTCTTACTGCATGCTTCAGACTCAAAGGCGTGAGTAAAACTAATATACAGCTGTGTGTCATCTGCGTAAAAATGAAAGTCAAGGCCATGGCTTCGGATAATGTCACTGTGAGATGAGACATAGACAATGTACAGTAGGGGACCCAACACCGATCAGGCTTGAGGGACGCCAAAACGTAGTGTGACCTTGCCTGACGACTCTCTGCCAATAAGGCCACTTTGTGTGTGACCATTAAGGTACGACGAAAACCAATTAAGTGCTCGGTCAGTATTCTCACTGCCAGTCTTTCAATAACTATTTTATGGTCTATGGTGTCAAAAGCAGAGCTTAAATCCAACAAAATGAGACAAGTTAGGTTGTTCCTGTCCGTGGATAGGAGGATATCATTTTGGACTCTTAGAAGCGCCGTTTCCGTACTGCACTTAGATCTGTATGCAGATTGGTTAACTTTGGCTAGGCCGTGGGCTGCCAAATGAGAATTCAGCTTAGAAGCCACCGCACGCTCAATAATCTTTGATGGGAATGGAAGATTAGAGACCGGTCAGTGGTTTTTCGGAACCTCAGGGTCAAGTGTTGATTTTTTCAGAAGAGGCTTTACTAAAGCGTGCTTAATGCTTGTCGGAAATACGCTAGAGTGAAGGGAGGCATTGACCAGTTTCAAGATCGTTGTAGTTAACTCCGAAAGAGATGCAACCAAGTTGGAATGATATCTAGCATGCATTGCTTAGATGGTGCCTTGGATATTAACCTCTGGATATCTGTTGTAGCCAAAGGTTTGAATTGGGACAACTGTGCAACGGCTTTAACACAGGTGCATGGAATGTCAGCCATCTGTCGAAGATCAGATTGTGAGCTTGTATCAACCAAAGCTCTGATAGTCTCATTTTTTTCAGAAAAGAAAAGAAAGAAGATAATCTATTCGCAAGGTCATTGGATGACGAATGCTCTGGGAGTACGGTTGTCTTTTGACGATACAGAAGCTTCTCAAGAACGACAGCGCATTAGGGAAATTAACATTAGCTGACAATAAGTCCTAAAAGTATTTCCGTTTCGCGGATTTGACCAGTTTGTTAACAACATTTCGCTGGTTGACAAACATCTCTCTGTGAACACATAGTTTCGTTTGCCACCACTGAAGCTCTAGTGTGCGTCGAAAATCTTTTGCGCGCCTAATCTCATCACTGAACCACCGTGAGCAAGGACGCACGCTAAATGTACGTGTTTGTTGAAGTGAGCCAGTGAGGGTGTATTCAATGCTGTCAACAGTTTGCATCCCGTTAATTTTAGCACGATGGGAGACGAAACAACAGCATCCGCAAACTTAGCAAGGTCAGTACTTCGGTACTTGCGGAATGAGACTTTCTTCCGGACGGGGGGGGGGGGGGGGGGGTGGGGGGGGGATAACGAGGAAGTGGCAAATCGAAGATAATCATAAAATGGTCAGAGATTGTAGGATCAACAATTAATACATTTTTAACAAGATCAGCCTCGGATTCTCTGGTGATCAGCAGATCTAATGTGTGGCCATCTTTATGGGTAGTGCCACGAAAATTCATTGAATTGATAAGATCACGTAGTTTAGAAGAATCACTGGAGGTTTTCTTCTCCATATGGAAATTGAAATCACCTCCAATGATGAATTTTCCTGGCAGCGCAGTAATACATCCTTGGAAGTCTTGGAATTCGCTAATGTACTGGTTGACAGTGAATTTGTTTTTGGAGTGCTGTGGGGTCGATAAATGACAACGAGGCGGACTGAGTGTGAGTCCATTGTTACAATGGTGTCAATGCACTCGAATGTAACCCAAGTCTGAGATGCCTTAGGCTTAACCTTCACAGTGTTATCACAGATTACACCCACACTTCCACCTCTCTGTGACTTCCTGGGGTTGTGTGTAAGAATCTTGCCGTTGGCAATGATCTCACCGGCAGTCAATGTGTCGTCTGGAGTTAACCGTGTTTCAGTTATCGTGGATATTGAAACATTATCGTCGATTGTGTCGCGTAAGCTTGCAGTTTTGTTCACTATCGAACGAGAGTAGTATAGCTTGTACCCAAACGTGCCCAATTGTTGGGGGGGGGGGGGGGGGCGCCTGGGACTCCGGAAGTGATATCATAGTCACGTGACCCAGTGGCGCCATGTTGTGTGGTCATAGTAACCCGCCTGAGCGGCCACTTTGTGACGTCATCGCAATAGTGATAGGTGGTATTAGTGAACAGCGCGTGTTGTTAGGGTGATACGTGTTTCCGTCGTCCATTTTGTATTCTGGAGGCCGCCATCTTGGTTTCTAATGGTAGCAAGTGGTTGCTATATTACTCAATGGCCTACAACAAGACAGGGGTATGTTCGGATGGTATGTTTCATTCTACAGGAGTAATTTACCGATTCGTGGAATTACCTAAATAAACCCGACAATCCCTCCAAATCACCAAAAACGACGATTATTTACTACGGATTCCCCATTTCATCGGCTTAGCATGTAGTGCTATGATATCGAGTGGGACAGTGGTAAGTTCCATTGAACTAGAGTAATTTTCTGGCTTGGATTTTCCTCCAGAATCCTCGTTTAATTCATAGAATTACCTCAAACAACCAGACAAGTTGTATTATTTCGAATTCTTTCAGAATTCTCTGCTTCTATCTATGCTACAGTTTTCGTCTATCTTGGCATGTTCCGTTGTCCTGGTGTATATTCCAGTAGAGTAGAAGAGCCTATCGGCTGGAACAGCTTTGTTTATTATTTCTATATTTATCTTTTCTGGTCTGTTCTTGTAAGTTCTGACCCTATTCCGGGTACTCTTGTTGTTTCATTTACCTAGATCACCCAAGCAGTTCACTTTACTGGCGCTAACTAACCAACCAGATTGCTTGATTTCCCATAATCCGTATGCAGAGTTATCTCCCTTGTGTATTTCAAAAGCCTATATCATTCCCAAAACAATAAGCTATCGAGTTGTCACTGAAGTCATTGTTCGAACGACTCGAATCCCATCGAGCAAATGAGCTTTAGAGTAATTGCCCGATCGAGTGACTCGACATATTGCTCGAATGACTCGAAGCCCATCGAGCAAATGAGCTTTAGAGTAATTGCTCGTTCGAGTGACTCGCACATATTGTTCGTCGACTCATTTCGGTATTTTATGATACCTATGGCCTGGTATTGTATTATGTGAGGATACTTTTTATAGGATACTTGTGTAAGGATACTATTACTTGCCACTCCAGGACATACCTATCCCAAATTCTCCCAATAAGCTACTGAACAGTTACTGATAAGTCATTGCTGGAACGACTCGAAGCCCATCGAGCAAATAAACTTTACAGCAATTGTTCGATCGAGTGACTCCACATACTGCTCGAACGACTCAAAGTCTACCGCGCGAATGAGCAATCTGAGGGCAGATTTAAGAAAATGTACTATAAATTTTATGAGTACCTTGAGAAAAAGAGACGTAAAACATTTTTGCGTCCTATCTAGTCCGTCCAACATCCAGATTCGTAAACTGGAATGATTCTCTTTTTCAAAAAAAGTTTGTCCCATAAATTCCCATTCCGGGCGACACCTGACCACCACTGCCACCTACAGTACAGTCGCCGTGGACTGGTCGTAATCCACGCGCGGAAAGTAATGTCCACGCATGCGTTTACAAGGTAATATAAATCATTTTAAGCAAAATTTTAATTAATGAAGCACCGAATTGTAGCCTGTGCTTCCTTAATTAAAGTTTTTGATGATTACTCCAATACTTAATGTTTGTAGTCTAATATCATTGTGTCCCTGTAAATATTGCCCACCCGTGGAAATTGACCTGTCCACGACGGCCGTACCGTATACTCTACTCCACATCTCTTATTAACTGGACAAGATGGCTGCCAAAATGGCGAAATTTCACGAAAATTGTAAAAAAAGAAAAAATATGTTGACGACTCATTTCAACATACATGGTCCCAGTTTGTAAATACATAGAGATTATTACCATTATGTGGATGTACAAAATATGTATCCGAGTCTCGCTCCGGGTTCTAAGGGTAGATCACGACTCGTCGATGTACAAAATATGTATCCGAGTCGAGCTCCGGGTTCTAAGGGCAGATCACGACGAGTCGAAGACGAGTCGTGATCTACCCTTAGAACCCGGAGCGAGACTCGGATACATATTTTGTACATCCACATAATGGTAATGATCTTTTTATCTTACAATATACTGGGGATAGGTCAAGAATATATACGAATATATAACGAACTATTTCTTCGTACGAACAAAAAGAAAAAAAATGGAACTCACGCGAAAGGAACGTGCTTGTATCCGACCCCCTGATACAAATATCTGTATCAGGGGGTCGGATGCACGACAGTTGCGGAGTTAATACAGACAAAATACATATTGATTGTAAGATAAATTATCTTATTTACAGATAGCTCCACAACGTTCTCTTGGTTGACATTTTTATCGCAAAAATGATCGAAATCGCGATTGTTTACTAAACGCTCTTCGCATTTGTCTAATGTTTTGCCAGTGTCATAGGACGAACTTTTTCATGTCTTATATTCTCAGTTCCCAAATAAAGCAACGATTTGATTCAACGACTGGTATTCTCATTTGTATTTCCATTTGTTATTTCTGGTCTTGTATTATTTTCAAATATTGTAACTCCAGCTGTTCTTTCTTTTCGATTCTTTATTATTGTATTGTTTTAGCGTTTAGATACCAGCCATGTCAACCGGTACCGGTACCGCCGGTCCCCTCATGCTCCAACCTAGGGTCCTGCGAATATTCGAGATTCGATTCGATATAGATACCATACGTATGCTTCGAGAACGATCCCGAATCAGTCTCAGGATTCGATTTTTTCGAATCTCTCGTACTAACTTCAATTTGTTACATTTCCAACAAAAATAGGATAAAACTGTCATTAGAAAATTCATTCATGTAGGCTCAATTCCCATTTATTTGAGTAATTGACAATGTTCAATTGTTAGGTAAGGTGTGGATTTGGCCCAGAACATTATCCATAGTTTCGGTTTTTGAAGGCTTAACTTGTTACTATTCACGTTCTTAAGAACGTGAATAGTAACAAGTTAGGCCTTCAAAAACTAAAACTATGGACAATAGGCCTAGCTGTTTCAGCGACGGTGCTACAGAGAATATTTAGTTATTGGTGTTTAAGGTGTTCACTCACGTCGCGTAAGGGTCATCACAGTGCCCCGTAACTTCCGTTTGATGCAATAGGAAATAACTTGTCTATTAAGATTCGATTCGGGATTCGATTCGATGTAGATATCAGAGACACGATTCGATTCGAGATTCGATTCGAAAAGAAATTTGTGATTCGCAGATCCCTACTCCAACCGGTACCGGTACTGAAGCTTTTGTCCCGCCGGTACCGAGAGAAAATTATTTTGTGGGGAAATTTCTAATTGAACGAGGATAGACAGGCTGATAATCGTGTATGGCACACTTGCACGACATACTTTTAACTTATTTGTGAATAATTACATTGTTAATGTAGTTATACTTTTTGGGTCCAAATACTCAATTCCCATTGGTCAGCTGGATGAAAACGTCATGACCGAATGTAATTCATTTTCCAATGAATACATTTGGTCGAACTTTGATCCACATTTACGGTAGAGCGCAGTTGACAGAATGTAATTCGGGCGGTGTTTGGGCGGGTTTTTAACTTTTAGCGCCTCTCGCAATGATCAACTCCGCTGCTGTTTCTTTGGTGACATTTCCCAACTGTGGCATAAAGGCCGTTACTAAAATACTCGTTTTCATTTTCTAAAGTTGTGAAAATTAAAGCTTATTTGCCTTTGGGATATCATTTAGACGGAACCGGCGCTCAACTCAGAGTTGTGCGCTTTGTCTTTTGTGTGAGGGTGGTTTTTCGCCTCGTTCGTTCGTACACGTTTTATTTCGTCTTTCTGCTTTGTTGTTTGGTAAAAAGTAGTTTAAACAGTTACGGAATGTAATTATAAGAATTGAATGCATTTTTTATAATCTTTATTGGAGTATGAACGTGTGGGAATGGGTACAAATTGTATGAATCCTTAATTTGTGCCCATTTCCACACGTTCATACTCCAATTGCATTCAATTCTTAATTGAACATATTAAAACACTCTACAGGTGCATGTTCTGTTTGCACCACAACTAGATAAGCCCGACCATTTTGACATTTCATACGTCGCATCAAAGACACTGGAAGTGCCGTCATCGGCTACTTCAAAGAAATTATTATGTGGTGACATCAAAGTAATGCCGTTAATTTGTATGGACGCAATGACCCAAAGGATATCCCCCAGTAAGGGAAGCAGTGCTTGCTTACTGTGGAAAACAAGCCTTGTTTTACTGGTAAAATTGGACCCAGTTATGAATGCTTTGGGGTGGAAATCCTCTAAAATGGACAGCATGGGTATAAACGATTGACTAACATTGAGTTTATCTGCATGTTGTGGTCACGATTAGTCATTGTGCAGAAACATGTGACATTAAACACCAATAAATAAATACCCACGGATATAGTACAAATACCTCAATTCCCCAAAGTAAAACGTCTGAATAGCTGAGGCTTCTTCAGGAGAGCCAGGCCGTTTGAGGCACCAGCCACTATCTGACCGATGTGCATATGTCTCAGTGGATGTATGAAACATATACTCCCTATAGTGGAAACTTACTATAGCCAGTTACAAGACGCCTCAATGTTGCACGTGCATGTTTTTTTTTTTCTTCTTCTCTAATCTTTCCTCTCTAATTATAGGGGAATGCGTTCCCCTGCCAGTAAACATGTGTATCCTATACATAATAGTTTGTTATTGTTATATGAATACTGTAAATCTTATTGTAATTTATAGTATATTAGCGCTTAAATATATATCAATATTAGGACGGTAACGATTTTTTAATTTAGAAATCGATTAATCGTCGCAAATAATCGATAATAATCGATTAATCATACCTAGATGACCCCCCTCTCCCTCTCTTTGAAGTCGTTAAAAATGAAGTTCAAGTCAGTTGGCCAACCTCATGTAAACAACGAAGACGATCCTCTATTAGGTACATTCAAAGCTTTGATGTTCTGAAGTTTTGAACCGTCAGTGTAATAATCAAGACCGGTCGTCAGTTGCGAACTTCGCAACTGCCGACCGGTCTTGATTATTACACTCACGGTTCAAAAGTTCAGAACATCACAGCTTTGAATGTACCTAGAAGACAAATGCTGCTAACTGCCTCTTGGGGTTTAACGTCGACGTTCTTGACCTTTAGAAACAATAGTTTTTTCATCAATTTTTTTTAATTATTAAACGTCTAAAACGGGGTAAAATTTACCGATACTTCGACAACAAAAAATACTAATCGATTTCGGCGTGACCGATCGAACATCGATTAATCGATTAATCGCGTGACAGCCTAAATCAATATCAATATCATAAAGCACGATCTTTGTGCTTCATGATTACTTTGATATCACCGCAGAATAAATGGACGATGCCATGTTTGTCTTGCGATCTTGGTGACTGGCGTGGTTTGAATGCGAATTTCTGCCCTCTGGTTGCGACATGTCATCCAGTTATTGATTTGTCCCGGTACTGGTACCGGTTTCGACGGGACCAGTTCGAATGAGATCCACAAGTTTTTGCGAACAGTGAGGTGATGGTCTTCTCAAAAAACTCAAACGTTTGACTTCTGAATTGACCATATTGTGTCATACATCTTGTTATGTGTATCGAAATACACTTCCACTGATCATACAACAGGTTTGTAAAAAGAAGGCAGCTGTCCAAGAGAGGAGCCCCTAGAAAACGTCCTCAAATGTCCGATCTGAAGCCATTTACTTTTCGAGGCGATTGCTTTATTTGTGGTCATTTTTGCAAAGCTTGTGATTTGAGGCATCCAGATAGTGGACCTTTCCAATTTTGTAAAGAATACGTACATAAGTGAACTTTCTTAAGGACAGGCTATACTGTATTTAGGAGGGTGAGCACTTCATCAGCAAATGCATCAGCTAACAGTTGGCGCGAAAGGATGGCATTTAGAACCAAATTGATCCAGGTCGTCGGTGACAATTATGATAAAACTATCTCGTCGAAGAATGGTTCAAACAGACACATTTTGCCACAAGAGCACCCCAGTATATCACCAGAATGTACATAGCGGCAACCCACAGAAAGAGTGTAAAAGTCAAAAGTTCATCGATTTGCCTCCTGATATCGGAATACATAGGTTCAAGTGTCCGAAAATCCCCCGATACCCGAGAGTTAACTAAAGCATGCTGAAGTCAGTCTTGCGGTTCTTTCCCACCAAGCAATTTCTTTGGAGAGGGCCAAAAGCCTTGATTTGTCTCCTTTCTTATGACAACCTACGGTATTCAGAACGCCCAAGAATACAACGGATGCATCACAAAACATTCGAGACAAATCGGTCTTACCCTGCTGCTATCGACTAGAATGTAATATATTCCTCTCATTGTCATGAAGCAATCCTATCCTGATAGTGCCCTCACCTCACTTATCTTGTAAAGAAAATAACTGAGAGTGCCAGTCAGACTTACAAGAGGTATACACCAATAATCTTTACCAACAAGTAGCAATTCAAATAACATGGAACCATTCCTAGGATTTTTGCGATTTCTTTCACCATACAAACGAAGATGGCGCCACTTGGTTCTTATGTGACCCAGAGCATCTGAAAGGACGGTGGTGTGTTCGCAAGGTGTGTTTGACTGAATGGGCGTATATCGAAATACCACAAACAACCGACAAGTATTTTCAATAGATCGTATTCCTTTGGAATCCTCTTCTTCTATTTATTTAACTATGAGGTATGTTATCGTTTCTGTCTACCCAACCCTATTCGATTGTTCCAGGATAGCGGGGAAGAGCCTTTCAGTTGGAAGAGTTTTAGCTTTTTGATACTATTTTTAGCTTTTCTGATCTGTCCTGGTTCGTTTTAACCCTATTCCGTCCGTGTACTCTTGGGTATTTTTGTTCTCAACAGTACGAGTCTTGCTTTGTTTATTCAGATCATCCAATCAAATCACGTTTCTGTAAGTAACTAACTAACCAATCGGAGTTCTCTATTTAGCTAAGCGCCCACCCATTGTTACTACACCGGGTACATAGACCTAGATGTTGTCTTTTTTCCCACGAGGCCATGGGGGCCATGGGAAAATCCCTCAATAGGGTATTATTTCTTATTGCTCATACCCTCATCTGAGTATTGAAAGCCCGAGTCCCATGGCACTCTACTTCCAGCACCCAACCTAATAACCACAGGCCCTTGGCACCCCTTTTATTGTCGTATGAGACCATGGGGACCAAGAGAAAATCCCTCAGTGGGGTATACTCTATTATTGCTGATATCCCCATCTAGATATTGAACTGCCACCCTCGGTGGCATCCCACATCCACCACCCATAACTAACAAACGGCTATCCTTCGATACCCCTTTTTTATCGTATAAGGCCACGAGGAAATCCTTCAATTGGGTATTATCTGTCTTGTCACTTATCCTCATTTCGGTATTTGAGGATACCGATGAGATGGTGATTAACTACTGGAGGATACCTTTTGAGGTAACCTGTTGGGGGATAATTGTCACGTACGGACACTTCAGTTTGGAAGGGTATAAAACAACATAAGAATACATAACATTACATTGATATTTATTCGGGTCGATGATCAGCTTTTACTGCAGACACCCAATACTCTAGACGTCCATCACTACTGGCTATCACTATCTGCTGTGTGGTAAAACCACCTACCATTATTAATTACTTGCATCACTACTACAGGTTTGCCAGCTATCTCGGGGGACGCCGCCTGCCCTCGGACAAGTCTTAGAATATCCATACTATACTCTAGTATGATACTAGAAACAAAGCATACACCACACAACAACATGACCTCACATTCTGAACTACTCATGGGGCAGTACAAAGCATTCTGTGGACTTGTAGTACTAATGGCTAATAGTAGACCGCCAGGGGTAAGTATCGCACACTGTATACTACCGTATTGGACACCTAAACACCGCACCGCACCACACCGCAAAACAGGGTACATAGAGTACGTCCCGTATTATAGTACTAGACAACAATACCCACTCCATAACTCTGTGACCTATACCACACAACACTGTATGACATAGCATTACACTGCATTGGGACACATCAACACCTCAGGTGGATAACAGTATCAAGGGCTAACAGTGGACCACGTGGTACAAACAGTTGATCCTATACTACTGTACGACTCTACGCTCTATATTATCATACTAGATAACCACGCCTACTCTGTAACACTGCGTGACCTATACCATACAACACTGCATGACCTAGTATTAAACAACACTGCGCGAACTAGTATTACACAACACTGCGTGGCCTATACCACACAACACTGCGTGACCTATGCCACACAACACTGCGTGACCTATACCACACAATACTGCATGACCTAGTATTACACAACACTGCATGACCTAGTATTACACAACACTGCGTGACCTATACCACACGACACTGCGTGTCCTATACTACACAACACTGCATGGCCTAGCATTACACACTACCTATGCCAACTACTGGACAGCACAACGCTTTGGGTGGATAACAGCTCTAAGGGTGCAATGGGCCTAAAAATGTGTCACATAAAACAACTTACTTGTCATAAAACGACGGGAATGTTTGCTTCTTAAGATGCATTTTAGAAATACCCAAACATGAATTTAAAACCGTATCGAGTTAAATGGCCGTGCGTAGAAGAGTAATTGAAATTAAAATTTGTGGGTCCACGGAAGACCCACTTCTTATCTGAAAATGCCAGTAATGTTCATTTCTTGAGACGTATTTTCTAAATGTCTGAATATAGAACTACACGATTGTGCGCAGAAGTGTAATTAGAAGTAAAAACCAGGCCTGTGAAGGAACAGCGGGAGAGAATGGACTTTTTTCTAGAGGCTAGCCAAGCCTGTTCAATCCAACTAACGTTCTCCTTCCCATTTCCAAACCATATGCATGAGACACGAGCGCTTAAGGCCGGCCCACATCCGCTCTGATGTTACAAAAACATAGGTTTGAAGAAGTGGCACGTGCTGGGTATCCAACGAGTACACAGAGCAA
Source organism: Pictodentalium vernedei (assembly GCA_031216915.1). NCBI lineage: Eukaryota > Metazoa > Mollusca > Scaphopoda > Dentaliida > Dentaliidae > Pictodentalium > Pictodentalium vernedei. Next base: position 23,800,136 of record CM062289.1, read on the forward strand.
CATGGGCTGGCCATGAGCTGACCAACAAGGGAAAAGTTCAAGAGGACTACGTTTGGATGAACTTACTGCTGGCGGCGCCGGCACGATCCCTTCACCATTCAAATAATTAAAAAAAAAAAGACGGCGATGGATATGAGGTATGGGCATCACAAAGATTAGCGACCGACCCGAAGGTCTTGGCCAAGGCGAAATTCATCTTTATTCCATAAATGGCCGTTTATTCGAACAATGGAAACGTTGGATAAATGTTTGCTTTATTCACCAAAGTAAAGTGATTTATTCCTGTAGTTGAGACGGACTTGTTGACCTCTACCTCTACCACATTCGTGTAGCATAATTAGTAGTTCAATAGTTGTTTTCTTTAAACCTTTTTGGAAGTATTACACAATGCCAGTAGAAAACACTACACATTGTTCATTTAAAAAAGTATTTTTGCAAGTTTAGCTCAAGATTATAGGGGAATTATTTTTTAATTGAAATGTATTATTGCGCCTGTTTTGCTTGTCAATCGAATTGGACTATTGTGCTCCTCACTTCTTGCTGTGTTTTGTAGCGAGTAGCAGCACAATTTCGCCTCGACTGCCCTGTAAAAGATTTATGGGATAAACAGAATAAATGCATAGTGTTCCAAGTAAATCTCGAAGAATTAAGAATGAAACCTACTCGCCCGAGGCTCGTCGGTTTCATTCTTAATCCTACTCGTAGAATAAATGTTTTATGTGAAAACACTATACATGTATTCTATGTGTCTGAACAGTCTTGTTAAGAGCACGAAGAATCCTTCCAGGTATTTCTTTAGCTACGATTTCAGGTAATTCCAGGTGAATAATGCCGAAAGCGAAAAAAGAACACTAAAATCTTAGACACACTAAGACAGGAAAGTGTGCGATAACATTTGTATAAGTTGAAAGTTACCATTCGACTATGGGGGACAGGATTATCGAGGCGTGCAATTATCGATTTCCTCTTCAAAGCGCCTGTGCAACGCAATAAGCCTTTTTCGAAACTGCCATCTTGGATTTTAATCTATGCAAGGTTGCAGGTAGCGGGGTGTAAACAAAGCGATTTCCATGTTCATCGCGTTGAGTTCTGTGACAGCCAAGTCAACTAGTTTTGTGAAATATAAAGTTTTATTTGTAGAACCGATGTCATCATTCGAATTAAAGGAAGGGACAACCCTAGACGACTTTAAACGATGGGATATCACAGGTTTAAAGACTTTTTTTACGGAGGTGAGAACTTGTTTTGAGTGACAACAAGGAAACACTCGTTGCACGTACTCTCCAGGCTTGGGAAATCCCCGAACGTTTTCGAAACAGTGCTCACGGCAACAGAGTCATGACAAAGCGTGCATTCAAACACCATTTAATTCGATAGGAACTCAATTCAAAACAATGAAAGTTCACATACAATATTGCCATTGTCTTAAACATATGGTAACGTTATTTGGCTAAATGTTTTTTTTTAATTCGCACTAATGAACGCAATAGGGTCTGAAGCGCCTCACTCGCTCTCTTCTCACATTGCTTAGAACGTGCCTTCTTGAATGGTTTCACCTCGCGATCTGTGATCTTGCATAGATTAAAAGCCAAGATGGCAGTTTCGAAAAAGGCTAATTACACAGCAGGAGATATACTCCGGCCGCCAAATGCCAACTTTCTGTCCAACATCAAAGTCGCGTTCAAATCTTTTTTCTTCGTGTTTTCTGATAGAGGGACATCACCTGATTCAGAAAAAGTTTACTGGACGTCTGACTGCATTGCGCAATTTGAGCTATTTGTCGCAGAAAAGGGGTACCCAATTTCAATTCGCATAGTTAGCCCACGATTTGAAATTCTCATTTATAATTGGCATTTACTGGAAAAAATCTACAAGTGTTACTCATGCAGTCATAAATGACGTTATTAAATGCATAAATAACACGCATGTTCGCCACAAAACTACTATTTTGTTTTGAAAACAAGCGTTTTGTGAACAGCATTTCAAAATTAACCCTTTACCAAACACGATATTTTTTTTTTTCATTTTTTGCGACAAAATATAGTTTATGACCCCCTCATTGGAACGAGCTCGTTGAGCTCGTTCCAATGAGGGGTCATAAGCTATGTTTTTGAAACAAAATGTGGAAAAATAATGAAAATTGGATGATTTTTTTTTGTGAATAGCGCTGGCCTGTTTTGGCCATTACGTATGATAAAGGTTTAATAAAGAGCGTGTCCATGAAAGATGAACATGTCGTGAGACACATTCCGGGTATTACAGGCATTACTCTCAAATCAGAAACCCTTTAGGCATGAGCTCTACGTTTGCATGCCAATGGATCTTTAGCTCAAATCATATAAAAGATACGTGAGGACAAGAACACAGAAAGATACCAAATTTTCCATCCACAAAGAGGAGGGCAAAGAGCCAATTGAGTTCGATGCTGCTGACCACAAAGGTCACCGCTCTAAACCTGAGATGTGTATAGATTGTATTGATCCGTCACAGCACCCTGAAGGCATTGTCAATATCGTGACCGGAAAGGTAAGTCCTGGGTCTATCAATGTGAACTAGGTGCTAGAGTTATGTTCAGTACTAATGATCAAGTTCGAACAGAGATTCCACCCAAGCAATAATTGCAAATTTGTTGCAAAGCATAACCAGCACAAGCAAAGTTTCAACCAATGGACCTCCGGGTTAAACCCGGAGGTTCATTGGCTGAAACATTGCTTGTGTTTTTTGTCGATATGTACAAAATTTGAAAGTTATAGCTTGGGTGATAACTCCACTCCGCTGGTGATTTAGTTACAATCCACTCTCCACGTACTGTACCTGGGGGTTTCTACTACCTTTTTCCAATGCCGGTCCAAAACCATGGCTGTGTCAAGAAAATCTGTCAACGTTGGTGATGTTAAAGTTTATGATACGAACCTCATATACTACCAGAGACATCAGACTACTATCAAGCTCTCGCAGTTTCGATGTTAAGAGACTTCTCTCTTTCGATTTGTCGCCACTGCCTACATCACTCTTTGACGAGTCTGACGACATGCGGATTTCTAAATCAAAAAGTCGGGTTTAAAAAATAAGCGATGGTTGGTTCGTCTAACAGAATGGGTTGGTAGGGGGCATGCAGAAGTGGTGATAGATGGCTGTGCATTGTTGTGGATTCCACGTTGTCCAGGGTCGGACAGAACGCACCAAGCAACAGATATGGACTTTGTAGAAAAGTTCAAAGATTATTTTTATCAGCACTTGTAGTCAAGTGACGTCTGTTTGATCTTTAGTAGATATGTGGATTTCATCACCAAGATTAGCCCATAACCAGGGCTGACAGAAGTTCTTCTAGTTGTAGATTATTTACACTAGCCGCCAAAGCTAATCTCCCACCACAAAAACAAGTTTTGACGTTCACTGCGAACAAGACGTAATTAATAGACATAATATGTGATCAATCTGTTAATGGCAAGTAGTTAAAGTTGAATACAATGAAGCACAAACTGGTGATAACTGGAAAAAATTAAACCCCTGTCGAATTGTGCAAAGGATCAGTGAGGAAACGATTCGATCTGACAATGACGCACGAATAAGAAGAAGCAGTAGGGCTTCACGGTTTTTCGGTATACCGGTAATACCGGTATCGATATTGCAACCGGTATCATACCGTGGCAATTTTTTTAATACCGGTATACCGTGGCTGACAGTATTTAATTTTTTGGAGTTTTCAACGTCCACTGATCATGGTGACAAATGAAATTAGGCAATCTCAGCAAATTTTAAAGGAAGTGAAAATTAATTCTTACCTGAGGCAATCTTAATTTTAAATCCCGAAATTCTGAAGCAGATAATATTATCGCTCATTAAGCCATTCAGGCTGCTTCTGATGAACAGAAGGGTATAGTTGTGCTTGCAGACAACACCGATGTGTACGTTTTGTTGCTGCGTCACTATTTACAGCAGCATTTAGTTGCTCCGATGACTATTCACGGACGAACATGTATTGATACACGGGAAATAGGCCTCTCATCCCAGATTTAGTCGCTGGTTGGGCCTTTTCGGGCTCCGACACAGTTGGGAGTAGGAAAAGGTAAAATAATAAAAGCCCTCCAAATCGGAGCTTTGTTGATTTTTTTGGGCGACGACAGAGGCGGTGGGTGCTCCAATAATGTGTTTGTCTGTGTTTGCGGGGTGGGGGTGGCTTTGGTGGGAGTGGCACACCGTTCTGAATACCGCAAGGGTTTAGGATGGAAATTATTTTTTCTAATAGGGAATGGGAGGGGGGGGGGGGTCATTGGTGGTGGAGCGGTGTATTCATGCGAGATATATAAATTTATACACCCTACTCCTTATCCTTGTTCCCATCCCATTTAAGATACTAACCTCAGCGACCTCAACCTTATTATTATTATTTTGCGATGTTGGATATTGAGCGGACATTATTGAATCGTGTGGCAACAGCTGTCTTCGTGTGGCATCGGCTGTCTTATGGTGTTACCACAGTTTAGAGTAGTGGTTGTGGGTTTATTTTTTTCCTTTTGATTAAGAGTAACATTCGTCTTTATATATCTCACCTTTTGGTACACACTACAACCTACAGTACGTGGAGAGTGGATAGTAACTAAATCACCCGCGGAGTGGAGTTATCACTCAAACTATAACTTTCAAATTTTGTACATATCGACAAAAAAACCCACAAGCAATGTTTCAGCCAATGGACCTCCGGGTTTAACCCGGAGGTTCACTGGCTGAAACTTTGCTTGTGCTGGTTATGCTTTGCAACAAATTTGCAATTATTGCTTGGGTGGAATCTCCACTCTGCGGGTGATTTGGTGATAATACACTCTCCATGTCCAGTATATGTCGTCCACTCAATTCGTATAGTTTGGATTGAATTGAATTGAACTCGTTCTTTGCCATTGAATACAAATTTGTATTATACACTAGCCTGTGAATTATCGCATATTATCTAAAAGATATTTTTCGATATCTATCGACTCGATAGATATCGAGAAATGTTCCTCAGTAGCTTCCTAAATGACGTCACGCTTCGGCGCATGACGTTGAAACGTACATGTTTGCAGTGAATTTGGGCTGAATATTGCGCAGTAAAATGTCACATACCATATAACGAAAAGAAAATCTACGCCATTTTAGCCCTTTACCTAACGTAACGGCCAAAACCGGCCAGCGCTATTCTTAAAAATCGCCAATTAATTTTCATTAATTTTTTCATTTTTTGTCTCAAAAACATAGGTTATGACCCCTCGTTGGAACGAGCTTGTCGAGCTCGTTCCAACGAGGGGTCATAACCTATGTTTTTGAGACAAAAAATGAAAAAAATTAGTTATTCAAGAATTATTTTTGCAAGTGTCGTCTGCTTTTCAGGTTAGGTAAAGGGTTAGTGAACATCTGGAATTATCTCATTCTTGTGGACCTGACAGTATTATTTTTCACTCGCGCAAGCGCTCGTGAAAAAAAAGTTCAGGTACCACTCATGAGATAATTCCCGATATTGACTAAAACATCGTAAATATCCTCAAAATATTTTGCAAAATCACAGAGTAAAAGTGAACGAGAAACGAAATATGGTACAACGTGGTCATATATGTATAGGTCATGTGCGGTGGCCATAGGGGTTGTGTACGTTATGTCGGAAAATGCAGTTCGGGTACCTATAATTGGTGAAAAAGTGGGGGATGTGTAGGGCTGCACGATTTTCAAAACTGAATACCGGTATCGGTATTCAAAAAATACCGCGGTATACGGTATATCGAAAACTGTTCAGATATATGAACACAAGTACCACAATCGAGACTCGAGGCATCACAGTCGGAATGAATTAGCATGCCTTGATGACGCGATTCGAAAAACCTTTACCGGACGCAGACGATATCAAAATTTATTATTTTCAAAATTAGTTTATCAGATTTTCTCCAAAGATTTCAACAAAACTATATCATGTGACCCCCTAATTGGAACGAGCTCAACGAGCTCGTTCCAATGAGGGGTTACATGATATAGTTTTGTTGAAGTTTTTTAAATTTATTTTTTCAACTGATGAATTTGTATATTACGAGGGCACAAGCAGACGACTCTTTGGATAAAGGGATAATATTATTCATTCGGGGCTACAGTTTATAAACTCAAGACATCATGAAAATTAAATTGTGGGTAAATAAATAATGACGATAAACCGATATTTTTAAAATTACACCGGTATTCAATCGATATTGGTTTGAATACCGGTATATATCGGTTTATCGATATACCGTGCAGCCCTAGGGACGTGCTCCCTATCCTGTGCTCACGGCTCCGCCGCCCCTGGATGAGGAAGACGCTGACTGATCATATGTACTCAATCAATTAACCCAAATGATTTCCCCCTCTCACGTTTCCAAGGTAACCACGTCATTGACGGATGTGCGCATTGATGTGTGGTTTTCGAAAACCCGGGAATCCCAAGACAGCTAATGCACCGAAACATTGTTCTCTGCCTCCTACCACAGCAGCCTTCGAGGAAAATATCAAACGAGCGCACTTTCAAACAAGTGTGTGGAAGAACTCCCTTCAGCCGAGATTCTATCAAATATGGCATCGAGAAGGAACGACAGACTAAATCGCTACAGCCCATAACAGTTTCGCACGATGTTTCTCTGGCCCCAGATGAAGTATTGAAGTCAATAAAATGTTCTTGCTCAAGCCAGTCGCCATGTAGTACAAACTGGTGCAAATGTAATGCTGCTAAAATGACCTGCACATTGTTCTGCTCTTGCAGCACCACACTAGCGTGTTGCAATGAATAGACAAGGTTAGCAGATTTATTTATTTATTTTTATTTATTGGTGGGTAAGGGCACATACTTATGCACAATGGCTAATCGTGACCGTGACAGTTTTACGGGTGGAGGAAGCCGGAGTACTCGAAGAGAACCACCGAGCAACGACGAGCAGCTGTCAGCTCTCCAACATCGTAACTCTGAACTCTGCACCGCAGCACAGGCAGGGTTAGATTGGTTGAAGACATGCGCACCATCGACGTGCAGTACGCCTCAGTACACAGCGTCATCGTGCCCCCATGTAGGCAATCGGGAGGTTAGCAGATACATCAGCCATGAATAGTATTGTTGAATAGAATCACCAAACACCCAAAACATCCCTTAAAATCTATATAGGCTCGGATGCAACCTCTGGTGTACGTCCGGAAAGTTGTATTAGCCGTAGTCAACCACTGCAGTCCGCGAAATGACGATGCAACCTTAAACGTGGGGATTTTAAATTGCTCAAGGCTGCCAGACGTCCAGTAAACTTTTTCGTAGTCAGGAGATCGTCGCCTGGGTGCTAGAATGTCCTATGTCCCAGATGGGACAGAGTACTCCCATAGGGGACAGAGTACTCCCATAGGGGACAGAGTACTCCCATAGGGGACAGAGTACTCCCATAGGGGACAGAGTACTCCCATAGGGGACATAGGACAGTCTAGCACTTAGGCGACGATGTGTTGCTCTTACACATTTCATCGAGAAAGGAACTTTGGACGCCACTTTGAGGTCGAGTGCCCTGGCGGCCGGACTAAAATTAAAACTTCTCGGTTGGATATATTTATTTAAAAACTCAGCCAGCCTATAAAATATGTATGACTTTCATATCCTTCGAGGATATATTTTGCTCAAATCTGAAGAGTATTCTTGACTTTTTTTTCCTCCGTTAACACTCCCCGATCACGAGGTAACACGAATAGTATTTCACAATCGCATGCTTCCTATGAAGACAGAATTAAAGCACATTTCATCCAGTCGGTAAGTGTATGGTCGTGTTATAGACAGCAAAAGCGGTGCAAAGACATCGAGGACCAGTGAGCACTGTACGCCAAATATTTCAGATTGCAGGGCAAGACAGACTTAGTACTAACTTCTTGACATCGACACTGCGTGGCGTCTCCAATGGACCTACTGCCGCCGAAATTAACGACCAGTACAGTGGAAGCAAGTATGTGTGGGCATCTTTATATACAACGCTTACCTGAGCTTCAATCAGTTACGTTTGTTTGTTGATGGTGATTGAATTCACTGACAGGAATTCAACACACACACACCATGAAATATACAGAACCGCACATATGTTTGAATGGGTTAAGAATTATAGCACGAGGTTGCTTTGGCCCAGGATATCACTCGAGCGACACCCTGGGCCATGCAATCGAGTGAGATAATTCTTAACTTGCGCGACTGAAAAATAATATTTTCAGGTCCACACGATGAATTTTTTCAGTAGCTTCCTAAATGACGTTACGCGTCGGCGCAAAACGTCGCCTTGAACGTCGTCTTGAAGGTACGATCAGCAGCTTTTTGTTATTGTCTTGAAACTGTTTGCAGTCGAATTGGGCTGAATAATGCGCAGTAAAATGTAGAATATAATAAAAAGGGCACTAAAGTTTGCAAACTTTTCTCTAGGGGAGGGCTAGTCCTTAATATTATATCTCAGGTGACTTCCTTGCATTCTGATTGGCTGAAAGATGATACCCTATTTCGTGTAGTTTGCATCCACAGAACTGAACAGGCACAACACCCAGGCACTACACGTTTTCTATTTTTAGCACACTACTATATCAGTTTTCTTTTCATACTGGGCGAATAAAACTGATCAGGCTAAATTTAAAAATCGATTCACAGAGGCACAACATCCACAAAACGGCGCGGAAAGAAATCTTTGTAGAAAAATGTAGCGCTTTCCATTGTTGAAGTCATATTTTTCGAGGTGTTTATTTTATTCCTTGAGATGATGATCCATATCTCGTTTCGAAGAGAATGACCCATACCCGGGTCCATCTTTCATGAGAACGCGTCCGGATATGAAAAATTGTTTGTTTCGCTGCTCATATTATTTCGCTATTTAATTGTATGTTTTGGGCAGTAAACGAATAAATAATGGAATTCAATTGAATCTTCGGAGTTTGTATCCCGTGCTGACCCATTCGGTAATGTATATGTTTGACAAATGTGTGGAAATTATCAAACTGCGTTGTCAAATTTCGAAAATTTTAGTTTTCATTCGCGAGTTGCGCGATTCTAGAATACACAGTTCCGTTTGGGGGAAATATTTTGTTTACCCTTGCCGACGGATTCAAAATCTGTCTTCTGCTCATATCAATAATCCAAGTTAGCCGTGTTTTGGAAGAAGAAACTGTTTTTCAAAAACTACATGGTATTTTTTTTCTATATTACGCAGATTGGTAGGGCTGCTACCTTGGTAATAGATTAACAAATCGGACAGATGTTTTTCTTGATGGGTGTTTGATATAATATAAGGATTAGTGCATGTCTTGTCGTTGACTACGCCCATATAGTGCCCAGTGAGGTGGTGTAGTTCCCTCCGCTTCGCGGCGGGAACTACACCACCTCACTGGGCACTATATGGGCACAGTCAACTCCAAGCCATGCACTATTCCTTAACTAGGACCCTCGGGTCTTGGCGTCGACAGAGCATGGCGTCTCCTTGAAGGCGACTTTCAAGGCGACGTCACTTGTCGAAGCGTAACGTCATTTAGGAAGCTACTTGAAAAAATTCATCGTTTGGACCTGAAAATATTAGACAAAGGCTCGAGTGATATCCTGGTCCAAAGCAATGGAGTGCGATAATTCTTAACCCATTCAAACTTATGAGCGGTTCTGTGTTTATCAAACACCTCCCATGTAACAAACAATCTACACGAAAATTGAACTAAAGCACTTTCTAAGTTGATAATTGCTGCTTTTCCTTCGTTGCCAAGAAGACATCACTGTCAATGTGAAGGGTACCAACCCTAATTTGCTTTTTAATTTTTACGGCATTCGATTGGTCGATTGACAGGGATCAGTGTCACGGTCACGATGGTCGAACTTCAAATATTGACTAAACTGCGGGGAATAACAAAACAAAAAGTGTTTAAATAGTTAATATGTTTAGCACACACCATCATTATATGACCAGTTGTAGAAAGTATTTGTCAAAGAACAAGCAGTCAGAATGTTATTTTTATTTTGTAAATATTTTTGACTCGAATCTGACTGTTTAAATATCCCGGGTAAACAAATCCGATCTCGACTCCGGTAATTCGTAATGAATTTATTTATACGGATTCCTTGTCTATTTACGTTGCAAACGAAATCGAACGTGTTTTGTATCACCACATGTGCGATACAACTTTCTTTTTATCGCACAGGCAGAACAGTGGAAATCTCATGTTTTACATTAATAGGTGTGACATTTTATCCCGACTGCACATGTCGAGGCACGGTGGCGCTCTGTACTAAATCGTACTGCACGTCGGTCGTGCACTTATCTTCATCCAGTGCTAACCCTGCTTGCGCGGAGTTAGTACGTTGGGTTGTCCGACATTTGCTCGGCGCCGCTTGGTGGTTCTCTCCGGGCACTCTGGCTTCCTCCAGTAAAAATGTCCTATACGAGGTAACTCTTGCTGTCAGAAGTTTCGTTAAACCCCCATTAGAAAAAAAACAAAAATAGCCAATTAAATTTTATTATTTCCCAATCTTTCCCCAAAACATATCTTATGGTCCACATTTGGAGTGAGCTTGCTGAGATCGTTCCAATGAGGGTTCAGGAGCTATCACAACGATTTTAAGGCAAAATAATAGCGTGGCAACAGTAACTATTTTTATTCGGTTGCCAATGATAATATCAGTTCTTGGGCGTAGAAAGTTTCTTCTTCGAGAAGGATGGGGTCCGAGACCATGAAATATCCCACAAAAATTCACGACGCAATGCATTGCCGTTTTGCATCGCTCAGTTTTGTCTGAATCTTCTTCTTGGCATCGCCTGCAATTGAAGGCGCCCTTCATAACGAAGAAAACTGCTGAACTGGTAGAGTGCCAGTAGGCAAACTCCCATAAACTGTAACAAGGCAAACCCTAACAGATAAAATAATACCACTTGAAAGATAATATGAAGCGCATCCACAGAACATGAAGCCTTTAATTGTGATACCGGCGCTTCAGAATAAAGCCCAATGATGGGCTTCCAGCACTCTACAGGTTAATGAAATGAATGTCTAAAAGGCGTTTTTTCCCTGTCTCTAATTAACATTCGCAATTATTTCTGACACAACCAGGCCATCAAATAAGTAAAACGGTTGCCATCAGAACACAAAATATCATACAGAATCTTTGATTGGAGAACTACCGTCCGTTTATATGATATCGCTATTACACTAAAATCTGTCTCATACATTTTCCAAGAATCAATGCCCCGCTAGATCGTGTCGGTGAATAAAAAAATGAAAGTTTTTTTGTGAGTCTTCTTCTTCAACGTAATTTTATAATATAGTAATTTCTTCGAGGTAACTTTTTGTACTCAACAACCACAGGCGAAGCTTATCAAATCAGCCCATACATTACATTTCTAACCTGCTTGTCTTTGTTAATGTTATCTTGTCGTCTTCAACAAACCAACGTTAGGTACCGTTTTTGTATGTTTACTTTTTGATAGGTGTTAGATAAATACTCCTGTGGTTAACTCGCTCGAGGCGAATAGAACCGGGTAATCTCCATTAATTATTGCTGATTAATTAGAAAACAATTCGTCAAGTCTTATTTTATGTGATATTTTGTTTTGTGGTCGGAAGGGATGTCGGCGAAATGTTTCACAGGACCTTCATAACCTAAAACAATACAGCCCGCATTACAGAACACCCACTCGTGGCTGGTGAAGTGTTAAAACTAACTACTGTCAAGTCTATAATTAAAATATGATGGGACAAAGATTTTGAATCCGTATCTACATGCCTTTCGCTAAACATTATAATATCCGCATTGGTAGGAGGCAGCAGCTCACGCCATGAAGAGCACCATTTTAGCATCATGCTCTCTCTTGCTATGTTTTTCTGCAACGGGCATGTCACTGTCACAAGAGAATTCAAGCACGACGACGTCGAGTCAAGGGGTAGCGACAGATTATAAAAACTCGTCTTCGTCTACCTCGACTACAGCATCAACAAATATTTCGTCCGTGTCGTTCAAAACAACAGAATCGAATGATAACTCATCGTTGACTGTCGAAACGACAAAGGCAAACTATTCAAAATCCACAACGGGTATTGCGTGGTCAACATCGACGTCTGCATCGGCAAAGATGCACACCGAATCAACACTGTCGAAAGTGGCTTCAACGAAACCTACGAGTGCAAAATCCCTAACAACAACGCTTAATCCTATTGGGGATGAGAGGTTATTGGAATTACTACAGGAAGGTTTGAAGTTGTTTGCAAAAGGAAGCACATTGAAACAATTGCTTGCGGAACTCACGGTAAATTTCTCCAGCACATTACAACCACTCGTTCAAGAAATATTCACCAAAGGAATGCCATTGCTCATGGATGGGGCGACTAAGAACTTAATTCATGTCTTGATGTCAGAGTTTACTCAGTTGTTTACAAAAACGGATCTGTTAGCTCTAGTACAGCGAATCGCTAACATGGCTGTCGATAAACTAGTGGAACCACGTTTGTTGAACACCCCCAATATTACACATAAATGCTTATATAGTTTGGACAGTTTCCTGCATGGAGTGATAAATTTAGATATGTGGGCACTTAAGAGTGAGTATACCTTTATATGAAAACATTGCTTCACTATGGAGAAAAAAAACGCATAGAGTGGTGGAGTATTCAACCATCTGCAGACAGGTAGCCAGCAGGATTCTATGATATGTGCCAGTTTTTTTTTTTTTTTTGGTTGGGGTTGGGGGGGGGGCATATTTGAAAGGTCGTTATGTGGTGTTTCGGGGGCCTCTCCTAGTCCTAAGTATGACCCTCGGGCCGTTGTCCCCTTCTTCCACTTTTTTAGGGGGTTATCCCACCCCCCGCAGCTACGCCACTAAAAGCTGAACATCCAGCTGTATCGAAGCAGCGTTCTAAAGAGGGAAGGAGACCCCTCTTTCAAACGTTTTCTGAAAAATATCAACTTTTAATGCCACTCATGCCCTGAATCCTTGAGATAAGTTTACAGTTTTTGTACTCTCGCCTTGATTTGGGAGTGGTCCAGTTGGCACGAAAAGTTATCTTTTTAGTGATAGACCCCAAACCTTTGTTGATAAGGGATTATTTATTTATTTGGGTTTTTTTTTAGTTATTAACGAGACTTTAGACATCCAGGACTCCCCAACGTACTAACTACACACAAACATGGTTAGCTTTGGTTGAAGACAGGAGGGCCATCGACGTGTGATACGCCTTAGTACACAGCACCACCGTGCCCCCCCCCCCCCCCCCCAAAGGATAAAATCATTTGCCCAACGACACAACTCAGTTAACCCTGAATCGAAAGTGGACCTCGCGGTTTGAAGCGCAATGTCGTAACATGCACTGGGCTACCGTGAACGTTTACTAGTAGAGGATACAGACTCTTAAACAACCACAGAGTAGAATGAAGTGTGGTATTATTCTGCTGCCATTCGCAGAAGAAAAACATTCCACCGCCCCCCCCCCCCCCCACCCCAGCCTTCGTTTAGCTGGTTCCATCACTGCTGTATTTTTCAATAATTACCCACGTTTGTTTGTTTGTATGTTTATTGATGTTTCTGCAACTATCTCTTATCCCAACAGAATTGTGACCTCAAGTAGGAGTATTATGATTATAGATGTTTCTGATCGATTAATCGCCGACATAATCGACAATAATCGACTAATCATACCTAGGTGACTCCTCAAGTCTTTTCAGAAAACAAACATAACCCGAACAAAAACGAACATCACGAATGGTCCTCGTTGGATTTGGGAAAGTAAGTTTGTTGAAATGACTCGTTGTACCGTTCTCTCCACATTTCTGACTGTATATCTGTTACTTACAGGGACGTAGGGGCACGGGTGAACAGGAGAGAGGCAGAGGGCGAGAGAGGGAGAAGGACGTGGAGTGGAGAGACAGAGAGAGAGAGAGAGAGAGAGAGAGAGAGAGCGAGAGAGAGAGAGAGAGAGAGCTCTACTATTAATTATGTTATAGGACAGAAGAAGATTCCCCAGCATGTTGCTCTACAGTACAGCCACAATGTACTGGTCACTTTCCACGGTTTGGAAATATTTCCAATAATATTAGATTCCAAACACTAATTATAGGAATAATCATCAAAAAGTTAATTAATGAAGCACCGGGTACAACCTGCCCCGGTACAATCCGGTGCTTCATTAATTAAAATTTTCCTGATGATGATTTTAATTACCTGGTAAACGCATGCGTGGACATCATTTTCCACGCGTGAATTACGACCAGTCCACGGCGACTGTACTGCACACCCTATATGGTTTGTCTCTAGTATGGCCTCTAAAGACAAGAAAAATGCATATTTTTGGCCCCATATTTAATAAATTTCCTCATCGGGCCGAAAATTTGGTGACAATGAAGCCACAAATATGCGTTTTCCATAATGTAGATCCACTCAGAAATCAGTTGGGTTAAACATTAACCCAAATCAACTCTAATTTATTTGTTTATTGGTGTTTGAGGTCACATACGTATGCACAATGGCTAATCATGACCGTGACAGTTTTACGGGTGGAGGAAGCCGGAGTACCCGGAGAGAACCACCGTGCAACGACGAGCAGCTGTCAGCTCCCCAACAGCGTAACGCCGCGCTGCAGCACAGACAGGGTTAGATCGGTTGAAGACATGCGCACCATCGATGTGCAGTACGCCTTAGTACACGACGTCATCGTGCCCCTATGTGTACAATGGGGGTTAAGTGCATTGCCAAAGGACACAACGCGGGAGTTCGAATCGATAGCTCAGACGGTCACCCATCCAAGGGCTAACCGGGCTCGACGTTGCTTAACTCCGGTGATCTGATGAGAACCGGTTACCGCAACGCCACCGCGCCCCCATATCTACTGGGTTGAGTAAATATGAACCCAATTGGGTTCATATTCACTCAACCCAGTTGATTGGGATTGATTTTCAACTTAACTGATGTTGGATTGGAGGTACATTCAATTTCTTAAAGGGAATAACAATTTTACCGATTATCAGGTTAGGGAAAGTTGTAATCGATTATTCTGTGGACGATCAATAGTGGAATAATCGAATATTTGGACAGCATTAACCCTTTACCCAACGAATCGGCCGCATCCGCCCGCGTAATATGCAAATTCAGCAGTTCAAAAAATATCATTTTTCAAAAAGTTTCAACAAAACCATATCATGTGACCCCTCGTTGGAACGAGCTCGTCATATGATATGGTTTTGTCGAAATTTTTTGAAAAATTTGAAAAAATGATATTTAAAATAATAAATTTTGATATCGTCTGCGTCTGGGTAAAGGGTTAAACTCATGTCCAACCAATCCTTTATACTTTTGCGGCCCACTATCAGAAACTCGCGTCCAAATAATACAGGTAAACGTGAACTTGTTTACCACTGTAATCAAGCACTGCTTCGCTTCCAGTGATTCCCATGGGTACGGTAGTCTAGTGGAAACCTGTGCATTCGAACAATGTTGCTTCACATGAACCGATGGATAAACTACTCGGCGGTCCAAGGACTGTAAATTAGGTGTGTTACGATTTTTGATCTTCCTAATCGATTAATCGGTAGAGATAATCGATTATAATCGACCTTTCGTACCCAGGTGACCCCTCAAGAAGATTAAGAAAACAAGCATACCCCCTAACGGAAAGCAACATCACGAATAGTCCTCGTTGGATTTGTGAAAGTTCCCTTGTAACGTTCGCGCCACATTTCTCACTATTTATCTGTTATTTACACGCACATCTGCACCCGAGGGCACAGGGAGCATGCACCCCCCCCCCCCCCCTGTTTCCATAAATATATAGGCGCGTTCAGTTTATAGGCATTTAAAGGGAGTAGATTTTTTCCGATTGTTCGACCAGTGTAAATACTGATCGATTTTGCCGCGAACGATCGATCTTGTCGAATATCCGTGACAGCTCTTCTGCAAATACCCTTCCCTTGCATATCTCCAAACTTTATTTTGTCTAACAGGTAAGTGTATACGTTTGTTTGTATATTTAGTTTTCACTCTTTCACATCAAATCATAGCTTTTGACCCCTCGAGGGATTAGCTATATTTCTGGGACAAAGAGAAAATGTTCAAAAATTCAAGAAATGATTTGGCAGCTGTCTTCTTCTAGATATGTTCAATAATGGGTTTAGTTCAGAGGTCACGAAGAGGCCATGAGGGTAACACAAGTCCTCTTAGTAGTATGTCAGGGGCTTTTGAGGCCTCATTTGGGGAACCTCGGTGGGGGACCTCGGAAGTGACGTCATGTCACGTGACGTAGTGGCGCCATGTTGTGTTATCATGGTAACCCGCGTGAGCGGCCATGTTGTGACGTCATCCCCATAGTGATACGTGATGTGAGTGCGCATGCGCAGCGCGTGTTGTTAGGGTGATACGTGTTTCCGTCGTCCATTTTGTATACTGGAGGCCGCCATCTTGGTTTCTATGGTAGCACGTGATTGCTATGTTACCTAAGGCCTACAATAGGATAGGGGTATGTTCGGTGGGTATGTTCGATTGAATCGGAGTAAATCTGATTACCACAAACAACCCAACAATCCCCCAAATCACCAAAATCCACCCAAAATCACCGAAATTGACTTTATTTCCCCAATTTATCAGCTTAGCACGTAGTGCTATAGTACTAAGGGGCACAAGGGGGTGCATTCGATTGAACAGGAGAAATGTTCTGGATTAGAATCCCAGAATCCCTTTTTGGATCCCTATCCCATGACGTTTTTCCCATTAAAAGACAGGTTCCTTTGGTAATTACCCAAAATTCTCCGCTTCTATCTATATATGTAATAGTTTACGTCTACCTGACCATGTTCCTTTATTCTAGAGTATACTCCAGTAGCGTAGAAGAGCCTATTATTTGGAACAGTTTACCTTATTATTGCTATATTTAGCAATTTCTGATCTATTCTTGTTAGTTCTGACCCTATTCCAAGTACTCTTGTTGTTTCATTTATATAACTAACCAATCAGATTGCTTGATTTCCCATAATCTGTATGCAGGGTTATCTCCCTTGTGTATAACAAAAGCCTATATCCAATGGCAATATCCCCAGGCACCCCAATTTTAGCACCCCTTTTTGAAAACACCGGTGACTATGGAATCCCTTTTTTGTCATATGTGCTTATGTGAAAAAGCACAATGTGACACAATGTGACCTAGCACAAAGGCACATGCTTTATGTGCCGATATGTGCTTATGTGAAAAAGCACAATGTGACACAATGTGCCCTATCACATAGGCACATATGGGTATTTGAGAATACCTTTGACCTGGTATTGTATTATTTGAGGATACCTATCGAGGATACCTACTGGAGAATCCCTTTTTTGTCATATTTGCTTATGTGAAAAAGCACAATGTGACACAATGTGCCCTATCACATAGGCACATACGGGTATTTGAGGATACCTTTGGCCTGGTATTGTATTATTTGAGGATACCTATCGAGGATACCTACAGGAGAATCCCTTTTTTGTCATATGTGCTTATGTGAAAAAGCACAATGTGACACAATGTGCCCTAGCACAAAGGCACATGCTTTATGTGCCGATATGTGCTTATGTGAAAAAGCACAATGTGACACAATGAGCCCTATCACATAGGCACATACGGGTATTTGAGGATACCTTTGGCCTGGTATTGTATTATTTGAGGATACCTATTGAGGATACATATCGAGGATACCTTTTGGAGAATCCCTTTTTTTGTCTCATTAGGCTATGTAAAAGCCCTCAATGGGTCTAATGTAGTCTTACCAACCGCTTCCATCTTGTCGCCAAAGCTCCAAGACCATTACAGGTCTATGGCCTATCTGTCCTATCATTAGCTTCTACAACAGTCTTGTTCCATTGCGGCCTTGTACCAGTACTATTGGCTTCTGTTATTCTGCCCCATATCTCATCCATTACTTCCTAGCTATTCCTATCTCAGTCCCGACTATAACATTGATCAAGGTTGAATCAGATTTCCCCTGTATACGTATAAGGCATTCCGTTATTGAGATTCCTAGCCGAGTCCGTAAAATTTGGATTCCGTGTTTTAACATCAATACTCGAGGGTATTTCCCTCCCCTATTGGAAGAATTCAGTTCAATTGGTTGTAGTTCATTAAGTTTAAAATGTATTCAGTTAAATGTCGTTCAGTTCAAAGGGTGTTAATTTATATTAGATATAAAAAGTTCGTTCAAAAAGTTCAAAAAGTTCAAGGGTGTTAATACCGTCATAGGGGTTATAGTTCATTCAAGCAGTTCAAGAGGGTTAACATTGGGTTATAGTTCAGAACTTTGTTCAATTTGTTATGGTCAATTCAGTTCGATACCTTCATTGGGTCAGTTCTCTTCTATCTGTTCAGTTCGATTTTCGTCACTTTGTTTTGATTACTTCGATCTTAGTTGTGTTGGATCTTTGTTCACTTTGTTCTGTTCATAATTCAGATCTGTTCAGTCTGTCCAACTGGTTCGATCAATCCGACTAGTTTGACATTCTTTCACTTTGTTATGTTTACTTCGATCTTGGTTATGTTGAATCTGTACCTTTGTTATTTTGTAGTGGTTGGTTGTCTCTGTTCAGAGTATTGTAGTTATTGTTGAATTGGGTGTTATCAAACCCTTTCCATACCCTCGAGTATTGATGTTAAAACACGGAATCCAAATTTTACGGACTCGGCTAGGAATCTCAATAACGGAATGCCTTATCCGTATACAGGGGAAATCTGATTCAACCTTGATCAATGTTATAGTCGGGACTGAGATAGGTATAGCTAGGAAGTAATGGATGAGATATGGGGCAGAATAACAGAAGCCAATAGTACTGGTACAAGGCCGCAATGGAACAAGACTGTTGTAGAAGCTAATGATAGGACAGATAGGCCATAGACCTGTAATGGTCTTGGAGCTTTGGCGACAAGATGGAAGCGGTTGGTAAGACTACATTAGACCCATTGAGGGCTTTTACATAGCCTAATGCGACAAAAAAGGGATTCTCCAAAAGGTATCCTCGATATGTATCCTCAATAGGTATCCTCAAATAATACAATGCCGGGCCATAGGTATCCTCAAATACCCGTATGTGCCTATGTGATAGGGCATATTGTGTCACATTGTGCCTTTTCACATCAGCACATATCGGCACATAAAGCATGTGCCTATGTGATAGGGCATATTGTGTCACATTGTGCATTTTCACATAAGCACATACGACAAAAAGGGATTCTCCAGTAGGTATCCTCGATAGGTATCCTCAAATAATACAATACCAGGCCAAAGGTATCCTCAAATACCCGTATGTGCCTATGTGATAGGGCTCATTGTGTCACATTGTGCTTTTTCACATAAGCACATATCGGCACATAAAGCATGTGCCTTTGTGCTAGGGCACATTGTGTCACATTGTGCTTTTTCACATAAGCACATATGACAAAAAAGGGATTCTCCTGCTGTAGGTATCCTCGATAGGTATCCTCAAATAATACAATACCAGGCCAAAGGTATCCTCAAATACCCGTATGTGCCTATGTGATAGGGCACATTGTGTCACATTGTGCTTTTTCACATAAGCAAATATGACAAAAAAGGGATTCTCCAGTAGGTATCCTCGATAGGTATCCTCAAATAATACAATACCAGGTCAAAGGTATTCTCAAATACCCATATGTGCCTATGTGATAGGGCACATTGTGTCACATTGTGCTTTTTCACATAAGCACATATCGGCACATAAAGCATGTGCCTTTGTGCTAGGTCACATTGTGTCACATTGTGCTTTTTCACATAAGCACATATGACAAAAAAGGGATTCCATAGTCACCGGTGTTTTCAAAAAGGGGTGCTAAAATTGGGGTGCCTGGGGATATTGCCATTGGATAAAGGCTTTTGTTATACACAAGGGAGATAACCCTGCATACAGATTATGGGAAATCAAGCAATCTGATTGGTTAGTTATATAAATGAAACAACAAGAGTACTTGGAATAGGGTCAGAACTAACAAGAATAGACCAGAAATTGCTAAATATAGCAATAATAAGGTAAACTGTTCCAAATAATAGGCTCTTCTACGCTACTGGAGTATACTCTAGAATAAAGGAACATGGTCAGGTAGACGTAAACTATTACATATATAGATAGAAGCGGAGAATTCTGGGTAATTACCAAAGGAACCTGTCTTTTAATGGGAAAAACGTCATGGGATAGGGATCCAAAAAGGGATTCTGGGAGAATTCTAATCCAGAACATTTCTCCTGTTCGATCGAATGCACCCCCTTGTACCCCTTAGTACTATAGCACTACGTGCTAAGCTGATGAATTGGGGAAATAAAGTCAATTTCGGTGAATTTGGGTGGATTTTGGTGATTTGGGGGATTGTCGGGTTGTTTGTGGTAATCAGATTTACTCCGATTCAATCGAACATACCCACCGAACATACCCCTATCCTATTGTAGGCCTTAGGTAACATAGCAATCACGTGCCACCATAGAAACCAAGATGGCGGCCTCCAGTATACAAAAAGGACGACGGAAACACGTATCACCCTAACAACACGCGCTGCGCATGCGCGCTCACATCACGTATCACTATGGGGATGACGTCACAACATGGCCGCTCCCGCGGGTTACCATGACAACACAACATGGCGCCACTACGTCACGTGACATGACGTCACTTCCGAGGTCCCCCACCGAGTTCCCCCAAATGAGGCCCCAAAAGCCCCTGACATACTACTCCTCTTCATTTGGGGTTCGAGATTATAAAACAGACATTCGAGCTGCAAATCATCATCGACACGTGCCATATGACACGCAACAAAGTTTTTCATCTGTAGTTTCTGTTGGACATTTTCTGGTCACGATTTCAAAAGGAATGAGATCTCTATATCTGTTTGTTTGTTGGAGTTTGAGTAGCCTGTCAACGTCTAGGGTTACGCCGTCTCGGACAGATTTCGGGTGCAGATTGTTGGAGAAAACGGAGAGAACCACACTCAGAGGCTAGCAACTGTTAGACTCCAACATACCAATTGGACCTCAAACCGAGAAGTCCACGGATCGACTCTGATAAGGGGTAATTGTGTTGTGTCCTTGGGCAAGGCACTTAATCCCGATTGCCCATGTGGGGGCACGACTGCGTTGTGTACTAATGCGTACTGTACGTCGATGGTGCACTTGCCTTCAACCAATGCTAACCCTACTTGGTCAGATTTAATGTTTTGCGGATCGGACAGTTGCTCACCGCTGCTCCACTCGTAAAACTGTTCTACGAGAGGTGATCCTGGCTATCGAAAGTATCGTTAAATCCCAATAAATAAATAAATTTATAGTAACCTTTAAAATTCGTTTCCAATTGAGAAAGGCCATGGGGCCGAAAATGTCTGCTTTACTCAGCGCAACGGCCAAAACCGGCCAGCGCTATTCACAAAAACGCGAATTAATTTTTATCACTTTTTTCATTTTTTGTCTCAATAACATAGGTTATGACACCTCTTTGGAACGAGCTCATCGAGCTCGTTCCAAAGAGGGGTCATAACCTATGTTTTTGAGACAAAAAATGAAAAAAAATTAGTTACCCAGGACTTTTGTTTGCAAGTGTCGTCTGCTTTTCAATTAGTTATTCAAGAAGTGTGTTTGCAAGTGTCGTCTGCTTTTCATGGTAGGAAAAGGGTTAATGGAGTGACTTTGCTCACAAACTTGATTCAACAACTTCTCTTTGGGGGATTTTAAATGTGCAGATTTATAATTTTAGGGGATAATACCTTCACGACGAAGTGCCGTGATGAATTTCTCTATTGGAAAGGGCAACACAGCATAACGGTCTAATCCTTTACCCAACGCTGACGATATTAAAATTTGTTATTTTTATTATTGTTTTTTTTTTAAATTTTTCAAAAAACGTCAACAAAACTATGTCATGTCACCCGTCATTGGAACAATGAGGGGTCACAGGATATGGTTTGTTGAACTTTCTTACAGAATATATATTTTTTCAATCGCTTAATTTGTAACTCACGCGGCCGGATGCGGCAGATTCGTTAGTTAACCCTTTACCGAACATGAAAAGCAGACGACACTTGCAAACAAAATTGAAGAATAACTAATATTTTTCATTTTTTGTCTCAAAACCATAGGTTATAACCCCTCATTGGAACGAGCTCGACAAGCTCGTTCCAAAGAGGGTTCATAATCTGTGTTTTTGAAACAAAAAATGGAAATATAATAAAAATTAATTAGCGATTTTTGAGAATAGTGCTGGCCGGTTTTGGCCGTTACGTTGGGTGAAGAGTTAAAAAGTATGCAGTGTGTTCCTCTAGGCGTGAAAGGTTAATTTATTCGTTTTCCTAGGGAAAACCCTATATAAACTTTTACCTTTGGAAGATACACACTCCAAACCCACCATGGGGCAAAATAAAGTGGAAGAAAAATATGTTTCTGATGCCATTGTAACAGAAAACTGTTTTGAATCTATTGAAACAAATGTGCGGTTCTGAATTTATCACACACGTCCCATGTTACAACCTGTCTACACGAAAATTGAACTAAAAACGCTTTCCAACTGGATAATTGTTGGTCTTCCGTCGTTGCCAACGAGACATCACTGTTAGATGGCGGGGTACCATCCTTAAGTTTAATTTTTACGCCACTCAGATGGTCGAAACCAACTGACGCCGATCAGTGTCACGGTCACAACGATCGAACTTCAGATATTGACTAAACTGCAGGGAATAACACAACAAACACTTTTTAAATCGCCAATAAGTTTAGAACACGCCATCATTATATGACCAGTCGTGGAAAGTATTTGTCAAAGATCAAGCAGTCAGAATGTTATTTTTATTTTGTAGATTTTTGACTCGAATCTGATTGTTTAAATATCCCGTATAAACAAATCTAAATGAGGAACTTGGAATTTCCAAGCGATCTCGACTCCAGTGCATTCGACCAATGATGACGTGATTTATTTAGACAGGTTCCTTCTCTGTTTACGTAGGAAACAAAATCGAACGTATTTTGTCTCACCACAATGTGCGATACAGCTTTCTTTTTATCGTACAGGCAGAACAGTGGAAATACAGTATTTTAGATTAATAGGTGTGTGATAAAAGGGTTTTAATGGATGAAACTCGTGAAATAGCTGCAAAAGTAAGGGGTTTTCACCTCAACTTTACCAACAATGGTGAAGAAGTGAAGAAATCTATGTTTATTTGTATTTCTGTAATAAGATTTCTCTAATAAAATAACCCGAGAAGGTGAAAATAGCCCAATTATGGGTCACCTTGATTCTTAATTTGTACAGGGCTGAATTTGGAGTCGAGAATTGAAATATCTTTAAGACAGGTAACTTAGAATTTCCAGCATTTGAAATGGGGAATCGGATTTTTTTTTTTGGAACATGGTATGGCACACACACTCCGTCGCCCTCTGTCGACACCTCCATGGAGGCTCTGTTTGGCATTGTAGGCGGTCTCTCCTGACTTCGACAAGGCAAAAAAGGATGATCAGAAAATATATGAAAACTTTACACCTGAGTGGAAGGAGTGCGATAGATCGTGTCAGATCCAGACCGGATTTCATGTCGGATCTCATATGTGACGTCATAATTACATGACCTAGTTACGTCATGTTTGACCCACATGAGTGGCCATGTTGTGGTAAGAGTAGTTTTCTGGTTCGGGTTTCCCTCAAATCCTCGTTTACTTCGTAGAATTACCCAAATTGACCCAACAATCCCCCAAATTACCAAAAGACACCCCAAATCCCTTTATTTGGTTCGGATTCCCACAGCATCCTCCTTTTATCCAATAATAGGTATGTCCCTTTGTATAAGAACCAATCTATTTACCTGGAATCCTCATTTTGTACCCGTTTATCTAGCTGGATTCCTTCGGAATCGCGTGCGCTGCCTTTATCTATGTATCTGCAAGCTATATTATGACTTCTGATTTTCTCAGATGTGTCTATGTGCAAGTACACGATGTGTAACAATGTGTACACATCGCACTCAGCACATGGGATGGGAACACACTGGGTGTGCTACAGCACATGGGAACACACTAAGTTTGCTAATATGTGCTTGTATGCTAATGCATAATGTGTACAAATCACATACGACACATGAGCACATCCAGGTTAAAAAGGCATGCTATAGGCATAATCAAACCCCGGAAGGGATTGCACGAACATGGGGGCTTGTGTTTGGTGAAATGTGCTTGAGTGCTAATGCACAATGTGCACGCCACATACGCACAATATGCGCACCATCAGCAGCAATTGCAGCACATGGTTATACATCGTCGCCTGAGTGCTAGAATGTTCTATGTCCCATAGAGGACATAGAACATTCTAGCACTCAGATCACGACATATTGGAGACAGGCATGTCAAAGTACCGCCGGTACCAACATAATCGATAACGGGACGGGACAGAGCCTGTCTCGCCGGATCCGGTACCGGGACAAATCAACAATTGGGTGACATATCACAATCAAAGGGGAGAAATTCACATTTAAACGGAACCATTCCCCAAGATCGCAAATACAAACATGGCATCGTACAGTTATTCTGTGGCGACATCAAAGTAATCATAAAGCACGAAAATCGTGGTTTATGATTACTCTGATGTCGCCACAGAATAATTTCTTTGAAGTCGCCGATGACGGCGCTTTCATTACACCCCCACTTTTGAAGAAAGTGGGGTGTGGGTGGGGTATAGTGGCTTACATGCGTCCGTCCGTCTGTGCGTCCGTGTGCCCGTCCGTCCGTCCGTCCGTGTGTGAGTCTGTCCGAGAATATTCATAACTTTCATAACTTAAGTAAATTATTATTATGGAACTTGGTATGTAATTAAATTGAAACATTTCCCAAGACTAGAATGATTTTCGGTGTTGTCAGATTAATTTTTTTTTTATTATTTGTTTCAACAGAGTTATGGCCCTTACTTTATTTTAAATTCATTTATGCTTCCTTGGACCACCACTGCAGTTGGGGAACGAATTGCCTTCAGCAATAGCTCTTGTTGTCTTTGATGCCAAGTTTGAAAAGTCAAAATGGTCGACCTTATCGAGGTCATTGTGCAGAACAGAGCATGCACCTTTCGCGTGTTTTGATATGTTTATTCACAAATAAGTTGAAAGTATGTCGTGCAATTGTGCCATACACGATTATCAGTCTGTTTACCCTTGTTCAGTTAGGAATTTCTGCATAAAATAATTTTGTCCTCGTACCGGCAGGCATGAGGGAACCGGCGGTACCGGTTGACAACTTGACATGCCTTCTTGGAGGAGACTCATGACATGGTGTTGTACTATTGGAAGATACTTATTGACGGATACCTTTTGGAGGATACGTTTAGAGGAGAGTTGTAGTAGAAATCTGTGGTTCCTACATTCGGGTACTTCATGCTACATCCGGGTACTTACGTTGGGTAGTTTCAAAAGAAAATAATATATAACATTCAATTCATTGTTATTCTGTCGCAATCACAGTATACAGATTAAGTCCATAGTCAGCTGCTGTAGGAATTTTCGTATATAATCATAGTCAGTTCATAGTACATTGCCCAAGTCACCTTCTTAGTCTCTGAGTGGAATGTAATTCTTCCGCTCACTCCTTTCTTGAGAAGTTAATAATTACCTTTCATGGGAGGTAAGTAACCATTCGATCAAAGACGTCTTCTCCAATGGACTATCTTCCCGTTGCTTGACACTGCCTGGATTCTTCATGCTATGTGTTAGCTTGTTGAACACTGGCAGCTTGGATTTCTTGGTTGATTTGATTTTTGGCGTGCTGTAGACAAGGTAAGCCTATCACTTCCTTCTTTGTAGTTCGATTCTTGGGTTGGTCCATCATTGAATATTGTTTTCTGTACATGGTTCTTGATTTGATCTTCAGGTTGGGAAGACACCTTATTCTGCTGAGTGCCAATATCAGTCTTTTTCAGTTCGTTCTTGTTCTTAGTGGTAACATCATTCCCATGAACATCATCTTTCACTTTCGTCTGAGAAGAAACTCCATTTTTCTTAACTTCATTCTTCATCAGCACCATGGGAACTGCCCTTGGCATCTCTTTCATTCTCTTGTTTGTAGTTTGAATGGTAAATGCGTCCTTCTTCTTTGACTTTTCATTATTGTTGCCCTTTTGTTAGCAATTGGCATACACCATATGAAGTCTCCACATATTTCAGTGTGTTTCCCACAAGCTCGTGATCTGGTTTAGATTTGTTCTATTGACTTCGTTTACCGTACGATTCACTTGGGTCAATTCCTGGGAAATCAGCTTCAGTCCGGCACCATTCTTGAAGATCTGTAATTATGTAAGTCATCTTTTAATCTGAGCATTGTCGTGGACACAGACATCTTCACTCTGCAACGGTTAGAACATGATTTTATATTCATACGAACGGTTCTTGTATACTTTTTCTCTGTCTGTGAATCTTTTTCTCCTGGTCTCCTTATCCTCATCACCATCATCACTACCTTGAGTATTTCACCATAATGTCGTCAAACAGATATTTTCTCATTTCCATTTCATTTCGTGGCGCCTAATCTTCTTCTTAATCTTCATCTTCCACTTTGAGTGAGTATTTTGACGTAAGATCGTCGAACAGAAATATTTTCGCTTTTCTAAGGCGTATTTCGGGGGATACTTCAATGTCATACTCCTCCTCTTGGCAGTCTCATGAATTTTCTTGTCTATTGGATCCTTGTAATAATTCCTAATGTTCACCAAATCATCAATATATTTCACGTCGATGGCTTCTCTGACACACTTTCGAAGTGCTATATTTAAGGAATGGTATATGGCTTGGAGTTGACTACGCCCATATAGTGCCCAATGAGGTGGTGTAGTTCCCGCCGCGAAGCGGAGGGAACTACACCACCTCACTGGGCACTATATGGGCGTAGTCAACGACTAGACATGCACTAATTCTTATATTATATCGAACACCCATCAAGAAAAACATCTGTCCGATTTGTTAATCTATTACCAAGGTAGCAGCCCTACCAACCAGCGTTATATAGAAAAAAATACCATGTAGTTTTTAAAAAAACATTTTCTTTTTCCAAAACACGGCTAACTTGGATTATTGATATGAGCAGAAGACAGATTTTGAATCGGTCGGCAAGGGTAAACAAAACATTTTCCCCAAATGGAACTGTGTATTCTAGAATCGCGCAACTCGCGAATGAACGCTAAAATTTTCGAAATTTGACAACGCAGTTTGATAATTTCCACACATTTGTCACACATATACATTACCGAATGAGTCAGTACGGGATACCAAACGCCGAAGATTCAAATGAATTCCATTATTTATTCGTTTACTGCCCAAAACATACAATTGAATAGCGAAATAATATGAGCAGCGAAACAAACGATCTTTCATATCGGACGCGTTCTCATACCCAGGTATGGATCATTCTCTTCGAAACGAGATATGGATCATCTTCTCAAGGAATAAAATGAACGCCTCGGAAAATGTGACTTCAACAATGGAAAAGCGATACATTTTTCCACAATGATTTCTTTCTGGGTCGTTTTGTGGATGTTGTGCCTCTGTGAATCGATATTAAAATTTAGCCTGATTAGTTTTATTCGCCCAGTATGAAACGAAAACTGATATAGTAGTGTGCTAAAAAAGAAAACGTGTGGTGCCTGGGTGTAGTGCCTGGTCAGTTCTGTGGATGCAAACTACACGAAATAGGGTATCATCTTTCAGCCAATCAGAATGCAAGGAAGTCTCGTGAGATATAATATATCCCTTTACTCAACGAATCTGCCACATCCGCCCGCTTAATATGCAAATTCAGCAGCTGAAAAAATACTATTTTAAAGAACAAATTCAACAAAACCATATCATGTGACGAGCTCGTTTCAAAGAGGGGACACATGATATGGTTTTGTTGAAATGTTTTGAAATTTTTTAAAAATTAAAAAAAATGATCTTCGGCTCGTTCTTTATGGGGCTGCCTCGTTCTCTTCTTTGGTTAACAATCGCCAATAGGGCGTATGCACACATCTTTGTTTCATTCTCACTACACAATCTGAGTAGTGGTCTAGGTTTCGTCTGTTGCCTCTGTCGACCGTACGATTCACTTGGGCCAATTCTTTGGAAATCATCATTAATCCGACATCATTCTTGAAGATCTGTATGTGAAAGTCATCTTTGAATCTGGGCACTGTTGTTGACACAGACATCTTTACTCTTCGATGTTAAGAACACAAATGAATTTAGTTTTATACCAACACTCCTGTTATGTTTTTTCTCTGGTCCATCTTCTTCGTGGCTCCTAATTTTATTTTTAATCTTCATCTTCCACTTGGAGTGAGTATTTTGACGTACGAGCGTCGAACAGAAATAATTTCGCTTTTCTAAGGCGTATTTCGGAGATACTTCAAAGTCATACTCCTCTCCTTCTTCGCGAAACCGTTTAGCAGTCTCTTGAATTTTCTTGTGAATTGGGTTCCTGCAAAAATTCTTTATGTACACCAACGTATTAATGTGTTTCGTCCCGAATGGCTTCTCTGGCATTGCTTTCAAGTGATGTGACTGCTTTTTCGACTGCATCTTTGTTATTCATTCCATCCTCGTTATAATTCCGAATCTTTCATTGGCGGATAGGGTCTTGGTGAATAATAGCAACATGATTGCAGAGCGTGTGCCCCCGTCGACGATCATATCACAAATGACAAATTTGTTACTAACAAGATCTTTGATAGGCCGAGGATATCTAACGACGGTTTTTAGCAGTTTCCCTAAAACTCCCCTTTCTGTATGATCTTTCGTTTTTTTATAAGATAGTTTATCCTTTAGTAAGGCTATCTTCCTAATCGGGTGCTTGTGTGGAAGGGGCTGAGATCTATCATGATTGGTCATTGTGACATTATAATCCAAATGTTCCTGACACAATCGCATATGATGTCTATCAAATCATCATTAGCTATCTTGATCAAGGTCTTAGCTTCATTTCGGTTAGCGTGAGATAGAAATCCCAGTGTATGTGAATTTTTGGTCAGTCTGTCAGTGTTCTTTGGTTTTTCAGATTGCCTCATACAGTTAAAACTAGGAGTCCTGTCATGAAATGCGCACAAACAGCACGTCGATCTGCGCGTTAATCTACGCGTTATGGCCGTAGTAAGGCCACCAGATTCTGTACATATGGCATGTGCAAAGCAATGTTTCAGTCAATGGACCTCCGGGTAACCCGGAGGTCCATTGGCAGAAACATTGCCTGTGTTTGCTATGAGTAACCAGGGGAACCTGCCGTGCTTTGGATGCCATTCGATATGGCAATTGCTCGCAATTCCTACGCGCAATTAAGCCTAGATAAGCGCACAGTTCGTGACAGGACTTCTAGTTTTAACTGTAGGAATGTAATTATCTTCGTATATTTTGTGTGTAAAGCTTGTGGGGGAAATCCTTTCCACAATATTTGCAGCAGTAAACTTTCATGCCTTTACTCTCTGGTGGTTAAAGGACAAATGAGCATTCGGTGTCATGTACACGCCTTTTATGCTTTCACCAGAGCTTCTGCTGGAACTCGTGAGATGGGCGATGAGAGAAGAGAAAATCACATTTCCGTAACATACTTCTTTTTATTTCGGTAGAAATTCCATCATATGTCAGCAGCCGTGTTCTCTCAAGTCAGTGTATTCCGTTGCATTCAGGTATCACGGGACTAAATATTTTCCCATAGGCGACCATTATACCGTTCAGACAAAACAAAATATGATCGCATCACTTTAAGTTTGGCATTCAAATATCTTTGTTAAGTATAGCCCTTCAGACAACTCTTTCTGACCCAAAACAGGGGGTCATGCAACAAATAAGAGAGAAAAATTGACAGCAAAGGAAGTACCGGTCACGTGCACATATTTTTCAGGGAATTCCCTACAAAAACACACAAAATGTAAATTGTATTATTTAGGTCCAAAAGTCATCAAATCAGTCTCTTTTTTAAGTGGAATATTCATCAATAATGCAAGATGTCAATAGAATGCTTCAAACATTTATTGAAACAATTTATTTTCCCAAGGCTGTTCATTTTTCGTGATTACATCACTTCCGAGTGCAACATTTCAAGGCGGGTATTTCAAATTCAAATATTTAGTTCAGTGATACCTTCAGTGGTACCCTGTCGAGGATGTTGACTGCACAGTATAAAGCACGTAATAAAATCTTCACAGACTGCCTGTAGAACGGCATCTGTCCCAATCATACAAGAGCACCAATGCGTCTCTATTTCGGTAAATCATTGGTCGCAAGTCTTCAGTATGTCTATGTGAATGGTCTTCATAAATGAGCAACGATTTGCGTGAACAGCCATGATCTTCATGCCTCTTTCTGTTGTCTATTCGGGTAAACGTCTTGGCACAATATCGACAGTTCAGAGAATTCCGCATGTCTTCACTCGACGAAACACCGGAGACAAATAAACCGAAAGCAACGCTCAGACCCTTTTGAACATTTCCCACAAGAAGTACCCAGATGTAGCGTGAAATACTCGGATGTAGGAACCACAAATTTCTACTACAACTATCCTCTAATGGTACCCTCCAAAAAAAGTAGAAATCCTCCAATAGTACATCGCCATGACATAGGCATCCTCCAATATCCGATTGTAACTATGTGCTGCATGTGATGTGCGCACATTGTTTACTAGCATGCATGCACATCTAGCATGCACCCATGTGGTGTATGTGACGTGCGCACATTGTGCATAGAACACAGGCACATTCCACCAAGCACAAGCCCCACTTTCGTGCAATCCCTTCTATGGTCTGACTATGCCCATAGAATCTCTTTTTCACCGAATGTGCCCATCTGCCGTATGTGATGTGAGCACATTGTGCATTAGCACGCAAGCACATATAAGTACATTCAGCTTGTGCCCCTGTGCTGATTGCAATGTGTACACACTGTTACACATCGTGTACTAGCACACATATGAGAAAATCGGAAGTCACAATATAGCTTGTTGATGCATAGAGGAGGACAGCAGAGGTTTCTGAAGGAATTCGAACCAGATAAACAAGTACAAAACGGGGGTTCTGGGTAATTAGACTGACGCTTATACAAAGGAATGCTCCTATTATTGGAAAAAGAGGATTCTGTTGAAATCCATGCCAAAATAAAGTGATTTTGTGTGTTTTTTGTAATTTGGAGGAAGTGTGGTGTCAAATCGGCTAATTCTTCGAAGTAAAAAAACGTACGCTCCGAACATACCCGCGTCTTATTGTAGGCTTCACAGCCCCATAGCAACCACATGCTACCATAGAAACCAAGATGACGGCCTCCAGTATACAAAATGGACGACGTAAACACGTGTCACCCTAACAGCACGCGCTACGCATGCGCACTATGACCATGTATCACTATGGGGATGGCGTCACAACATGGCTGTTCACTTTGACTACCATGACGTCACAACATGGCTGCACACTTGGGCTACAATGACAACCAAACATGTTTAACTAGGTCACGTGACAATGACGTCACATATGAGATTCGGCATGAGATCCGACCAATGTGACACGATCCATCGCTCTCCTACTACTCATCTGAAATGGCGTCTTCTTACTGCAGCGTATTGGCGTCACTCAATAGTTTACACTATGCTGCTAGAGCGAGAAGGCTAAGTTGTTATGAGGTAGCAATAAGACAGCTGGGTTGTCATTACCATAAAGCTAAACAAGTTAGTTATGCCGTTGTTACAAGATGGCTTAGTTGTAACATGAAGATAGATGAGTTGTCATAACAAGTAGTATTTAATGCCGAAATGATAGGATCTCATGATGGATTTATTGGGAGACACCAGAAGAAGAGGGTAGATGAAGGGCACAATATTAGGAGAAGGGGCCAGTAGTATATCATGTTGAGATATACATACTACATGTATACTATAATTTGCTATGATATATAGGGCTGCACGATATTCAAAACTGAATACCGGTACCGGTATTCCAAAAAATACCGCGGTATACCGGTATATCGAAAACTGTTCAGATATATGAACACAAGTACCACAATCGAGACTCGAGGCATCACAGTCGGAACGAATTAGCATGCCTTGATGACGCGATTCGAAAAACCTTTACCGGACGCAGACGATATCAAAATTTATTATTTTCAAAATTAGTTTATCAGATTTTCTCCAAAGATTTCAACAAAATTATATCATGTGACCCCTCATTGGAACGAGCTCAACGAGCTCGTTCCAATGAGGGGTTACATGATATAGTTTTGTTGAAGTTTTTTAAATTTATTTTTTCAACTGATGAATTTGTATATTACGAGGGCACAAGCAGACGACTCCTTGGATAAAGGGATAATATTATTCATTCGGGGCTACAGTTTATAAACTCAAGACATCTTGAAAATTAAATTGTGGGTAAATAAATAATGACGATGAACCGATATTTTTTAAATTACACCGGTATTCAATCGATATTGGTTTGATTACCGGTATATACCGGTTTACCGATATACCGTGTAGCCCTAATGATATATACAGTGATGTACACACCTGGAACTTAATTAAGCACCCTTTGTTTTTTTTCACAGTGGTGTTAATAGAAACTGTCATTACCTTCATACTATCTGGGCAAAAGTGATTGTTTACGGAAAGAATGTGATCTTTTGCCAAATGAAAGACATCACAATGATGAAAATATAAGTAGTTTAATGGCGCTAATTACACATATCTGTCACTAATGTTTTTGATGGAAAGATGTTCTCTCGGCAAGTATGGTTCTGGAACTGTCCATGATAAAACAAATGCCGGGAATTACTGACAAAAATGTAACTTGTGATCTCCTGGACACAATAGCAGTGTATGACGTCAGTTGCGAGTGTATCCACCACTTGCGGGTTTACAGCAAAGACATTGGTTATTTTGGGGATATGTACTTTTGTGAACTTAGGCATGGAAGACAGTAGTGGATAGGGGTCGCTTGTGCAAAATGACGTGATGACGTTATTAGCAATGTCAACCCTTTTGCAAGGAAAACCGGAAAAAACCATCACCTACCCCATTAATTGTCTATCACATCCCCATACTATTTATTCATAGCTTTGTACACACACACGTCACTATACATACATACCACAGTATACTTGTAGTATGCGGATCTCCTTTATAATATTATTCGTCTTCCCCAGCCCTCTCTATCTGGAGTCTCTTACTGTGTTCGTACAGGAGATCCTGCCCGTGTATGAGTAATTCTCACAACCCGATATACTGCCCGTGGTTATTGGTTGAAGCATTAATTGCTTATAAAGATCTTATTATAACAAGTTAGATATCTTCTTTATAACAACTTAAACTCTAAAATCAGTTGGGTTAAAAATCGACCCAAATTCAACCGAGTTGCGTGAATATGAACACAATTGGATTCATATTGACACAACCCCCTTTATTTGGGTTAATTTTTAACTCAACTAATTTGGAGTGCAGCTATCTTTTTATAACATTTTAGCTATCTTTTTATAACTACTCAGATATCTTTTTGTAACTATTTTGCTATCATTATTGCTATCTTGTTATAAAAACTTATGACAATTAGAAGAAGGGGCGGAATACCCGGAGAGAAGCACCAGACATCGGAGAGCAACTCTCACACTCCTCAACTTACTAACCCGATACAAGAAGATTTAGTAGTGGTTTAACCCTTTCCCAACGCAGACGATTTCAAAATATTTTATTTTAAATATCATTTTTAAAATTTTTTTCAGAAAATTTCAACAAAACCATATCATGTGACCCCTCTTTGGAACGAGCTCGACGAGCTCGTTCCAAAGAGGGTTCACATGATATGGTTTTGTTGAAATATTTCGAAAAATAATATTTTTTCAGCTGCTGAATTTGCATATTACGCGGGCGGATGCGGGCGGATGCGGGCGATTCGTTGGGTAAAGGGTTAAGGAAAGTGAACCAGTGACATGAAGTACACCGTAGCCCGTAGTACACAGGGCCATCGTGTCCCGCACGGGCAATCAGGATTCGATTATCTGACTAAGGGCACCACACCGATGACGCTGGTCAGGAACGAATCGTCGACCTGTCGGTTCGAAGTCCCGTGTTCTAACCAACTAGCAAGTGCGTGCCCAACCTACTGGGTATTCCTATGTGGGTAGTGCAATATTTAGTCTAAAGTACGGCAGTTTTGACAAAAGTCCGCTAAGTAACAACGTCAAGTTGGTTCGCACAGTTAACAACGGTCATCGTCTCCATCATTTCGCGTGAGTAGCTGTGATGTCAATTTTATTGTTTTAGTTCCGTGAATGGAAGCGACATACCTACATATCTTTTCCTTTGAATGTGAAATACGCTATGTGAAGCACTGTCGGAAACGGCTTAAGCCGTTTCTGACAGTGTGTCATATATCTTCGAGGTATCAGCTTTGTGGGTGTTTGTTTGTCCACTTTGTTTGTTGGAGATTAACGACACTTTCAACAGTCAGTGCCGTACCATGTTTGACATTTTTACCAGTGCAGTAGATATGGAGAGGGAGAATAGCACCAAAACTTTGTTGGATTTTTTTCAGGCCTTAAGTTGAAAATTTGCAACATGAAAGAAATATTTTATTTTGGTGAAAACAAATGTATTTAGACTAAATGTTTGATGCCACAGGGCCTCAATGTGGGCGTTCGAAATTAAATGTTTTGCCCGACGGGACAACGCAGATGGTGCGGGTCAGAATCAAAACGACGAATTTAAGAATACTGAATTTGAGAAACAATTTTCGTTTGGCTATCTTGTTTCCCTTTTAATTTCGTATAATTAAACCTTTTTCTGTTCATGCATTTTCAGGCAAAATGATTGGCTAAATTATTTCTTTTTTTTTTCCTTTCATAACAAAATGAACCGGAAGAAATTCATGCATCTAGGCCCGCCATAAACCACGCCCCAAATGTCTGTCTTAAAAATTACGTTGCACAGTGTGAATGGAAAAGAATCCATGCACGCTCATATTGTTTCAACATAAAAAGTAATTAATATTTATCTCATCATATTAAAAAGACTTTCAAAATAAAATTTAATAAACAATGAAATCCTTATCATGCTTTTTATTTCATGTTCAATTTGTTTATACGCAATAGATGATCGTCTGCGTTCTTCGTTTTACCCAAATCAAACGTAAACAATGGCCGGTCATAATGATCCCCAAACGAAACTCACGCCAACAAAACTTTCCAATTTCCAATCAACTCTTTCTGAGACAAAGTTCAACCAACTTCATGTCATCTGGGTTTATATCGAACTCCACATTTACAGACTGTGTTTTCTTTTTCTCAGGAAATGGTCAAAATCAGAATTAAATTTAATTCAGTGTTGCTTTGAATGACAGCACCCTCCCGTCAAGTGGAGGAAGGAGATTGAAGTTTTGTGTGGGCGTGGCCTATGCCGTTCCTTTTAACGTACGCAATTCAAAAATGTTAATGTCACAGTACATGTTTCAGCGAAATGTATGGTTATTTCGAACAGAAGTTTAGAAAACTATGCCTGTTTTATTCTGTTATCACCAGGAAACATGATACGACCTGGTTTTTATTTTAACTCCACAAAGTAGAGAGTGTTTAAATTTATTGCTCCTCAAGTTTAATTATAAGGAATTGTCAGTTGTTTCTGTCTATTTCTTGAGGTATAAGCCACCAAAACAAAGGTCAAACATAGTGTAAATGGGCTCATCTGTCACATGAGTGTACCGGAAGCCGTGGATCTGTACTTGGAGAAGTTCGTCCCCTACTGCGTGTGCGCCGGTAGCACTCGACCCAGGTTTGGCTTATTTTTTCTTGATGCTTTTGCGCCACTTTTCTTTCCCAAATCGCTTGGGAAAGATCAAAATAGAGAATATATTTTTCCCAGTTAGGGACTTCCACTGTAATGCAAACCTGTAGTAAACAATTGTGGTGGGTATAATAAGAAAGGAAATTTATTATAAAATTTAGATTTCTTGAGTTATGAACCCCAAAAAACAAAGGCCAGACTGTGTAAATGGACATACGCCCATTTACACAGTCTGGCCTTTGTTTTTTGGGGTTCATAACTCAAGAAATAGATAGAAATAAACGATCATTCCTTATATCATTTTATTAATGAAATCTCAGCGCAATGGAGTTTAAATGTATCGTGACCCGGATGCGATTAGATCGATAATAATATCGCTCCTGGAATCACTCCGTACCTTGTTATTAAAAAGAATGAAACAAAATAACAACGTATTGCTGTGGCGAAGTGATATAAACATATATGTTCTTGACCTGATAATGTTACGTTTTCGTTATGATTAATTATCAGACGTGGGACCATATATCGAATCAAGTTAAGATAAGAGAGGACGTGTTTTTATCACCTGGGATTCAGGAGGAAAAATAAAGCTCATATATGCTCGACCAATCGTTTGAATTCAACTAGCGCAAACGTCATGTTGTATATTTTCTGTTAACCTTTAACCAAAAAATCCAAAAATCCGTCTAGCGCTAAACGCAAAAAATATTATTTCAATTTATTGTTGTCGATTTCTGTGTTCAAAAATATAGTTTATGGCCCGGGATGGCCAAGGAGGTGTTAGGAAAATCGGTCAAATTCGTCGGGGAGATAAAATTATGCCAATACCATAAAGATAAGAGATAATACTCCAAACCCCGATATGCGGTGCATGATAGGAATAACCCGATAGTCATATAATCACTGTGACAAAGGCAGAGTTAATTACATGGCGAAAGCTCTATTTTAGTCCAACAACTGAAACTTTCTAAACAATCACCAGTCGACACACATCTAGTCTGTGTTGTGAGTTATGTCGTACTTATTAAATTTGTGGCTTGTGCAGGGGGGCGCGGTAGCGTTGTGGTAACCGGTTCTCGTCAGATTACCGAAGTTAAACAACGTCGAGCCCGGTTAATCATTGGAAGGGTGACTGTCTGAGCGATCAATTCGGGCTCCCGCGTTGTGTCCTTGGGCAAGGCGCTTAACCCCGATTGCCCACGTGGGGGCGCGATGACGCCGTGTACTAAGGAGTACTGCACGTCGATGGTACGCATGTCTTCAACCAATCTAACCCTGCCTGTGCTGCAGTGCGGAGTTACGATGTTGGGGAGATGACAGCTGCTCGTCGTTGCTCGGTGGTTCTCTCCGGGTTCTCCGGCTTCCTAATAAAACTGTCACGGTCATGATTAGCCATTGCGCATAAGTATGTGAATCAAAATTAGATATTACGAATTTTATTATTTTTGTGTGTGTTTCGTTTTGACCCTCTCATAACCTCTAAAGTCGAGGATATTGCGATTTTTTCCCAATTAAAACCAAAAATTTTCCCATCCGGCCGAACCAGGTGGGTCCAGGAACTCTTTAGCCCCCCCCCCTCAACCCCCCCCCCCCCCCCACACACACACACACACTTCGGGGATCATAAATCCCACGTCGGGGGAATTATGGCATCACCCCCGCTTATGACTTCCTCATTGAAAGGAGATTAAATTATTTTTTTAAAAAGTGCTATTTAGTTATTCGAAGAAAATATTGTATGTGGTTTCCCGCAAGTCGCGTTCAGAAAAGGGGAAACTCTTAATCTGCAAGGTATTTTCATTAATTTTTGAATAACTCAGTCATCCCTGACTTCTCTCGTCATGAAATCGACTTTTGATAAAGTTATCTCCCCTGAAATTATTGGAAGATTCAATTTTATTTATTTAATTATTTATTGGTGTTTAAGGTCACATGTTTCTGCACATTGGCTAATCATGACCACGACAGTTTCATGGGTGGGGGAAGCCAGAGTACCCGGAGAGAACCGCCGAGCAACGGAGAGCAGCTATCAGCTCCTCAACTCCACACAAGCAGGGTTAGCATTGGTTGAAGACAAGTGCACCATCGACGTGCAGTACGCCTTAGTACATAACGCCACCGTGCCCCCACTTGCGCAATGGGGGTGTAGTTCTTCCCAAGGACACAACGCGGTTACCGCAGATGGGATTCGAACCGAGGACCTCTCAGCTTGCAGCTTGCGCCTCTACACACCGAGCCACCGCGCCCCCAGGTAGGTTCAATTAAGAAACGTCTAATTATTGAGAAAACATCTTTGACATCAGCAGAAAATAAAGCGAGTTTTCTTTGGTCAGTTTTAATAAACGAAAACAACGGACAGCTCTCTGAGGTATATGTTGTTTTCGTTTATTAAAAGTTACAAAGGGAAACCTCTTACGGCAATCGAATTAGAAGCAACTAAGTAAACGCCCACTTTGTCTCTTTGTTTTGCGAATGTTTTTACAGTAATTTGCAAGTTTTTTTTCTTCCCAAGTAGTATGTCTCGGGCCTTTGAGCCATCATTTGGATGATCTCATGTGACATAATAGTCACGTGACCTAGTGGAGCCATGTTTGGTTGTCATGGTAACCCGTGTGAGCGGTCATGTTGTGACGTCATCCCCATAGTGATACGTTCTGTTAGTGCGCATGCGCTGCGCGTGCTGTTAAGGTGATACGTGTTTCCGTCGTCCATTTTGTATACTGGGGCCGCCATCTTGGTATCTATGATGACATGTGGTTACTATGTTACCCAAAGGCTTCTTATAGGATAGGAGTATGTTCGGAATGTGTGTTGAATTGAATAGAATAAATCTAATTACCACAAACAACCCGACAATCCCTCCAAATCACCAAAATCAACTTTATTTACTTCGAATTTCCCCCACAATCCTATTTAGGACCGCCATATCGTAGATTTTAATAGTAGTACGTAGTGCTATAGTACCGAGGGGGCTCCTGGGGGTAAGTTCGATTGAATGGGAGTATTTGTCTGGAACGAATTCTCCCAGAATCCTCGTTTAATTCATGAAATTACAATAACACGTAATGCTATAGGACCGAGATATCTCCTGCAGGTATGTTCTATTTAATAGGGGTACTGGACCTGATTTTCACGGAATCCCATTTTTAATGCATATTGCTTATGCTACTCTAACACTAACAGTCCAAACTATCTCTGGTTCTCTCGCCCAAGTCTTATAATCACCAGTGCTTGATTTCCCATAATCTGTATGCAGAGTTATCACCCTTGTGTACAACTGAAGCCTATATCATTCCCAAAGCCAATAAGCTATCGAGAAGTTACTGGTAAGTCATTGCTCGAACGACTCGAAGAAGATCGAGCAAATGAGCTTTAGAGCAATTGCTCGATCGAGTGACTCCACATATTGCTCGAACGACTCGAATCCCACAGAGCAAATGAGCTATCGAGCAACTGCTCGTTCGAGTGACTCGCACATGTGACTCTTAGCCTCATTTCGGAAAAGGGGTGCCGAAGGCCATATGTTTTCGAAAAGGGGATTCCACAAATGGGATTCCACAAAATGGATTCCATAAGTGGGATTCCGTCTTATCTCGAGTGACTCGCACATACTTCTCAAATGACTCG
The DNA here is from genome assembly GCA_031216915.1 of Pictodentalium vernedei. Lineage (NCBI taxonomy): Eukaryota > Metazoa > Mollusca > Scaphopoda > Dentaliida > Dentaliidae > Pictodentalium > Pictodentalium vernedei. The sequence goes on from CM062289.1 coordinate 23,839,532, forward strand.
AATCCCATCGAGCAAATGAGCTAAGGTGCAATTGCTCGTTCAAGTGACTCGCCCATATGACTTTTCGACTCATTTGAGAAAAAAAGGACCCCACAGCCACATTTCTATCATTTAATTGCCAAAATTGCATTTTTTTGCATCGTAGCATCTTTTCGCATCATTTTTGTACAAATGCTGAAACTATTTAATTATTTCTACACTGAATTGATTCTCATATCACATATTGGACGTTGGAGTTCCAGATGAAAATGTCCCAACTGGAAATATTACTGAGTGTGGTGTTCACACCCCTCTACATGTAGAAAAGGTGAAATTTTATCACCTGAGAAATTTTAGGATTTTTTTAGCCCATTTCGCCGCACCTTTTGTTACAAAGCCATTTTCGTCACAGCAGTTTTTACCACCGCCATTCTCGTAACTGCCATTTTAAACTATAACCTTACCCATAAACTCTGAAATGAAAACAAGTGCTGTAACAACACTCATTATACTGGTCAAGGATATTGTACAATGCAGATAGTAAATTACGATTTCAAAAATAATGAAAATTAATTGGCGATTTTTGAGAATAGCGCTGGTCGGTTTTTTCCGTTACGTTGGATAAAGGGTTAACAGCAGTTTTTCGGTTTTTTTCTATCTTAAATAGACGACGCTATTTGACTTATTTCTGACAAGGGGAACACCAATCTTTTGTGGGGGACCTTTAAGGTGAATTCCCTCTGGCGTTTAATAAACTGAAGTGTATACCTACAAAAGATATAGACACACTGGTGACAGCGACATAGGAGGCAAGGCTATTTATTAGAAAAATATTTCTTTCCCATACTTGCTTATTATCAAACACGGCCGATATGACATCAAACTCGGCAATATGGCGCCAATCTCGGCCGATATGAACCGCGCTAGAGTTGTTTCCCTTGGTTGGTTACTAGTCGCAACCATTTGGTTACATCGTAATTGTTCACCGACGATCAGGATTTGCCATTTGTGCATAAGTATCTGACCTTAAACACCAATAAATAGATAAATAAATAAGTCGTTCACCGTTATTCGTCGAATGCTATCAGTCAGTAAAAAGTCAGGCAAAAGTGGGTTAGTTTTTGTACGGCGAGGAATTAATGATGGCAATAAGTAAGAATTAGGAGGATGAAGCGAAAAAACAAGAGAGATGTGCATAAAATTCAAAATAAACTTAACCCTTTACCCAACGTAACGGCCAAAACCGGCCAGCGCTATTCTCAAAAATCGCCAATTAATTTTCAAAATATTTTCATTTTTTGTCTCAAAAACATAGGTTATGACCCCTCGTTGGAACGAGCTCGTCGAGCTCGTTCCAACGAGGGGTCATAACCTATGTTTTTGAGACAAAAAATGAAAAAATTTAGTTATTCAAGAATTTTTTTTGCAAGTGTCGTCTGCTTTTCATGTTAGGTAAAGGGTTAAGATTCAGAGCCGTAAGCGGAGATTCCTCAAAGTGAGAAAAAAGATTGTTGGGTTATCAATACGTCGCGGTCGGGAAGCCGAAACGTTCGGATATCTGAACTAGGAGAAGAGGAAACATCGGGCTTTATGAAAAGAATGAGAAACAGTAACACTGTCAGAAAAATATAACAGATCTACGAACATTTAGTAATTATTTTCTTTAGTTTAATAAAGAGATTTTTACTTGGTTAGTTTAATATCGGTCGAGATATCAGCCCTCGGTTACGTCATATCGCGGGCACGGTGGCGTTACGGTAACCGGTTCTCATCAGATCACCGAAGTTAAGCAACGTCGAGCCCGGTTAGTCCTCGGATGGGTGACCGTCTGAGCGATCGATTCGGATTCCCGCGTTGTGTCCTTGGGCAAGGCACTTAACCCCGATTGTCCACACGGGGGCACGATGACGTCGTGTACTAAGGCGAACTGCACGCCGATGGTGCGCATGTCTTCAGCCAATCTAATCCTGCCTGTGCTGCAGTACGGAGTTACGATGTTGGGGAGCTGGCAGCTGCTCGTCGTTGCTCGGTGGTTCTCTCCGGGTACTCCGATTCCTCCGCCCGTAAAACTGTCACGATTAGCCATTGTGCATAAGTATGTGACCTTAAACACCAATAAATAAATAAATAAATAAATAAATAAATAAATAAATGAATAAATAATACTTCATATCAACCTTTGACCTTTCTTTGTTCTCAGGCTGATATGAAGTTACCTCGGTCTGATATGTCGGCTGATATGAAACTAACCAAGAAATAGCATCTAATTCCTACCCCCTCCCTCCCCCCCCCCCCCCCCCCCCCCACACACACACACAAGTATGTCGTCGCATGAGTGCTAGAATATTGTATGTCCCCTTTGGGACATAGAACATTCTAGCACGCAGGCGACGATGTTCTAAGAATTCGGTATGCCTTCAGAACTTTTGTATATCCAGGATGGATGGTTAATTTTTTCTTGCAGAAATAACTTATTCAGCTATACTAACTAAAAACCACCCCGTATTGGACTGTTTTAGGAGTAGAGGAAGACAGAATACCCAGATAGGACAACCAAGCAGTAACGAGCGACTGTTAGATTCCACATAAGCAGTGTTAACATTGGTTGATGACAAGTGTACCATCGACGTGTAGTACGCCTTAGTACACAGCGTCACCGTGCACCCCCCCCCCCCCCCCCCCCCGACGCGGGCAATGGGGATTAAGTGCCTTGGCCATAGACACAACGCATTTACCCCTTTCGGGGATCGAACCATCAACCTCTTTGGTTTGGAGTCCAATTCCATAACACTGAGCCACCGAGCTCCCGTAGAAATAACTTCGCATTCATAAAGAGTGCCAATGTGTTTATGCCTGTTGGATACACGTTGTCAAAACATTGCCAGCTTAAGTGGGAGGCGCAGTTACAGTTGTTGATGTGGTAAAAATAAAATTAACACCGAAGCAAAGTATAGTTGTTGGAAATTTGATGTCCTTAACCTCCAACAGAAAAAAAGAAAAACATCTACACCTTTGCGAGACACAGAATAATTTATTATCCAGTCCATTTGCCAACTTATCTCCTAATGATTGCATTAATCCGCTGCACACTAATGTAGACATACCAAAAATCTCAACAGGCAATTTGTTCCCATGATGCAACTAGGAAGTTAAACATTTCAATCTTGTTTGACAGAGCTGAATTAGCTCTTTCAAAGAAGATTGGATTAGTTAAATTCCTAGTTGCCTTATGGGAAAATTGCTGTGGGAAATTTGGGTATTTTGACATCCGTTGAGGGTTAAGTTAATTTATTCTATTTTTACATCTCCCCGGTCAAACGTTACTGAGATACGACCCCAATAATGCGCAGTAAGTAAAGAGCAGGTGCGATAAGAAAATGTCGGTTAAACATTAGGTGTGTAATAAATTTAAGTAGTGTTAGTGTACTGTGATTTTTAAAAAAAGTAAGACACTCGAAATAAATTTCGTTCAACATTGTCGCTATGCTCGCGGACATATCCGGGGGGTGGGGGGGGGCGCCAGGCGTCAAACGTAACCCAATAATAAACAACAGTATATAAGTGCGTCGCGAAGATAACGACAGGGGTGGGGGTGGGGAGGCGTTGTAAACCTGTTTTGTCCCCACTGTGATAGCTCAACTCCGGACTGATAGCATATCCCATCTACATCAGTAGTAAGGCAGGACACTAGAGCGAACTTATTTAACACAGAAATTCAATAGGCAACAATAGGCATTTGTTCGCTAGAGAAAATCCAATTGTACTTGGGCGAACTGATTTAACGCTCAAAATTCCCATTGGGTTTTGAATGTTTTGAAAAAATTGTGTCGTGTGTACTCTGGCGAACTGATTTAACCCTGCAAATTCCCATAGACATATTTTCGCCAGAGTGCCATCGGTCGATGGCACTCTGGCGAAAAAATGTCTCGCAATTTTCGTGTTAAATTCGTTCGTCCAAGTGTCCCTTGCTACTACTTACATCATTAATGCATACCTTCGACGTTGGCATGCCTTGGTGATATAACTGGAATGTTGGTTACTCGGAATTAAAAAAAAAAACCTCCAGTCTTCATCCAAATTTGTTTGTGGATATATAAAACATATATGGAAGGTGCGACACAACTTCTTATTCAGTTGGTACGTAACGTTATGCTAGAGGTCCCGAGTTCGATCCCCGTCCGGGACGACCCGCGTTGTGTCCTTGGGAAAGGCACTTTATCCCGGTTGCCTACTTGGGGGCACAATGACGCCGTGTACTAAGGCGTACTGCACGCCGATGGTGCACATGTCTACAACCACTGTAACCCTGCTTGTGCGGAGCTTGAACAGAGTTAGAATGTTGAGGAGCTGACAGTTGCTCGTCGATGCTCGGTGGTTCTCTCCGGCTTCCACCACCCGTAAAACTGTCACGGTCACGATTAGCCATTGTGCATAAGTATGTGACCATAAACACCAATAAATGAATAAATAAATAGTACTTACCGTTCTCCAGATTGACGATGCTGGGCCCCCTACCTGTACGAATCAGGTACTACGTCCATGCATTTGTATGACCGACTCTGTGTAATATTAAGTTTAGTTAACCCTTTAAACCCGAAAGCCCGCCTTCTGGCTCTAGGATCGTGATGTAACCTCATTTTATTAAGTAGATAGTTGTTCGGTGTATTTGTGTGATAGACCAATCAAGATTTTAAACTTGCAGCATCAAGGCTCCACGTTGAAAATGTTTGATTGGTCTTCTCCCAAGTAACGAATATAGACTCTTCCAATTGTTATTATCTAAGGACAGAAACATTTATATGTACCGACATCATTCAGTCTGACCATTAAATGAATCAGTGGTATAAGTATAACCTCGGGGTGACCGCTCGTTTTGCCTGCTGAGGATTTCGTCCGAACTTTCGAGTTCAATCGGATTTTTTCCGGGACCAGTTGTCCGTTTACTCTTGAAATAATTGCCAGTTCATTTTTTAAAACTCGATTAATTTATTTGGATGAGACAGCGTAGTGCACCCTCACCTTCCCCTCCAATTAGCGTTACACTCTCTCCTTCCCCTCCAATTAGCGTTGCCCTCTCTCCTTCCCCTCCAATTAACGTTACACCCTTTTCTTACCCTCCAATTAGCGTTACAGTTTCTCCTTCCCCTCCAGTTAGCGTTACACTCTCCCCTCCTCCTCCAATTAGCGTTACGCTCTTACTTTCCCCTCCAATTAGCGTTACGCTCTCACCTTCCTCTCCAATTAGCGTTACACTCTCACCTTCCCCTCCAATTAGCGTTACACTCTTACCTTCCCCTCCAATTAGCGTTACACTCTCACCTTCCCCACCAATTAGCGTTACACTCTCACCTTCCCCTCCAATTAGCGTTACACTCTCACCTTCCCCTCCAATTAGCGTTACACTCTCACCTTCCCCTCCAATTAGCGTTACACTCTCACCGTGCCCTCCAATTAGCGTTACACTCTCACCTTCTCCGCCAGTTAGCGTTACACTCTCACCTTCTCCTCCAGTTAGCGTTACACCCTCACCTTCTCCTCCAATTAGCGTTACACTCTCACCTTCCCCTCCAATTAGCGTTACACTCTCACCTTCCCCTCCAATTAGCGTTACACTCCCACCTTCCCCTCCAATTAGCGTTACACTCTCACCTTCCCATCCAATTAGCGTTACACTCTCTCCTTCCCCTCCAATTAGAGTTACACTAACACCTTCCCCTCCAATTAGCGTTACGCTCTCAGCATTCCCTCCAATTAGCGTTGCATTCTCACCTTCCCCTCCAATTAGCGTTACACTCTCACCTTCCCCTACAATTTGCGTTACGCTCTCACCTTCCTATCCAATTAGCGTTATGCTCTCGCCTTCCCCTCCAATTAGTGTTACACTCTCACCTTCCCCTCCAATTAGCGTTACACTCTCACCTTCCCCTCCAATTAGCGTTACACTCTCTCCTTCCCCTCCAATTAGCATTACACTCACACCTTCCCCTCCAATTAGCGTTACACTGTCACCTTCCCCTCCAATTAGCGTTACACTTACACCTTTCCCTCCAATTAGCGTTACACTGTCACCTTCCCCTCCAATTAGCGTTGCACTCTCACCTTCCCCTCCAATTAGCGTTACACTCTCACCCTCCCCTACAATTTGCGTCACGCTCCCGCCTTCCCCTCCAATTAACGTTACGCTGTCACCTTCTCCTCCAATGAGCATTACAATCTCACTTTCCCCTCCAAATGGCGTTACACTCTCACCTGCCTCTCAAATTAGCGTTACACTAACACCTTCTCCTCCAATTAGCGTTACACTCTCACCTTCCCCTCCAATTAGCGTTACACTCTCTCCTTCCCCTCCAATGAACGTTACACTCACATCTTCCCCTCCAATTAGCGTTATGCTCTCAGCTTCCTCTCCAATTAGCGTTACACTCTCACCTTCCCCTCCAATTAGCGTTACACTCTCACCTTCCCCTCCAATTAGCGTTGCACCCTCTCCTTCCCCTCCAATTAGCGTTACACTCTCACCTTCTCCTCCAATTAGCGTTACCCTCTCACCTTCCCCTCCAATTAGCGTTACACTCTCTCCTTCCCCTCCAATGAACGTTACACTCACATCTTCCCCTCCAATTAGCGTTATGCTCTCAGCTTCCTCTCAAATTAGCGTTACACTCTCACCTTCCCCTCCAATTAACGTTACACTCTCACCTTCCCCTCCAATTAGCGTTACACTCTCACCTTCCCCTCCAATTAGCGTTGCACTCTCTCCTTCCCCTCCAATTAGCGTTACACTCTCACCTTCTCCTCCAATTAGCGTTACCCTCTCACCTTCCCCTCCAATTAGCGTTATGCTCTCAGCTTCCTCTCAAATTAGCGTTACACTCTCACCTTCCCCTCCAATTAGCGTTACACTCTCACCTTCCCTTCCAATTAGCGTTGCACTCTCTCCTTCCCCTCCAATTAGCGTTACACTCTCTCCTTCCCCTCCAATTAGCGTTACACTCTCACCTTCCCCTCCAGTTAGCGTTACCCTCTCATCTTCCCCTCCAATTAGCATTACACTCTCACCTTCTCCTCCAATTAGCGTTACCCTCTCACCTTCCCCTCCAATTAGCGTTATGCTCTCAGCTTCCTCTCAAATTAGCATTACACTCTCACCTTCCCCTCCAATTAGCGTTACACTCTCACCTTCCCCTCCAGTTAGCGTTACACTCTCACCTTCCCCTCCAATTAGCGTTACACTCTCTCCTTCCCCTCCAATTAGCGTTACACTCTCACCTTCTCCTCCAATTAGCGTTACACTCTCTCCTTCCCCTCCAATTAGCGTTACACTCTCACCTTCCCCTCCAATTAGCGTTACACTCTCTCCTTCCCCTCCAATTAGCGTTACACTCTCACCTTCCTCTCCACTTAGCGTAACGCTCTTCCCCCTCCCCCTCCAATTAGCGTTACACTCTCTCCTTCTCCTCCAATTAGCGTTACACTATCTCCTTCCCCTCCAATTAGCGTTACACTTTCACCTTTCCCTCCAATTAGCGTCTTGGCATCAAAACACTTTGTTTGACACTAAAATATCTAGAATAGTACTCAACAAATCGGATCGGTAATGGAAGGTAATGCCTTTAAAAATCACCTTATTGTTATTTTGTCATAGCGCAACCAGGCGCGTAGCCAGAATATCAAAGTTGGAGGGGGGGGGGAGGCAAGAGTAATATCTAGGGAGAGGGCAGAAACTACCGGTCATGGGCAGATTTTTTCGGGGAATTCCAATGGAAACACAATAGTCAATTGTATTTCTAGGCCCCAAAATTCATCAAACCACCAATCTTTTTTCTCTGCAATATTCAGCAATGATACAATGCTTCAAAGGTTTTTTAAAACAATTTTTTTTTCTCATAGCTACAAAGTTTCGGAGATCGCATCATTTCCTAGTGCAGATTGTCAAGGCGGGTAACTCTAATTCAAAATTCAAATATTTAATATTGCCATACCTATAATCAACCCCGACCCTACAAAAAATACATTTTACTTTTTTCATTGTATAAATTTATTTATTTATTTATTTATTTATTTATTTATTTATTTATTTATTTATTAAAGTTTAACGTCACTTTAACAGACAAGGTCATATGGTGTATGAGACAGTTTTAAGGGTGGAGGAAGCCGGAGTACCCGGAGAGAACCACCGAGCAACGACGAGTAGCTGTCAGCTCCCCAACATCGTAACTCCGCACTGCAGCACCGGCAGGGTTAGATTGGTTGAAGACATGCGCACCATCGACGTGTAGTACGTCTAGGTACACGGCGTCATCGTGCCCCCCACCCCCCCCCCCCCCCCCCCCCCCCTTTGTATGAAAGAATCATCTCTTCCTTAAAAGTCAACGTGTGGCTTCTAACAAACGTAGGAAATATGTTCTTTACAAGAAAAGTGTCCAAACTGGGAAATGGTGCCAAAAATTTGATACTGCCCTAGTAGTTTTTTCAAATCTGTAAGTTTAATCTGTAACGAGTAAGCTAGGATGGATAAAAGATCACAACATCCATTGAGAACAACTCTAATCTCAACATAAATCTTTATAATATGGAAAAACATTGTTCTCATTTTTTCCAATTTTTCTTTTCAATGTGATGTTCCATTCCTGATCGGAAAGCTGAACAAAACGAGTACAAAATTGCGGTTTAAAATACAATGACAGCGGCCTCGATAGTTACAAATTTAATATGATGTCAGGGGATGCTACTGTGGGCGAAAACCTATACACTGGGTATTTTTCATAATTTTGTTGAAGCCATGCCTACTTACGTTTTACTAGAAGTTTTAGTACACACGTGTGGTCTGTTTCCACCTGTTGCACTCCCTTTCCTAAGATAAATTGGATTTGTATTGTCTGTGGAGAAACCGAATCAACTGATAAATACAAAACGTGAGGTAAATAATTGAACTCACCCAAACTCACCGCTTCACACCGAAATCACTCCCCTCTCCTGCTCGTTCTTGAAAATACGGATTTCAAATCACCAGAATCCGCGTAGCATTGAATAGTCAATTATTATGTTCCCTCCTCCCCCCCCCCCCCCCCACCACCCCCATGTATTCAACATTTTTCAGACAGCGTCTCCTCATTTTTGTGACCACTTTAGGATTGGCAGTTGTGGCAGATTGTCTAATTCACCCACAAGGATTTATCTGAGTGAGAACGCTGACCAATACACCCACTCAGTGCTTTTTCCACGCTAGTGTTGCAGCAGCCTGTGACATTGGCATTCCTCACTGACATACAGCACGACCGCCGTGGACTGGTCACTTTCCACGGAGTGGGCAGTATTTCTACGCACATAATGATTTTAGATTGCAACACTAAATTTTGGAATAATCATCAAAAAATTAATTAATGAAGCACCGGGTACAACCCGGTGCTTTATTAATTAAAATTTTGCTGATGATGAATTTCATTACCAGGTAAACGCATGTGTAAACATCACTGTCCACGCGTGGATTACGACCAGACCACGGCGACTGTACTGAATGTGTTTTGGGACTAAATATGCGTCTGGAAGACACAAGAGGTACCGACTTTCTCATTTTGAGTGCCAAAGTAATATTGGAAATCTGAATGATAAAGTTAGAGAGACTTCAACAGTAATCAGAAAATGAGCCAATGTGAATTTTGACATCCGCGGAAAGGGGGATGATCCACGTTTACAGCCCAAGATTGACCAGATTGGATGCTTGAATATATGTTACAACAAATAAAAGTGTCAGGGAAGAGTTTACTTGCACTAGTTATGGTGAGTGATTAGAATAACACATTTACTTTTCATGTTGAAATGTAGCGATGATTGGAGATATTTCTTAACAAATCACGAGTAGTTTATGTGTAATTAAGACATCCAACGAAACTGGATTAACTAATTAAGACATCCAACGAAACTGGATTAACTAATTAAGACGTCCAACGAAACCGGAATAACTAATTAAGACGTCCAACAAAATTGGACTGACTTATTGCGATAGTCGGCCTTCTTTCTTTGTTTTTTCTTTCTTTTTCGGCGGACCAAAATTTCGAGTATAGCCCCAGTCTTTCAAACTTTGAATATCTTATCTCCAATAAAAACCATACCGAAAATCTGTTCATTCCTTGGAAATTCTTCATCCATCACCTGACACCATTGGGGGCGCGGTGGCTCAGTAGGTAGTGGTGCAGACTGCAAGCCGAGAGATCCTCGGTTCGAATCCCACCTGCGGCAACCGCGTTGTGTCCTTGGGCAAGACACTTCACCTCCATTACCCATGTGGGGGCACGGTGACGCTGTGCACTAAGGTGTACTGCACGTCGATGGTGCACCTGTCTTCAACCAATGCTAACCCTGCTTGTGTGGAGTTAGTATGATGGGGAGCTGACAGTTGCTCGCCGTTGCTCGGTGGTTCTCTCCGGGTACTCCGCCTTCCTCCACCCGTAAAACCATCGTTGTCATGTGCAGAAATATGTGACCTTAAACTCAAATAAATAAATACCTGACAGCATTGAGTGCCACAAGTTAAAAAAATTCAGTATTGTCCGATTTTCATAAAATTTTAGTATACTGTTGAAAACTCAAATATTGGTGACACCTGTTTTTGGTATTTCAAAGTTACGCCATTTTTGACGTTTTTGCGTCAGTTCAAAATTTTAGCATTTTTGGTTAAAACCGCTGATTTTTCAACACGCATACCTCCATACTTCTGAAGGATACAGCTTTCAAACTTTGCACATCCATTTTTGGTTATCTAAAGTTGATCCATCCGGTTTTATTTTTCAGATTTTCAATACTTGATTGGAAGGAGCAGGTTTTAAGTGAGTTTTTTTCTCTCGGAAATTTGGGGAATAGAATCTCCGCAAGAAACATATCTAAAATGATTGCCGTCCTTCGAAATTCTCAACCATTATACCCGAATCTCGAGGTGACATCATAGAGGGGCATATGGTCCAAGATTAAAATACATAGGGTGTTTTTGAAATTTCAGTATTATAGGGCTCAAACAATTAAAAGATTGCTTTTTTTGTTTGTTTTTGATTTCCTGCGTTCTTGAGTCCTATCGCGCCCTGTTAATACAGGATGCACTTACGAAACTTACCACACCTAATTAGGATCATATATTCTTGTTAACCGTAGTTTTTCATTTCAGTTTGACATACCCGATGTCAGCGATGCCAATTTTACGGTTTTTTATTTAACCCTTTACCTTAACACGAAAAGCCGACGACACTTGCAAACAAAATTCTTAAATAACTATTTTTTTCATTTTTGTCTCAAAAACATAGGTTATGTGACCCCTCTTTGGAACGTGCTCGTCCAAACCTACCATCTGATTAATTGTTGGAAAGGGCTCTCCAAGCCCTTTCCAACAATTAATCAGATGGTAAGTTTGGTGGAGCTCGTTCCAAAGAGGGGTCATAACCTATGTTTTTGAGACAAAAAATGAAAAAAATAATGAAAATTAAATGGCGGTTTTCGTGAAAAGCGCAGACCGGTTTTGGCTGTTACGTTGGATAATGGGTGAAATTTTAGTATGCTGTAGAGCTACACAAAATTAGGAGGTAGCTGCATTTTGTTTTAAATTTGGTGTGATTTTGACGTTTTTACATCTCTCTGAATGTTAGCCTATTTTCTCTATTCTTAATTAAAAGCTCCACGTTCTCTCATCCTGTGGCGCCGTATTAATACAGGGTACACTTATGAAACTTACCATACCTATTTATGGTCATATTAACTTGTTAACCATAATTTTTGTAATTTCAATTTGACACACCCGACGCCAGCGATGCCAATTATACGTTTATTTCTTTTATTTTCAAACTCATTTTGAGCCCTAACCTTTCGGATTTTCGGTAATATAATCTCCACCAAACAACATAATACCTCAACATGTGGTGCCGTCCTGGGGAATTCTCAACCGTTATACAAGAACGCTATGTGACGCCATAGAGGTCAAAAATTAAAATGCATCATAATTTTTTAAAAGTTTAGAATGTTGTAGAGCTGAAGAAAATTTAAGAGATAGCTGTTTTTTTTTCTTTTTCGATTTGCTGCCATTTTGACGGGTTTGGTCACGAGAGACACCTTCCCCTAATTGTTGGGCGCTACGGCGTTGGCTGTGCTTCGTTTGTTGACTTCTGGAAATTCATTTTGCGATTTCAAAGTCCTCTGGTTTTCAATGACATCCGTAAGAGTAATATGGACATCATCAATCATTACCGCAGGACGTTTTGGGAAGGAATAGATAGTACCGAAGCATAAAGGAATCATTATGCGAGACAGAGACGGACTGGCCAAATGGTCCACCGGGAAAATTCCCAAGTGGGTCCCCTATTGGTATCCCCCTGGAGCCCCCCAAAATTGATGCACTGCAATACTTTTTGGTGCGTGAAATTTCTTGAAAATAGACTGTCGGTATATCGAAATGTTCTCTTTGTGGACAGCCATTGTCGAAATAACAGCAGTTTCGTCTGCCACTGAACACGCCCAGTTGAAAGGAAACAGTGTTACTTCAATTTCAAAAAGCAAAATTTTCTCCGATTCGGCCGAATTAAGGTCTTCCCGATGAGTCCTCCCTCTACCCTATAGGAACATTTAATTAAGGTCTTCCGGATGAGTCACCCCTCTACCCTGTAGGATCATTTAATTAAGGTCTTCCCAATGAGTCATCCCTCTACCCTGTAGGATCATTTAATTAAGGTCTTCCCAATGAGTCGTCCCTCTACCCTGTAGGAGCATTTAATTAAGGTCTTCCCGATGAGTCCCCCACTACCCTGTAGGATCATTTAATTAAGGTCTTCCCAATGAGTCCTCCCTCTACCCTGTAGGATCATTTAATTAAGGTCTTCCCAATGAGTTCTCCCTCTACCCTGTAGGATCATTTAATTAAGGTCTTCCGGATGAGTCCTCCATCTACCCTGTAGGATCATTTAATTAAGGTCTTCCCAATGAGTTCTCCCTCTACCCTGTAGGATCATTTAATTAAGGTCTTCCGGATGAGTCCTCCATCTACCCTGTAGGATCATTTAATTAAGGTCTTCCCAATGAGTTCTCCCTCAACCCTGTAGGATCATTTAATTAAGGTCTTCCGGATGAGTCCTCCATCTACCCTGTAGGATCATTTAATTAAGGTCTTCCCAATGAGTTCTCCCTCTACCCTGTAGGATCATTTAATTAAGGTCTTCCCGATGAGTCCCCCACTACCCTGTAGGATCATTTAATTAAGGTCTTCCCAATGAGTCCTCCATCTACCATGTAGGGTCATTTAATTAAGGTCTTCCCAATGAGTTCTCCCTCTACCCTGTAGGATCATTTAATTAAGGTCTTCCCAATGAGTTCTCCCTCTACTCTGTAGGATCATTTAATTAAGGTCTTCCGGATGAGTCCTCCATCTACCCTGTAGGATCATTTAATTAAGGTCTTCCCAATGAGTTCTCCCTCTACCCTGTTGGATCATTTAATTAAGGTCTTCCCAATGAGTCCTCCCTCTACCCTGTAGGATCATTTAATTAAGGTCTTCCCAATGAGTCCTTCCTCTACCCTGTTGGATCATTTAATTAAGGTCTTCCCAATGAGTCCTCCCTCTACCCTGTAGGAGCATTCAATCAAGGTCTTCCCGATGAGTCCCCCCTCGACCCTGTAGGATCATTTAATTAAGGTCTTCCCAATGAGTCCTCCCTCTACCCTGTAGGATCATTTTTGCGGAATGATCGATGAAGATGATACAAAAATGCCATCGAAATCGCTTAGATGCAAGGAAGCCGCGTTCATTCAGTTCGAAACATCAAAATTTTCTCCGCGTCTGGGTCCCTCCTTGGTGCATTTCCCGGTAACTTTTCTTAGCCCAGTCCGCCCCTTATGCGAGAACTCGAAACTGCGTAAAGAGAATAAATGGTGATAATGTAGGCAATCATGCACGGAAACGTATATTCATTATCAATTTCTCAAATAAGATAACCAAAGACAGTCTGTCTGTATTAGAGGACACCTTGCGAAAAAATATTACTTTGCGAGACAGAGACGAACTGGCCGAAATGGATCTGATTACATAGACTGCCGGTAAATCGAAATGTTCTCTATGTGGACTGCCATTGGCACCATACCACCAGTCTAGTCTGCCAGTGACACCATACCACCAGTCTAGCCTGCCAGTGACACCATACCACCAGTCTAGCCTGCCATTGGCAGTCCACATAGAGGACAATTCGATATACCAGCAGTCTAGTCTGTCATTGATTGCCCTGATGAAATGAAACCGCGTTCCTTCAGTTTCAAAAATCAACATTTTCTTCGATTGGTCCGAACTATGGTCTTCCGATGGGTTCCCCCGCCACCCCCCCCCCCCCCCCCCACAGCTCGCGGTAGGATCATGTTTGCCGAATGATCGATAAAGATGATAGAAAAATGCCATCGAAATGTCCCTTATGTGGACTGCCTCAGATGCAAGGAAGCCGTGTTTGTTCATTATGAAAAATAAAAATTTTTTCCGGGTCTGGGGTCCCCTTGGCCTTGATACATTTCCCTGTAACTTTACTTAGCCCAGTCCGCTCCTGATGCGAGAACTCAAAACTACGTAAAGAGAATGTTTGATGACAGTGCAGCCAATCATACACGGCAAAGAAACGTATATAAATTATCAATTTCTCAAGTAAGATAACCAAACACAGTCTGTCTGTATTAGAGGACACCTTGCGAAAAAATATTACTTTCATATATTGTGTGCATGATTTAGATAACAGTTAAAGTAAAGAAGCAAATTAATGATAAACAACCTCTATCAAGGTCACTTTATCAAATATTTGTATACTTGTTTGTTTTCTTGTCTTTGAAAGCACTTACTGGTGCAAATGTCCTTGAATATTGGTCTGTCTCACTGAATATCCACTCTCCACACAGCAGAACGGAAAGAAGTTGTTTTTTAATGTTGTCGTAGATACACCATCCGAACTTCATTTTAGTCCTGCGCAGGCTGGACCTAGTCTGGAAATTTTGGTGTGGACGCAATGTTTTTGACGTTTCTAGGGTAACTGAATTCGAATCCGTTTGATGCCAGTCTGCAAACTTTTGTCGGCCATTTTTAAAAAAATGCAAATGACTCAAATTCCCCAAAGTTTACAGACTGGCATCAAATGGATTCGAATTCAGCACAAAAAGTTACCCTAAAAATACCAAAAACATTGCGACCACACCCAAATTTTCAGGTTCGACCCAAAATCCACGAGTCTGTGTGGGACTATTTCCGACTTCCCATACAACAATGTATAACCAAAATGGTACGGAATGTCTATGTTAACGGGCGCGGAGCAACAAAATATAAAGAGTTTTATGGGCCACGCGACGGTAAAAAAACCTGATATATGTGGCTGAAGCAGATAAGAAGTTGGTCATATAACTAAAATAAGGTCGGGAAGATTTTTTTAAAACATGATGGCGTCCAACTGTGCTTTTTAGAGCCATCGTAAAGGTCCTTTAGCGAGTATGCTGCCCACACAATGACGAAATATGTAACCGATTGATCGTTTGCAGAAAACTCGCTTTCAATAGGCCTACACGCTGAACTCCCAAAACCCAAAATCATGCCTAACTAAAAAGTCGATTTTTGCATCAAAAATATAACTTACGACTCATCAATGGAACGATCTCGATGAGCAAAAATTGACAAAGTAATAAGACAGAACACAATGAGGGTGAAGTACATTACAGTTGCCGTGGATTGGTCGTAATCCAAACGCGATCTGTAATGCCCACGCATGCGTTTACGAAGGCAATGAAATCATCATCGGCAAGATTTTAGTTAATGAAGAACCGGGTTGTAGCGGGGCGGGTTGTACCTGATGTAACAGGAATGGAAGTCCGTAGGAAAATTAGTCCCTCTGGACTATTATTTCGCGGAATTATAGTCCTAGGTCTAACATTTCTAGGAATAGTAGTCCGCCGGACTACTATTCCTAGAAATGTTAGACCTAGGACTATAATTCCGCGGAATAATAGTCCAGAGGGACTAACGTTCCTACGGACTTCCATTCCTTTTACACCGGTACTTCATTAATTACATTTTGGATCTTTATTCCTATAATTGGTGTTTGGAATCTAATATTGTTGCGGCTGTGGAAATATTGCCCACCCGTAAAAAGTGACCAGTTCATGGCGGTTGTACTGCACGGGTGTCAAGAATCAACGACCGGAGTTAAAGTTTTTCAAGTGTTTTGACTAGCGTCGCGAGTGAAATATAGAAACATCTCCGACAAGAGTAATTGATTCCTGCCCCCCTCCTCATTGTTATTTGTTACAACGTTGTCCGATACAATAAGACGTTGGGAAATATGCTTGAAACACCACACGTGGAAATCGGCCTCCGTGTAAAAACGTCATGTGAGAATGCATCTGATTGGTCGTTACGCATCTGATGTACGTATGGCGTGAACGAAAGGCTTCAACATACAAGAATGTCAAGCAAAAACGTACACAGAGTGCCGAATATGATAGACAATAGTTAACTTCTCGAATTCGAGTATGATTTTTTATCCTCGAGTGAGGCGCGCGGAGGATTATTTCACGAAGCGTTAGCCGAGTTAAATAATCCACGCGGCCCACGAGATGATAAAATCGTACTCGATTCTGTGTAGTGAACTTGTCTATTTATTTTATTTTCTGATCTATTTTCCCAAGACAATCCTTTATAATTGATTGCGTGGTTACTTTCAAAACATATAAAAAAAAACGCCCCCCCCCCCCCCCCCCCCCCCACCAAAAAACAAATCCCCAAATAGTCCATCATCACTGAGAGTGGAATACGACGCTGAAGTGAAATACGATTTTCGGCGAGTCACAGTGGGAATACCATTTGTTTTGGGGGAAGAAAAACGAAAGAAAATAAAAATAAATATTGCTCTTAATCCTTTACCCAACGAATCGCCCGCATCCGCCAGCGTAATTTGCAAATTCAGCTGCTGAAAAATTTTTATTTTTCTAAAAATTTCAACAAAACCATATCATGGGACCCCTCTTTGGAACGAGCTCAACGAGCTCGTTCCAAAGAGGGGTCCCATGATATGGTTTTGTTGAAATTCTTTGAAAAAATTTTTAAAATGATATTTAAAATAATAAATTTTGAAATCGTCTGCGTTGGGTAAAGGGTTAAAAAACATCAACCCCACCCATTTGATTGAAGTTTAGTCCGTGGTATACAGAACACATCCCGGGTAGACTACCGGGATATGAATTAACTACCCGTCTAGTTTCCTGTATTTCACGCGAGCATTCGGCTGTGGGTATCATCACTGCGTTCAACTTAATTTCACTCTGATCACTCTTAGGGGCTCCAAAGGATCAGTAACTAAACCTATTCAGTCAGAAAACAACATAAATTAAGGTTATAAATGAATAAAGTTCATCTAATGTATGTTGTGTTCTCTGTGTTACTTTTTCTTTTTCTGGTGGACGTGTGTCAATAAAGGGGTCGCGGTGGCGTTGCGGTAACCGGTTCTCGTCAGATCACCGAAGTTAAGCAACGTCGAGCCCGGTTAATCATTGGATGGGTGACCGTCTGAGCGATCGATTCAGACTCCCGCGTTATGTCCCTGGGCAAGGCACTTAACCCCGATTGTCCACATGGGGGCACGATGACGCCGTGTATTAATGCGTATTGCACGTCGATGGTACGCATGTCTTCAACCAATCTGACAATGCCTGTGATGCAGTGCTTACGATGTTTGGGAGCTGACAGCAGCTCGTCGTTGCTCGGTAGTTCTCGCAGGGTACTCCGGTTTTCCTCCACCCGTAAAACTGTCACGGTCATGATTAGCCATTGTGCATAAGTATATGACCTTAAACACCAATAAATAAATAAATAAATAAATAAATAAATAAATAAATAAGACAGAGTATGTGAGACTGAGAACACGTCGTATTCGCCCCTTTGATAGACCAAGTAACGAGAGTCCACTGGGGACATAGGCCCGGATCTCTCCCAGTAAGTTAGTTAAATCAGTTTATACACAAATACAGAAAACTGTTTGGTCGGTTTTTATTGGGTCTTGTGGTTGAGCTTTCTGGTTTGCCATAAAAACCGGAACCGAAACGGAATACTAAAAAATAACAAAAACAACCATCAGCAGTGTTCACGTTGGACAGAAACTGTCGGGTGCCACATTGTTACTTGTTAGCCATTCTGGATATTTTAGTGCCAAACAAAGTGTTTTGGTGCCAAGACGTTAACCCTTTATCCAACGTAACGGTCAAAACCGGCCAGCGCTATTCTCAAGCATAGGTTATGGCCTCTCGTTGGAACGAGCTCGATGAGTTCGTTCCAATGAGGGATCACAACCTATGTTTTTGAGAGAAAAATTGAAAAAAATAGTTATTCAAGAATTTTTTTGCAAGTCGTCGGCTGAGTGCTAGAATGTTCTATGTCCCGTAGGGGACATAGAACATTCTAGCACTCAGGCGACGAAGTGTCGACTGCTTTTCATGTAAGGTAAAGAGTTAATGGGAAGAGAATGTAACCAAAACCCCAAAATAACCGGTTTCGTCGAAGACGCACAGGGACGCTGTAGGGCAAACCCCCTTCGACCTTCTGTATCTAAAGAGTGTACCTTTTATTCTGCATCATGTCTGGCTGAGGCAAAGGAGCGAAGAGATTCGGGGGCAGCTTTGATAGTTATCGTAGACGGAGAGTTGGAGGACTGGGGTGACCGGTGTGGTGTTTTCCTCGCAGATACCGGAGGTATGACTGGGGTGGCTGGTGTGGTCTTTTCCTCGCAGCTACCGGAAGGATGACGTTTTCTTCAGGAGGTGTTGTTTGTTTGTAATGGTCGCTGACTATCCGTGCGGAATCCGTGATCAGTTGTTCTTCGAATGCGTGTTTAACCATGATTTGTATCTTGCTCAGCAGGAACTCTGTGTGGCTTTCGTTACGTTACTTCTTTCCCAGGAGAGCTTATGCGGCCTCCACAGTGATCAACGTCTGAGTGGGGTTCTGGTTGAGAAACACTGAAGAGGTATGAGCAGGAGAAGTGGAAGGTGCAGAGTCCGGCTCAAGCGCCTGTAGCAAAGACAGACTCCCCCCACCCCCTCCATCTCCTTTTCCGGCGAAAGGTATGATGACTGGAGATCGGATTTTTCTCTGGCGAGCAAGCATCCTCCGGACTCTCTAGCTGAATGGTGGGCGCCGAGCTGGACGAATTAGCTGCTGGGCTTTCACAGCCCTCACTTGCATCCCTTTCTTCCTTTTCCCTCTTTTTCTCTTTCATGTACCCCGTAAGTGGACGAGCATCGCGTCGTCTGGTGGAAGGTCACTTCTTCCTCTTCCTCTTTCTCTTCTTTTTCTGGGTGTTCTCTGGATGGATCCGACAGTTAGAACAAATGTCATCAAGGTCTGAGTCACCTAGAGGGTTGCCAGTGCGGGAAGAAATCCCCTCACGAAAGGTGCTACACCTCTACAAGGACTCTGGTTCTGTATCTCTTTTAAAAAAATCCACTGCTAAGTGCTAAGGGAATTTTGTCCTTGCGCACTTGGATACTCCAAGTGGGGTTGCAAGAGCAGCCTTCAGTCATTAGCAAACGGATGCCCCATTTGATCCCATATTGACACCTCGGAGTCCAAGGTGCGAATGCGATAATTAATCAGGAATGAAATGGTTTTTGCGCGCCGAAGGCGCGCAGGGACGGTTTGGGGTGCAAGCCCCTTTCGACCCCTTCAATTAAGGTAATTTTACTTTGTCATGCACCATGTTAAAGGAGGAAATGGAAGGGAAGAAAGTTAACGGCGTCTGTGTTTCTTGGGTTTTTTTTTCTTGTGAGGAGGTGGCTGTGATGGTGAAAGGGTATCTATGGCTGTTGGTGTGGTAGGTTTTTCCCCTTGGAGGTGCCTGTTGTTGTGCTGCCCCTGGTTTTGTTGAAGTGTCCGTTCCTTTAATTAATGCCAGTAGCTCTTGGTGTTGCTTTTCGCTTTCAATCGCGTACTTTTCTCTCTCTTCTCGGTGTTTTTCCAGATTGGACTTGAACTTTTCGGCTATCTGTTGGACAGTTTCTGACGCTGGGCTTTCTGGCATCGAAGGGAGAGGCGAGTGGGGATCGGGAAGTGGCGAGAAGACAGCTTCCCTTTCCAACTCAGTGTCCCCAGAGTTGTTCATATCTGGCGTCTCCAGCTGTGGAGCTGAAGGCAAGATGGGTGTCTATGTGGGAGTAGAAGTGGAAACGGTGACTGCCTCTGGCTCCTCCCTCTCCTCACTCTTCTCTCTCTTCTTTTCCAGGAAAGCCTCCAAGCGACGGGAATCCCTTCGCTTGGTTGCTGGACTCTTTTTTCTCTTCTTCTTGTCAGGGCCTCCTGACCTCCTAAGGTGAGGACCAGTATGAGAGGGGATCCTCTCACCAAAGGTGCTACCTCTCCCCGAGGAGGGTGGTGTTTTGATCTCTTCTTCAACCTTGAACTCCAGAGTCAGATGGACGCTCTTACCTATCTCCTGGATAGTCCAGGTGATAGGGCAAGAGATGTCCAGAGCTGCTATGGTTTTCTTCAGTCTCGCTGGTAATTCCAGTGTTTCCATAATCTTGATAAGGGTTTTCACACTCTGAATTCAGAGTTAATTATCCGGCTGAATGATGTCGGTACTTATACCTGTTGTTGGTCTTATATTATAAGTAATTGTAATGATTTGACGGTAACATGGTCTGAGGTTTGCGGCTCGAGGCCCGAGCCGCAAACCTCATACCATGTAACTGTCAATTTATCACAATAACGTATATGTTCCAATACGACCCCACCAACAACGCAAAACCTACATTGTGAAACACGAAAGGCTTATTTACTGAACTTCTGATCGTTAAAAGTTACCTTGTTCAAGGCAACTTTTAACGATCACAAGTTTAGTAAATAAACCTCTCCTGTACCCCACTACAGCATTGAAAAAATAATCAATAAATCAGATAAACTCATTCCATCTATTCAAATTGTAAATTTGTTTGTAATTTGAACAACACTTCATTCCGAACACTGTCTGCTACATTTGTGAAAAATTCAGAAAAATGAAGCGGCTTGCTAGTCACTCCGTCCATGAAACAGTTACGAGACGGGCGACGTTATTTCAAATATTTCGCGTGGTGACGTCAGACGGTAACATTTGCTACTGGAGCCGTAAACATAAAAGAAACTACGCCTGCTCTCATCCAATCACAGGGAGAGGATTTACTCTCATTGGAACATAATTACAGATTAATTGACTAATTACTGTTAATCTACTGGGTTTAGCGGGTCGCGAGTTTTTACTAAAGGCAGTATTTAATTCGCGACTGTATGAAGTATTTATGAAATTAAAGTTGATAAGACACAATGTTTTATTGAAGAAAAAAACAATATAAGTTATTGAGATGACTTGACGGTAACATTGTCTGAGGTTTGCGGCTCGGAGCTTATGTTCAACCGAGACACTACCCAAAGACCAAAACCTACAACGTGAAACACGAGAGGCTTATTTACTAAACATGTAATCGTTAAAAGTTGCCTAGTTCAATGCAACTTTTAACGATCACAGGTTTAGCAAATAAACCTTTCCTGCAGATAATCCACCGACTGCAATGGATAAATAATCAATAAACCAGATAAACTCATTCAATCTCAGTTCAAATCGTAAATCGGTTTTCTAATTTAAACGACACTTAATTCGGAACACCGTCTGTTTCACGTGTGAAAACTCCAGAAAAATGAAACAGCTTGCTAGTCACTCCGTTGATGAAGCAATTACGAAATGGGCGACGTCATTTCAAATATTTCGCGTTGCGTTGTGACGCCAGACGGTAACATTTCCCACTTGAGCCGTAAACATAGAATTTATTATATGTTTTTTTAAAAGATAGCGAGAAATTTTTAACCGATATTTTTCTATATCTATCGTCACGATAGATATAAGGGAATATCCCTCTGTAGATTAATCGAATCACGTAAGAAAATTAGAATGAAATTACTCCGCCAACGAACGTACTTTTTATATGTCCAATACACGCAGCACCGGTAAATGTGTATTTTAGCTCGTCTCAAAGTAACAAAGTTAGTGTTGCGAATAGTCCAAAAAGGAAGTACATATACAGAACCACACTTATGTTTGAATGGGTTAACGATTACTGGACGAGAGCGTGTGGCGCAGGGATACCACGAGAGCCGGTAGGCTCGAGTGGTTCTCCCAGCGCCACACGTTCGAGTCCGGTAATCGTTAACCCATTCAAACTGAGTGTGGTTCTGTATTTATTACACACCCATCCATGAAAAAGAATTCACTGTAATTAATCGCTAATTTAATTAAATAGTCGACAATTTGAACGGTTGAAAGAATTTTAGAGAGAAACGGGCAATTTTGTCAGAGAACCAGTCTTAAGTCTTTGACCTTGCCACCTGTAGAATCGCATGATTCATTTTATTCGCAAAAAATGTCGATCCGAACACTCAAAACTCAAAAGATTGCGTTCAGCATATCAGACGTCACAAATTTGGAGGTCTGAAATGTGTTTTCAAAAGTGTGTGTGCAGGCATCATTATATCTGGAGGATGGGAAATGTACAAGGATTTTAATCTGAATACGGTGCGAACTGGCTGCTGTGTTTAAATTTCGGGCTTTTTAAACTGAAACTGAAACAGAAGTTTGTACTCGACTTGACAATACATGCACTACTGCCACAAGGCTATCGGTCATTTCTGTTCTGCACTGCAACAAAGTACACATTGGACGAGAAAAAACATTTTGCCGCAATAATTAACCTTCCAGGGGATTCATTCGATCGTTTAGAGTAACTGAGCCTGAGGCAGTTTGAGATTCCATTCTGACTGAGTGAACTCCGCAGTCTTGGTAAGTTAGCACTTTATTTTTCAATATTATAAAGTTTCTGACTTGAAATTTAGTCTTCTTTTTATTTTACCTCAAGTCTTGATAACCTTTGTTTGAAATGGGCTGCACTTACGAATAAAAGCTTTAAGTTGTCCACATTTACTCCAGATATACAAAGGGAGAAATATATTGCATGATAACTGCAAGAAAATGTCATGTCTTGTCTCTACGTACACCTTTTTTACAACCTTCCCCCCCCCCCCCCCAACCCATCTATAACCTGACAGCATTTTCTGAAACTCGAAAGCTCACGAAATCAGTATCCAACAGTCTTAGTCTGAGGCTGAAAGTGTGGGGGGGGGGGGGGGGGGGGTGTTCTCACCAATAAGCTCCTTAACTTATTTTGGTTGATAATATTTTCAAAGATTGATTAACGTTTACATTATTTTGTAGTATTTTGCACTAGTACTATACTTCACCAGTTTGTTATCTCAACGGTTCTGTCAATATGTTTTCTTGGTATCTGGTTAATTTTTTTTTTTTTTATGTGTCTGCTCCAATATCTTGTCAGTCTTAAATTTGGAATTTGGTGTTCTGAATTTGCATTCTGATTCAGTAAGTAGTTTTAAAGAGGACTGATAGAATGTGGCCAAGTAAAATGATAGGCTTTTTTAGAGAACATTTTCTTGGGGATGGGGGCTGACCAATCAAACTGCCCTGAAATTTTGTTTCACATTCAAAATGCAGGCCCTTGCCTCGAATTTGCCTATGAAAATGCTCTGCCCACTGCCTTGCTATTTGCCAAAATTATAAAAAAAAAATACCCCCTCCCTCTGAACAATCTGTTCTGAAAATACCAGTCCCTTTCAATGAAAACTGCAAAATTAGCTGCTTATTGGTGAAGGGGGTGAGAATGCTACAACCCCCTCCCCTCCTCATACACCCATGTAGCTAAGTCACATAGGTGACATTCGATTTAACTTTTGTTACTGACAATTAAAACAAAATAATATCCTTGTATAAAACAGAAATACTAGCAAAAAATCCTAAATTAGTCATTTAAAAATACACATCAATCTGTGTGTGGAAAATATTGTTATATTGTCTATGTTTTAAATATTCTAATAATTATTTTTGAATTTCATGGAAGTCATCTCATAAAATTGACATTAGGCCTATATTGCATTCATCAGAACACATGTATTTACCACCCTTGCCTCTTCGTGGTCTCATTCCCACCCTACTCAAGACTTTTCAGAAT
The DNA here is from genome assembly GCA_031216915.1 of Pictodentalium vernedei. Lineage (NCBI taxonomy): Eukaryota > Metazoa > Mollusca > Scaphopoda > Dentaliida > Dentaliidae > Pictodentalium > Pictodentalium vernedei. Next base: position 23,863,595 of record CM062289.1, read on the forward strand.
TTCAATAGTGGGTAGCTGGTAACATTTTTTAATTTCCTTAGTACAAACTCCAGAATGTCATATTTTAGCAATACTTTTTCCCCCTTAAAAAGCCCTTCCACCTGCCCCCACAAAAAATAAAATAAAATAAACCTGTTGCCCCAACACCCACTAGCACGTAAACAAACATGGGTTCCACAAATGTAAACTACCGAGTTTTTCGTATAAAACTTCTTCCGAATTTATTTTCTTTATTCAGCTGGTATGTGTGTGCGGGGGTGGGGGGGGGGGGGGTATGGAGGGAGTGGTCATCTAGTAAGGGTGGAATTGGTGATAGTTAATTAGTAACTGCATGTACTAGCAGTCAAACATCTCCAGACGCTGTCGGCGTGTCGCCGTCTTTTTTCCGCTTGATGCCATGGTAACCAGTTTTCAAGATTGATTTAGTCTCGCTTCCTGAGAACATGTTCTTCAAAGTATGTTTGCGTTGGCAAACGTGCTGCTTCATTGCCGAGGTGTGAATCGAATAGGATTACAGTTACACAGTAGGCCTCGTGTAGACTCGTCGGTAGCACGCAGCGGTGAGGGCAACATTGCAACAAAGTTGAACTGTACTAGTGGTTGGCTGCAATATCGAACCCAACTGGACTTTTTGCCTAAAAATAATTAAGTTTTCCTCGATTTTCAATAATGAAAGCAAAGGCTGAGTTTCACTGTTCAATTTCTTGGCAGAGATCATGTGTCTTTCATGACTTTCAACAGTTTTCAGCATAGTTATGCATCAAACATTTTGCAATGAGATTCGGTAATTCCGACAGATAAATTTAGCCGATGGTTCTCATTAGTTTTTTTTCCACTGAACGCTGCAAACTATAAGAACCAGTCTAACGAGAGAACTTGTGCACGCGAAGGGTTCGTTTTATCGGATTGCACGAGAGCTTTCTGGTTAAAATTACCGCATGCCCCTAAAATCCATGTGATCATGACAAATATAGTTATGGGTGTGTGATAAAAGAAAAATCCGACTCATCGATAGTGACAGTGACAGTGATTGACAAATATGCTAAAACAATTTGAACACTTGAAAAATCCTCCTTCGTCCTTCATTGAACATTTTGTGAACTATGTCATGTTTGTGTGCATCTGCGCAGTGCACTTTTGTTATTACTTTTGAATAAATGTGCCACCCATTGTTTTGGGGGGAATGTCATAAACCACTTTCACACGCGTTCATTGATTTTGTGTGCGTAACTGATAATATAGCCATTTTCTAAGGGGATTTATGTGGAACTATTTTGTTGTGTGGTAGTTTAATTTTGAAATCGGGGCCAATAAGTAAATGGGTCAGCTGCGTTAGCTGATTTTTGTTGACATTGTCATCATTTTTTTTCCACCTCCTGTTTTTGATTGCAATGAAAACACCACATTACCTCTTTTAATCGCAACATTAAAAACAACGCAACGCATATAATAAAAAGAATACCTACTGTTTTTGAGTGAGTATCGGAATTATCTCATTCGTGGCTGCAAAGGAATTTAATTTTTCAGCTGCTCGTGAAAACTAATATTCCTTTGCAGCCACTCATGAGATAATTCCGACACACTTTTGGGGTCAAAACGTTCAACATTCTACCAAACATGGCAGTTAACGCTAAGTCCAGATAACATAAACATATTCTCAGCGAGATGTCTTTATATCTGAATTTCAACTCATCTTCGAATAATTCAGGCATATTATAACTGAAAATGGAGGTCTTGTCGCACGGAACTCGAATGGATGCATGTCTACTACTAAACTGGCAGAAGCGTATTTCAGTGATTCTGAATTTTTACGAGAACTGTACACAGAGGCAAATTACTACAAAACCATGCAGGGCTGAAGCTACATCAAATGCCCGGGGAAAAGCGAGGTTATTAGTACGATTTGACTGGCTGCAACAGGCATGCATCAGGGAAAGTTTCCAAATCTAGTTTCATTTCGGTGTTGTTCCTCGTGTTTTTTTTTTGCGTATTTCAGTTTATCTATAGCCCTGTACTGGCGCTTTAGCATACTTTGAAAATGTCATTGTCGCGGGCTCGTAACAGGAGCTTTATACATCGAGTCTTAATCTTTCACGTCTGTGCGTGTCTAAATCCTGACAAGCAATGTTCATTATCTCGTGTCAGTTCTGATTTGGATTCGGTTCATCCACTCTGTCGGCTAGCTTAGCAAATATATATACATCACGTACCTTTTACATGTGTCCTTGGATCTCCTCTAATGTTCCTGTCCTTTTGGAATTCACACAGTTCATAACTGGGGCTGCACGATACTCAAAACTGCATACCGGTATCGATATTCAAAAACATACCACGGTGTACCGGTATATCGAAAACTGTTCAGATATATGAACACAAGTACCACAATCGGGACTCGAGGCATCGCAGTCGGAACCAATTAGCATGCCTTGATGATGCGGCTCGAACAATCTCTACCCAACGCTGAAGATATCAGAATTTTTTATTTTCAAAATTAGTTTTTTTCAGATTTTCCCCAGATTTCAACAAAACTATATCATGCGACCCCTCATTGGAACGAGCTGCTGAATTTGTATTTTACGAGGGCAGAAGCAGACGATTCCTTGAATAAAAGGACAATATTATTCATTCGGGGCTACAATTAAAAAACTCAAGACATCTTGAAAATCAAAATTGTGGGTAAATAATAATGACGATAAACCTATATTTTTGTAATTACACCGGTATTCAGTCGATATTGGTTTGAATACCCGTATATATCGGTTTATCGAGATACCGTGCAGCCCTATTCATAACAGAACTCACAACTTCAAAATGCGCTTTCGTGCTTGCGCGAATTGTCACTGATCGACTTTGAGTCGACATTCACAAAACTCTGATACTAAAACAGGCTACTACGCGATCAACCTCTGTGTTCCTAAGGGTTAATACCACTGTACACAAGCCTGCACTTTGAGTCAGGTGTGAGTCGTCCTCGCTAATGACATTAAAACTAAGCCTTTATTTTGGTTCGTAATATATTCTATGAATTTGGGCCTGTAGCCCCCCTACGTCCACCTAACCTGAGAATAGCGGCATATAACGTGGTTTGCCCAGCAATTCCACTCGCACGAGACGTGGATTGCCCAGCAATTCCACTCGCACGAGACCCTACTATGGCCTCCCCTAATCGGTCGAAACCAAAGTCTCCCTGAGCTAGCTAGTTCTCCACACTTTTATATCTTGTCTTGGGCCAAAACATGGCACGCGACATTTCTGAAGATAAAATCACCGCGCGCCAATGCATATGTTATCAAGCGCATTTCGAGAAATAATATACTAGATAGCCATATCGACTGGCATGAATCTATAAGTGCTAGTCGCTTCTTGATTAATTGACTGACGATAAGATGGAGATATTTTATTCTGAATAGTAATTTGCCAAAGAAGTATCCCACTGTGAATCGTCTAAGGCTAATTATCTAATTAAAACATGGTGGTAACAACACAGAAAGAGGCATTATATACATATATCTGAACTTGAAAGTGGGGAGGCGGGGGGGGGGGGGGGGCTCCCTCCTTTTAGACAGGCAATGCGATAACATACTACATACTCGGGTGGATGCAAATTACACAAATTTCTTCATTTAATACTTTTGTCCCTTTAGCTGGACCCGATGGAAGAGATTAAAAAAAATTATTTTTCAAAATATTTTAACAAAACTATAACTATATCATGTGACCCCTCCCCCCCCCCCCCCCCACCCACACCCCATTTTATCGTTAAATATCAATTGCATATGTTTGTCCATTCAACTCCTAATACATTTATCGTAAGAATTTTACGAAATTTGATGTGAGGTATGATAATGCAGTGTAGATGTGAACATGGAGAGGAACTTTCGTTCCAGCAAACTTTGCCAGAGTTATGTTGAATTTGTTGAATGCCCCCCCCCCCCCCCCCCCCCCTCTCAAATGTTTGTCTATTTTACTTCTCCGACATTTCTTGTTGAATTTTCTACACAATTTAGTGAGAAGAATGACAATGAAGTGTATATTGTGCATGCGAAAGGAATTTTCGATCCCGTATATTTTCCAGAATTATGTTCCTTTTCAACATTAACTTTTAACCCGCTGAGTATTTTAAAAAATATTTTTCATCAAACCTAGTCATGGCTGCACTAAAGCAGCCATGACCAAATTTGATAATAATTGATGGAAATTAAACTTATGAAATTATTGGTCAAAGCACTTAGTAGTAGTAGATATATCTTTATTCTGCAGTACACTAGTACATTAACAACAACACAACAAACTGCAAGAACCTAACCTAGTTTACAGCATGGAAATGGCATAACCTAAAAGGCTGTCTTCCTGCCATTCCCGTAAATATGTATCGACTCGGTTTGGCATCAGTGTAACGAAAAGTCTTTTCAAAGACAGGAATATCTGATAGTTTGTCTATGAATCAAATGCTGGGAGGAGGATGAGATACCAGAGGGTTTTGATGGCTGATACAATCGGGACAGGCTGGGTTGTCGCACTTGAAGTTTGGACGGGAATAAGTGCTTAAAGCTTTAAGCGTTAATGATTTTTTGAACTTGGGTCTACTATATTGCTGAGTTAACGGATCTTTTCTGTTCCAAATTCGTGGGAAGGTATGGAACGGCAATTCTGCCAAAAAAAGAGTTCTTGTTTTGTGTGTTTCTATTTTACCGGTCTGCCTTGTAATCATCCCCGAAGGGTTGCTGTAGACCTGAAAGGTGTTATCGAATGTCATAGGAAGTGTTTTGTTCATCCATCATGCACGAAGAGGGAGACGAGAAGACTGCAGAGATCTTCAAATTTCAACTTACAGATGCGCATATAAACAATAATTTTAGATACCGCAGTTTTTTTCTTCCGGAGTTACGGCCCATTTTGTCGTTCAATGTCTATCACAAATGTTTGCGGGGCGCGGTGGCGTTGCGGTAACCGGTTCTCGTTAGATCACCGAAGTTAAGCAACATCGAGCCTGGTTAATCATTGGATGGGTGACCCTCTGAGCGATCAATTCGGACTCCCGTGTTGTGTCCTTGGGCAAGGCACTTAACCTTAGTTGTCCACATGGGGGCACGTGTACTAAAAGCGTACTGCACGTCGATGGTACGCATGTCTTCAACCAATCTAACCCTGCCTGTGCTGCAGTACGGAGTAACGATGTTGGGGAGCTGGCAGAGCTGCTCGTCGTTGCTCGGTGGTTCTCTCCGGGTACTCCGGCTTCCTCCACCCGTAAAACTGCCACGGTCATGATTAGCCATTGTTCATAAGTATATGACCTTAAACACCAATAAATAAATAATAATAAAAACCACAAATGTTAACTCCTACATTTCATGGTGGATTTTTGCGAAAGTTCGTGTGAAGTATGGGAATGGTGTGTAGATGTGCACGTGGAAAGAAATGTCCCTTTATATTGCTAACTGTTTTTTCAATTCTTTATCCTGCTGAGATCCCCCAACACTCTGTGTACACTCTGTGTATTTAATCAAACACATGGCTTGGAGTATGAGTACGAAGTAAATCGAGCTGAAATTTAGTTGTACAAAATAACTGTCAGTTCACAAATGTTCCTTTATGCATGTTAAAGTCAGAAAATGCGGAGGGGATATAAAAGTCGTTGGACTATCTACTCCATCCTCCTTCAACTTGAACACAGTTTACTACAGAAATAGGGAGCGCGGTAGCTCAGTAGGTAGAGGTGCAGATTGCAAGCCGAGAGGTCCTCGGTTCGAATCCCACCTGCGGCAACCGCGTTGTGTCCTTGGGCAAGACACTTCATCTCCATTGCCCGCGTGGGGGCACGGTGGCGTTGTGTACTAAGGCGTACTGCACGTCGGTGGTGCACTTGTCTTCAACCAATGCTAACCCTGCTTGTGTGGAGTTAGTATGTTGGGGAACTGACAGTTGCTCGCCGTTGCTCGTGGTTCTCTCCGAGTACTCCGGCTTCCTCCACCCGTAAAATTATCACGGTCATGATTCGCCAAAGTGCATCAATATGTGACCTTAAACACCAATAAATAAATAAATACTACAGAAATACGAAGTCTGATTCTCCACAAAATTACACGGAAATGATTGCTGTTAACCCTTTGAACCGTGGTGGTATCTTCCATATCAGTCCAATGACTGCAACTGGAAGAGTCCATGTTCATTATTTAGGGGTAGACCAATCAATATTTTCAACGTGCAGCCTCGGGGCTGCACGTTGAAAATATTGATTGGTCTACCACACACATGCACTTAACATCCATCCTATTTAATGAAATTATGGCGTATCATGTCCTTGGCCGGAAAAAACGGCCGCTAGTGTTCAAAGGGTTAAGACCCGAATAAGCGCATGATACATACTCAACTGATAGATGTCTTCTACCGTATTGGTCCTGGAACTGATCACAAAACACTATTTCATTGAAACCATTTATGCCTATGGGAGCGCGGTGGCTCAGTAGGTAGAGGTGCAGGATGCAAGCCGAGAGGTCCCCGGTTCGAATTCCACCTGCGGCAACCGCGTTGTGTCCTTGGCCAAGACACTTCATCTCCATTGCCCGCGTGGGGGCACGATGACGCCGTGTACTAAGGCGTACTGCACGTCGATGGTACGCATGTCTTCAACCAATCTAACCCTGCCTGTGCTGCAGTGCGGAGTTACGATGTTGGGGAGCTGGCAGCTGCTCGTCGTTGCTCGGTGGTTCTCTCCGGGTACTCCAGCTTCCTCCACCCGTAAAAACTGTCAGGGTCATGATTAGCCATTGTGCATAAATATGTGACCTTAAACATCTATAAATAAATAACTATTTATGCCTATATTTGCTAAAGATATCCAAGAATGAACCTGGGGGTTGGAACACTTCAAACTCTATTAGCAGAGCAGGACTATTAGAAGAAATAATTGAAACCCTCTACATTCCTTCTAAAGGGAGTTCATGAATAACAAATTCAGATATGGAAAGAGGACTGGGACACGTTGTAAAACAAATTTGAAAGTCGTGATTATAGAGAGTACAGCCGTCGTGAAATGGTCGAAATTCACGCATAGGGCAGTGATGTCCACGCATGCGTTTACCAGGTAATAAAAATCATTATCAGCACAATTTTAATTAATGAAACATCGGGTTGTAACTGGTGCTTCATTAATTAAATTTTTGATGATTATTCCTATAATTAGTGTTTGGAATCTAATATCATGGCGTCCGTGGAAATATTGCTCACCCGCAGGAAGTGACCAGTCCACGGCGGCCGTATTATTGATGAAACTAAACGGTTATAATTTATTGGTTTGAAATAAATCCCAATCCCCTTTCCATGCACAATGATGAAATCTTAACCTTCTCCAAAACATTAACCCTCTCAGTTATGATGTGTGCACAAACTTTACCAGTACTTCCCCGTTTAGACACCAAAGTGATGCAGTGCTTGTTTATTGTTTTATAGGCAAAATAGGACACGGTAACCATTGGTCCTCTAAAATGTGCAACATGGGTGTAAAAGATTGGCTGGACTTAACTTTATATCCATGTTAAGGTCACGATTAGCCATTGTGTAGAAATATGTGACTTTAAACACAAATAAATAAATACTTTATTAGTACTAAAAGGAGTGGTTTAAAAATACAGATACAGCAACTTAACCCGTTGATACTTCTGTGCGTCTTATGACTCACGAAATCAAACAGCCCGTTGATACTTGTGTACGACTTATGGCGTACGAAATCAAACAGCCCGTTGATACTTGTGTACGACTTATGGCGTACGAAATCAAACAGCCCGTTGATACTTGTGTACGACTTATGGCGTACGAAATCAAACAGCCCGTTGATACTTTGTGGTCATTTGTTTTGTTATTATTTTTCGATTTTTTAAAGTTTTAATCTCAATTCCTATTTTCTCCCGAATAGTGCTCAATGACAACTGTTGAGCCAAATGCTATGGCAGCTTAAAATACTAATATAACCCTGCTGTCAGGACTTCTAAGCTGGTTGAGTGCTAGCAGCCACTATCAGGGCTTTCAAAAAATGAGGATACCAGAGCAAAGCCAACACTTTCCTTGCTTATGTTTCATATTCATTCAAACACAAATAATATTTTGTTTATATAAATTTGTTTTATTATAAATTATTGGAGAGTGCCTGTGGGCACTCTCCAATAATGTGTAATAAAACAAGTTTTGAATAACAAATTAAGGCCACCTTAAATAATCTAGCCCTTAACCAGATAATCACTAATGTGAAAAATATCTTGTTATTTGTACTTTCCGACGTTTGACGTCGCATTTTGGAAAACGTTGAAGAAACTGAATTCCCAGTGACGTTTGAACGTCAGGATAATTAACTTCCTAAAGGGTTAAATTTATAGCGTCAAAGAGTTATCTGACCTGTATTCGATTGACAAGGGTTCTTTTATCTTATCATCAAGTGGCAAATAGAACAAAAGTCAGCAAGGATTATTTATCAAATTGATGTCAAGTTGTATCTTGTTAATGGTATGATGCAAACAAACAAATCATGTCATACGGAGTGTTATTATTTAGACACAACATATACATGATAACTTCATATCAGCCTGTTGACCCAAGACCTACTTACTTATAGGTGATGAATTCCAGGGTTATCGAGTCCGTTTATGGTATAAAGTGCTTTGATCTTACACGGCTAGACGTCACTGCTTACAAAAAAACATTTCGGAAATAACTCCACACAGGGACGTGGTGATAGAAGTGGGTTGGTTGGGCGGAAGGGAGGGAGGGTGCAGGCTGTGGGTAGGGTTGATGCCCCATCCCCCATCCTAGTCAAAAAATCTCAGCACGATAACCCAAACTAATTTTATCCGGTTTGATCAAATTTGATCTGTGCCCTCTATTCGAGAATGTCTTGGATGAATTCGAAAACCAGTCCTGCCCGAATTGTTTTCAGGACTTATGCCACTTAAAATATTTCTTGTTTGAATTTCCAACTTGCGTGCGGGGTCAGTTCCAGAACTTGAACAAGCGTTATCCGATTTTTACCAAATTTCGTCTGTGAGTTCTACTCAAGAATGCCTTGGACGAGTTCGAAAACCAGTTCTGTCCGCCTTTTTTTCAAGAGTTATACCGCTTTGATTTTTTTCTTGTTTGAATTTCCGAATTGCGGGGGGTGTCAATAGGATAATTTGTACAAACTTTATTCGATGTTGACCAACTTTTTAGTCTCTAGGTTCTACTTGAGAATATCATGGATGAGTTCAAAAACACAGTTCTGCCTAATTTTCTTTTCAGGAGTTATGCCTCTTATTTTGTTTTCTTTTTAATTTTCCGACTTCTTTGAATTTCTGATTTTCGGGTTGTGTCAGCATTTTAACTTGAACAAACGTTAACCCTTTACCTAACATGAAAAGTAGACGACAACTGTACACAAAATTCTTGAATAACTCATTTTTTTCATTTTTTGTCTCAAAAACACATGTTATGACCCCTCATTGGAACGAGCTCGACGAGCTCGTTCCAATGAGGGGTCATAACATGTGTTTTTGAGACAAAAAATGAAAAAAATAATGAAAAGTAATTGGCGATTTTTGAGAATAACGCTGGCCGGTAAGGTTAGGTAAAGGGTAAAGGGTAACTGAGTTTTACCAAATATTTATCCTATGCCTCTTAGATTGTATTGTAGTTTCAGGTGCAAGCACAGAATTATTCAGAGCCACCACAACTCGCCCCAGCATCTCTAATGCGAAGCTCCTGTTGTACCACATATCATGGAATTTTCCAACTTGAGTCAGCAATTTGAGTGTAACAAGGAGTCATTTGCAATGATAAAGCAGATGGCTCCTTTTCGCACTGAATTGACGATTTGCAAAAAAATCTCTAGAACTCAAAGCGTTATATATTTTGAAAATAGGGTGAGAGGCTGCATTCAGTCTTCTTTACCAGTTGGAAATTCACAGGCAGCAGTTCGAAAATTCCTATTCAAGCGGGGTGGGGGTTGATGGCGGGGTGGGGTGGTATGCAAATGTTTTTCTAAACTGTTGGATGTTCGGCAGCTGGGGGTTAGGTGGGATAAGTATAGTTAAACATTCATTGGAGGTGCACCCCGATGTGGATGGATGGGGAAGTGGTAAAAATCGATAAGCAAATATGCACATTTGGGGAGTGCGCCGTATTGTCGACCAAAGAAAATTTAAACGTTTGGTGGGTAGGTCCGTAAAATTGAAAAAAAGACGTCCACCGTGTGTGTACTGTCTGTTTCTCTTTCTCATACCCTTGGTATATCTACTCCTTTTAAGTGGATACAGAAATTAGAGAACGAGCTAAAGTGAAGCCACACCTGATAATATTCTACCTTTCGTCCCTGGAACTGTCGGGGCGGAACCGGAGTACACCCAGTCTTGAATTTTCCAAATTTTTATAATTGCCCATGGGCAAATATGTGGGCAATATAAAATCTCTTTCTAGTGTTTTTTAGTGTTTTCTTCAATAAGCTAGATAATAACTATAAGTTATCTCGGGCAACATCCGGGGTATATGCAAATTTAATACCTAGATGTCTTTTTAATCCTGATTTTGTACCGCCTTCTACCATAGAAATAATGTCGAGATGCGTGTGCTTTTCAATAAATTCATTTAATACGGCAACCACATAACCCTTTACCCAACGTAACGGCCAAAACCGGCCAGCGCTATTCTCAAAAATCGCCAATTAATTTTCATTATTTTTTCATTTTTTGTCTCAAATACATAGGTTATGACCCCTCGTTGGAACGAGCTCGTCGAGCTCGTTCCAACGAGGGGTCATGACCTATGTTTTTGAGATAAAAAATGAAAAAAAATTAGTTATCAAGATTTTTTTTTGCAAGTGTCGTCTGCTTTTCATGTTAGGTAAAGGGTTTTAAACCTTTATATCCGCGAAGTCGCTTTTCCGGGCCTGGAAATGATTCGTCATTATTTCATAGAGTGGGATTGCTGCAAAGTAGATGTGCGGAGTAAACCAATCATAATTTTCAACGTGCAGCCTCAAGGCTGCACGCTGAAAACATTAATTGGTCTACCCCCAGATAATGAATATGGACTCTTCTAATTGTTGCCATCTGATACCGTGAAGCTCTAGATACAACTAGTGTCCGAAGGGTTAACAATATTTCATGGTTAAACTGAAAGGAATAACACAGATATAATTTAAAGATAGCCGAACAATCTGAACGGACGTTTCCCACCTGGAAGTGAATCAATTGGTCTCAAAGGTTATCCATAGTTGGCCTACCTGCGTGCGGCAGGTGTCATAAACAGAAACCAATGCACGAAATATTATCACAAACCTGTTGCAGGATAGCCAATGACATTGATATTTGTTTCCGCCTTTAAAAGTCTAGCCAATCAGAAGACACGTTATATGAAGTATTTATCTACGAAAATACTGTCTTTTGTGAAGGTTTCGTGACCCACTAAGCCGATTGTATTTGCGCTAATCAATCGATTAATCTTTTAATATCAAAGTGCAATAACAGATATATGTACCGACATCATTCAGTGTGACCATAAAATTAATCAGTGGCACAGATATAGCTCAGGTGACCTCCCTTTTCGTATACTGAGGATTTTGTCAGGACATTCGTGTTCTGTCGGATTTTTTTCCGGAATCAAGTGTCCGTTCACTCGTGAAATAATTGGCAGTTCATTTTTCAAATCTCGATGAATTTATTTGGATGAGACAGGGAAGTACACCCATCCCCTCCCATTAGCATTTTGTTACCAACGCACTTTATTTGGCATTAAAATATATCACATGAAACGTCGTAAATTTCGACGTAACAACCCATGTCTTATTTCCTGATTATCAGCTAGTGTCTAATCGGCGCGTGGTCCCATAGCAGCAGCATTGTATTCTTTTGCGTAGTTCACATGACGTCAATTACGACAACAAGTGCAAGTGAAGCGCATTCATGACGTCATGGTGTAAAGCGTCTGAGCCAACGAACTGATTGTCGGTTGTTTTGGGAGAATTTAGCGACAATGAATTAAATAAAAGGTGTAAAAAAACATTCGAAAATTCATGTGATATACAGAATCTTTAACTCGTGATGTTTGGATATAAGATTTTTTGAAACTCGTTTGATGAATTCGATTCACAACTCGCCTAAAGGCTCGTGAATCAAATTCATCAAACTCGTTTCAAAAAATCTTATATCCAAACATCACTCGTTTGAGATCCTCTATATCCAGAATGGCTAACAATATCGTCCCCTGAGTTCCAATGTGTTCAATGTGCCAATATGCACATAGAACACATTGGAACTCAGGGGACGATGTGGCATTAGACAGTTTCGTTCCAGTGGGAACACTGACACTGATTGTAATTTCATCATATCACAGGTATTCGGAGTTAAAGTATCGAATTTTGAAATGCTATCAGACTGCGTAAAATTGAGTTTCATGCGATATACTTTCCATTTTATTTAATGCCAGTCTTTGGAGTTCTGCACCCTGGCGGTTTATGTGAGAATGGGAGCGGGGGGGGGGGGGGGGGGAGGAGGGGGGGGGGGGTCTTTGGGTTACACTCCATGTGTGTAAAATCTTCAGTTGCCACATCTCCATCTGCTTGAAATATTACATTGCCTTGCTCAATAGGAGAACAATTATGCAAGTTATATGGCATGGAATGTTCAAGGTCTCACAAATAAAGTTAATGACCTATTGTTCAGAAAACATGTAGACAAGTATCAGTGTATCAGCCTTGTTGAAACATGGCACCGAAACTCCTCTGCTACTGAAATTCCGGGGTATGTTTGTATCGATTCGTATCGCAAAAAGGCAGAATAACAAGGTCGTCATAACGTTCTACTATCCTACGATATACAAGCCCTTTCTTAATTAAATCCGTCGGTTTGATTATTTTACGTTATGGGTTCAATTTGATTGTAATATTTCCAATAGGGCCTCGTATGTTGTATTATATACAATACGTGGAGAGTGTATTATCACTAAATCACCCGCAGAGTGGAGATTCCACCCAAGCAATAATTGCAAATTTGTTGCAAAGCAAAACAAGCACAAGCAAAGTTTCAGCCAATGGACCTCCGGGTTAAACCCGGGGGTCCATTGGCTGAAACATTGCTTGTGTTTTAGTCGATATATACAAAATACGAAAGTTATAGTTTGGGTGATAACTCCACTCCGCGGGTGATTTAGCTACAATCCACTCTCCACGTACTGTGGGTCCATACGTACCAGAATAACATGCTATTATGATCATTAAAGCAAGGGAAGCCCTTTTAAGCGTAAATAAACCCTTAGAAAAAAATTGCAAAATATAGCAAAAACAATTTTTACAAGCCCTTGAGAACCACCGACTGTGGCCTCGGGTCCGGAACTTTTTTGCCGACCACCCCACCCCGTCTGTTCTGTCGGATTTTTTTCGCGAACCAAGTGTACTTTCATTCGTGAAATAAGTGCCAGTTCATTTTTCAAAACTCAGTCAACTTATTTGAATAGGACAACGAAGTAGACGCTATCCTTCCCCTCTCATCAGCGTTTTTGCACCAAAACACTTTGTTTGGCACTTAAATATCCAGTATGGCTTAAAATGTGGCACCAGAGAGCTTTTGTCCGACATGAACACTGCGAGTGAGGGGGTAATAAGCTATAACTTGAATGGAGATTGTTCTGAATAATACTAGTCGACTTTTATCGTTGCGTTGGGTAACGGTTAGCCTGTTCTGTAGAACAGGTTTCTGTATTTTATATTTATTTATATGTTAGGATTTAACGGCACGATCAATAGCAAGGGTCACATGGTGTCGGATAGTATTTCCGGTGGAGAAATGCGGAGTAATTTTGGAATCACCACGACTCCTCTCAAATATCAAATCATTAGAACAATTTTGAATCAAATCAAATTTCGAGACTTCACAAGGCCCTTTGTCACATAGCATCATTTTATATGCAATGGTAAAGATCCTCCGGATCTCAATTCTCCATGTAGTACACACTATGTAGAGAGTAAATTATATCTAATATATAAATACGAATGTCTCTATCTATCTTCTATCTATCTCTCTATCTATCTCTCTCTATTTTTGTTCCGGGTGAACTCCTCCGTTTCTCGACCGATCGATCTCAACTTTTGTACACGGGGGTAATTCGTCCCTGCGAGTAACATGGGATGGGTGTCGTGCTCGTGCGGGGTGACCTTGACCTTGAAATTGATGACCTTGACCTTTTATTTCGAAAACGATTTGGCCGATCGGGCTAAAATTTCATATTTGCGGGTATATTGACCCATCGACCATTTTGACTTATCGGGGTGCCCGTGCGGGGTGACCTTGACCTTGAAGTTGGTGACCTTGACCTTATATTTCGAAAACGGCTGATATAACCATCTTCTCCCGTGCAACGCCGGGTATCACCCGCTAGTCTAATATATAAATGCGAATGTCTGTACCTATTTCTATATGTATCTCTCTATCTATCCCTCTCTATCTTTGTTCCGGGTGAACTCCTCCGTTTCTCGACCGATCCATCTCAAATTTTGTACACTGGGGTAATTCGTCCCTGCGAGTAAAATGGGATGGGTGCCGTGCCCGTGCGGGGTGACCTTGACCTTGACATTGATGACCTTGACCTTTTATTTCAAAAACGGCTGGGCCGATCGGGCTAAAATTTCATATGTGCGGGTATATTGACCCATCGACCATTTTGACTTTATCCGGGTGCCCGTGCGGGGTGACCTCCACCTTGAAAGTGGTGACCTTGACCTTTTATTTCGAAAACTGCTGGGCCGATCGGGCTAAAATTTAATATGTGCGGGTATATTGACCCATCGATCATTTTGACTTTATCGGGATGCTCATGCGGGGTGACCTTGACCTTAAATTTGGTGACCTTTACCTTCTATTTCGAAAACGGCTGAGCCGATCATGTCTGAGGGTATATTGATATAACCATTTTCTCCCGTGCAACGCCGGGTATTCACCCGCTAGTAACTAAAAAAATGAGTGTCAACTCAGGCATAAAGTTACTACATTATGTGAAAAAACAATGAAGCGTGAGGAAAGTTTCAGCCAAACTGAGATTTATTAGTTAAAACTTTACTGCTTTTTCACACATATTTCCTCCACTTTTTATTAAGAGTCAACATACATTGGCCTTGCAGTGTTTTCTTGGCAAGTCTTGGCTGCCTGTAAAGGCAGCCAAGACTTGCCTAGAAAAAACTCACAGGCCGTAAAATTTAACATAAAGGCTGCATGTTGTAGTTTCTTTTATTTTTTTTATTGGGGTTTAAAGTCACTTTTGACATCCAGGGTCACCTCGTGTTGGACAAGTTTATGGGCGAGGAATCCGGTGTACCCTGAGAGTACCACCATACAGCAGCGAGCAACTGTCAGACTCTACAACTTACTAACTCGCTATAAACAGAGTTAACAACGGTTGAAGGTAAGTATACCGTTGACGTGCAATACGCCTCTGTACACAGCGTCAACGCTCCCCCGCGTGGGCAATCGGGATTAAGTGTCTCGAACAAGGACATAACGCATTACCGCTGGTCAGGATCGATCCGCCGACCTTCCAGTTTCGGTTTGACATACAGTACGTGGAGAGTGTATTATCACTAAATCACCCACAGAGTGGAGATTCCACCCAAGCAATAATTGCAAATTTGTTGCAGAGCACAACCAACAAAAGCAAAGATTCAGCCAATGGACCTCCGGGTTAAACCCGGAGGTCCATTGGCTGAAACATTTCTTGTATGTTTGTCGATATGTACAAAATTTGAAAGTTATAGCTTGGGTGATAAATCCACTCTGCGGGTGATTTAGTTACAATCCACTCTCCATGTACTGTATAGTGCTCTAACTGCTAAGCCACCACGCCCAAATGACACTAAATCTTGCAAATGTTTCTCGAATAACTAAACAATTTTTATTTTTACCCCCAAAATATATCCCCCCCCCCCCCCCCCCCCCCCCCCACCCACCCGCTTCGTTGGAACGAACTCGTTCTTGTAGGTTGTCATAAGGTATGTTTTCGAGATTAAAAATGAAAAAAATAATAAAAATTTGAATTCTGTCACCACGGCCAATTCGAGCCTCTTTTTCATCAACATCTGTTTTCTCGGATATAATTGGACTCTTCGATTTTAATATCGTCTGCGCTTCGGAGTTAAATTCGAGGAATCGACGCATTGTCGTCCACTCTTCTCAACCCATTCTGATACACAAACGCTAATATAAATCTTTCACTCCCTCTTTGTCTATATCATAAGAAAACTGTCGTTAATTATTTTATTTTACTTCCAGTGCTTGACGCAGCCGGAAAACCTTCCACCGGCATTCTCAAAGGAGATATTATGTGGATGGGGAACAAGGACCAGTGCGAGGCGATACGCTTTGCTTTCACAAATGAAACGTCTCTAATGAGGAAAGTATTTGGCAACCAAACAACTGTCGTGATGCGAGGACAATACTCGAATGTGTTTATAAAAGCTCCGATGGGTTTAATTCTTAGTCTGACTGGCGGTGAAATGGTAAATACTTATATAGCTTTAGCATGACCATTGTAGTTGTGTTTATAAATAGAGGTGCTCTAACTCGTCCTATGGGCGGATCCAGATGCGGTGGTGGGTGGTGGGGGTGGGTTGTGGGGAGGGGGATGGGATCTTGCGAACTCGGCGCGCATCTCATCCTGCATTTTGTAACGGGAATTTGTTGATCTGGAGCACTGGCGAAACGAGACCGGTTCTCGTTAGAACTCCGAAGTTAAGCAACGTCTCGAGTCTGGTTAATCATTGGATGGGTGACTACTGAGCGATTGATTCGGGTGCTTACCGTAGTCGTGGCTTGTGTGCGTTTTTGTGTGTGTGACTGCGACGTCGAATCTCGTGCCAGCTGTGAACGTTGTTCACCAGTACTACGCAATCCTTACCGTATGTAGGTGTAAAGTAGGGACCTGGTGAGGCACTTGCCTTGCTTATCCGTCTGTGGAGCACCGACAGTATGCTCTGCAGAGATGAGCTGAGAGTTCCATGGAATGAACAAAGGGTGTGTACGCCTATGACACGGGGTAATAATGTAAGTCACAGAGCACTGCGGTGGATTCTAGACGTTAACTTGCATTATTATTATTATTATTACTATTATTATTATTATTATTATTATTATTATTATTATTATTACCAGAGGACACGGTGTTATCTGAGATAACACATGGACATCCGATACCTGAGAAAGTGAATTCATATTTATGTGTTTTCGCGGAAAATACCGCACCACATTCATATATATAGCCGTAGCTCCTGCGTCGGTCTCATGTTGTATGTGTCGTTATAAACTGGCTCCAGACGACGAGAAAGTGTATGCTCCTAAACCATAGCTTCTCATGACTTTGGCACTCCATCAACCTAGAACCCTGGAATCGCCACTGCGTTACAGTCTGTGGAGAAATTTACGAAACTCTTCCAGTAAATTAGGTCTGGACGGAGCCTTTGGCTCCGTTCAGACCTAATGTACGGGATGAGTTTCGTAAATGATACTATAAGCTGGGGAGAAGTTGAAGATTTTATGTTTGACTTAATCAAAAACTCTACAGAACATGCCTAAATGATTTGAACGACAAACCGCGTTTTCTGTAATACTAACGTTGTTAAAAACAAAATATTGTTCGGAGGAACTTCCCTCCAGACAGTACTATCCAATGACGTAGATATTTCGAATCTCAAAGTCTGATTTCTTCGGACGACGAAGGGCTCAAATCAAATGAAATAATATTTTCTATATTTTGTTAATTCACTAGCTTAGTACCAGAGCCACTGTAGGGGTTTACAAGATATGAAGGAAACAACGTGTCTGACACACATGAAAGATTAATTTGACGGTCCCACCAGGTGGCCAAAATAACAGTACTCAGTCGTGCACGTAGAAACCAGTCAACCTAATGTACTCCAAATATTTGAAGCATAATGCCCACAACAAAATGACTGCAGAATTAAACTCATTGACCAAATTAAATCACTACTATGCATAACGAGATAGAGCAGGCATTCCACGTGGGTAATACTGGGAACAAAGATTTCATCTTCAGTCATCAGAAATGGTGATATGTTAGGCATGATTCCCTATGGGACCCCAGGATGTGAAACAGTGCTTGTTTACTATGGTAAACATGCCCTGTTTTACTGGTGTAACAGAACCCAGTGACCAATGTATGGGGTGGAAGTCCTTTAAATGGGCAGCATGGGTATATACGATTGGCTGGACTTGACTTTATAGCCATGTTGCGGTCACGAGTAACCATTGTGCAGACATATGTGACCTTAAACACCAATAAATAAATGTTAAACATCATAGTCAATCAAAATCTTATACTTACAAGGCCTACCATGTAGGGATGTAGCTGGGGGGGTCTTTAATGTGGGTGTGATCAATTAGATTTATAAGAGGGGTTGGGATCCCAGCACAACATGCCAAGGACATGTCCCAAGGGCGCGTAGAGAGTTGGGGGAGAATTCGAGTGGGGACACCTCCCTCTCGATGGGGGTGGGGGTGGTGTCTCCGGTGCCATTTTTTATCTTTTGAACCCCCGGAGATGGATGCCGCGCCTCCCTCAGTCTTCAATCTAGTCATTTTATCCATAAGAACAATTTATTTCGCAGGGAGGCTCATAAGTTTTCCCTTACGCCTACTCTGATCAGGCTGCACAGGACACCTTTTGTACTGACAGCTATTCGGCCAGTAGCCACTCCTGACTGACTGCCAGCCGAAACTCGTTGTAAGGGAAATGTAACGATAAATTCGAAAAACCGGAGCGGTCACAGATTCGAGTCGGAATTTCGAAAAGTTTAGTCAACTGATTGGAAAAGTCGGAGAATTTGATCGAAATTGGAAATCGCTTTGGCTTTGTCTGTAACCGTAAAAGATCGCCAATCGCAGTCGGAAAAGCTGCGATCATGGGTTGAAAGTTCAAATCAATTGGTCGGCAAAGTCTGAAAAGTTGAAAACATGAAGTAAATGTTTTTTTGTTTTTTTTTTAATTTCCACCTATTGGAATTTATACCTTCGAATTTGAAACTACTGAAAATTATGGTCGCTATTGGGAGTGTGCTCCCCCACCCCCTGTCTCTACGTACGTGCCTGCTACCACACTCTTTGATAATCAAAGAATGTAACTTTGTATTCAGAATGGTACCAAAGCTGTAATTTCGAAGATTTTCCTTCCCTGTCTATTCACAATACTAAGATAGACAACTGTGTTCAACTAAATGCAGTATATTGTTGAAGTTCCGTGTTCTTCATATATCTAACGTCCCCACTAATATGATGTTAAATGGGCTGTAATGAATGGTATATGTATAGTTAAAACTAGAAGTCCTGTCATGAACTGTGCGCTTATCTAGGCTTATTTACGCGTAGGAATTGTGCGCAATTGCCATATCGAATGGCATCCAAAGCACGGCAGATTCTCCTGGTTACTCATAGCAAACACAGGCATTGTTTCTGCCAATGGACCTCCGGGTTACCCGGAGGTCCATTGGCTGAAATATTGCTTGTGCACAGGCCATATGTACAGAATTTGATAGCCTTACTATGGTCATAACTCATGGATTAACGCGCTGATCAACGTGCTATTTGTGCGCATTTCATGACAGGACTTCTAGTTTTAACTGCAGGCATAGCATAGAAGGGAGTATAATGTTTAACACGGAAAGAAATGAGTATGTTTGAGTGCCCAAACCTCCTCCCTATGTCAGGATAAACATACAAACGACCTCTTTCCTGATCACGCCATTACCACGACAATATTTTCATGCTTTTAAGGCAATATCAACTAGCGTTATTGTCGAACAGGCAAAGAGTCCATAATTATCAGTTTTGTATGGCTCATACCATTTCGGAACAGATTCCGAAGATGAAAAGCCGGTCCAGATTAAAAAAAACCACGATACATGTTTTTAACGAAATATCTCACAAATACTTTTTGATAACTGAACAGTTACAAGCAGCGATAAAATGGGGAGTTGCTAAGGGTCTCGTATGGTGTGGATGTGTTGTTTCTTTTTGTTTGTTTTTGTTTGTTTTTTTTTAATGTGGGGGTTGGGGTCCACTTCTAGGTTTCTAACTGTACCCACCGCCGGTAGTTAAAAATCCGACTACTACTACATAATTTCTAACAGGTGGGAAATTTCATTTGCTGCCCACTCCCCGCGGTGGGGGTTTAAAGCCTGTAGTTGTAAAATTTTGACTCGGGGTGGGTGCCCCCACCCTGAGTCAAAATTTTACAACAACAGGCTTTAAAACTTTACTCAACACACGCAATAGCAAACTTTATTATTTTAATTATTTTTAAAATGTTTTTTCCCAAATTGTAAATTCCTCAAAATATATTGTGTTATATTACATATTTATTTACACAAATAAATTTTCACTGAAAACTGACGTAACTTGCCATGAGCCGCATCTCATTGTGTATGTGTGTTTGTGCGTGTGTGTGGGGGGGGGGGGGGAGGAGGGGGTCTCTTTCATTGCGATCTTGGTAATGTCGCCTATGTTTATTAGTAATCAACTCTATACTCTATACTCTACACCTTTTGTCTGCCTCGGGCTCTAGCTAATATAGTTTGATTAATGTATGTTTTCCTCCATTACAGATACCACAAGGATTTGAAATCCAGTTTGACATCTGTCTCCCTGACTACTGTACTAGCGACGATTTACATATAATAGCACAAGATATAGGTATGTTTATTTCACAGCATTTATTTATTCACTTAGGCTGAGTGAAAAAATGACACTTCAATTCTCTCAAGCTCCTTTGCGATTCCGCAGCGGTAAATCGCACCCGAGTTCAGCCCTCAAGGCTGCCGAAATACCCGAATTACTTCACGACACCACCAACAATGCCACCATCTGCTGAGGACAGGTCAACGACAGCAATAAACAAATCAAATAAAAAAAAACAAAGGCGAGTCTCAAACCGTCGATCTCAAGTACACAAAGCGACTGATTTACTACGAGACAAAGGAATCCGGACCTACCAGGCTGGTTGGTAGACGACCCTTATATCTTGACCGCTATAATATTATGCATGTGTCGAATGGCGACAGGTCGTCTCCTTCGTCACAATCATCTGATCAATGCCACCATAATCATAAAATTATATCAGTATCAGAGGGCGCTGTGGCTCAGTAGGCTTTGTTATTTTATTTATATTTCTTTAATTTTTCAATATATTTTTAAAAATATATCATGTGAACCTCATTGGACCTTCAGTGGGGGCACGGTGGCTCAGTAGGTAGAGGTGCAGATTGCAAGCCGAGAAGTCCTCGGTTCGAATCCCACCTGTCGCAACCGTGTTGTGTCCTTGGACAAGACACTTCACCCCATTGCCCACGGGTACGGTGGCGTTGTGTGCTAAGGCGCACTGCACGTCGATTGTGCACTTGTCTTCAACCAATGCTAACCCTGCTTGTGTGGAGTTAGTATGTTGGGGAGCTGACAGTTGCTCACCTTTGCTCGGTGGTTCTCTCCGGGTCCTCCAGCTTCCTACTCCTGAGAAACTGCCATGGTCATAATTAGCCATTGTGCAGAAATATGTGGCCTTAAACACCAATAAATAAATAATCTCAACATTACGGCACTAAGTGTGCACTTAGCCATAAATTCAAACAGAAAGAATGACCTGGGTATTGTACGGTAAAGTTAATAACAATGCAATCAGTACAGATTCTGCAGCAGTTACTGACACTCTTTCCATAAACAGTCAAGGACATGATCAGTATGTCACCAGCCAATTTTAATGTAAGGGAAATGGCGAGGTGTTTCCGACAGAAACAGACTGTAAAGATAACAAAAAATTCCACCTATCTGGATTTTAGAGCTTCTTTGGTGATGATGATGTCTCCTTTACTTCCCAAAATTCCAACTCGGTTTCAAATCGGCAAAAATTCGAACTGTTACTATTTACAACTACAGTGTACGCAATATCGAGCTTCATAAGTATGCATGATGTCAGTCGGACAGGATTTCTGTAGAACGTTTACTTATCGTAATAAAAAAATTCCCGAAATGCACTTCAAGAAACTCACATCATGTAAAATCATTATCCCGAGTTAATTCCATTGTTCACAGTTACAAAGTGATGAAACATCGAAAATTGATCATTCTTGCATAAGATCTGATTTAATGTTAGGACGGTGTGCATTATTCAAAGTTCTCAGCTTGAGCATTTGTTTAGCACATATTTAATTCCCACAATAATGCCAAATAATAATAACCTGATAATTCTATCATAAATGTGTTGGCATTTCAATTACAAGAATAAATTTTATTTCCCCTTTCATGCCTTCATTTTCAAAATAAATGTTTCAAGGTAGTGAATTTCCAACTATGCGGAGTTTCCCCCCTCTCGGTCCCTCCACAGAGTTGGAAATTCACTACCCTACACCCCCAACTGGAAACCTCGAGGCACGTCACTGCAAGTCATAGGCCAAAAGAAATGCAAAGAAAATGGCGGACATTTCCGACAGAAACTGATAAAAGATAAAATGAAAAACTGTTAGACGACTGGAAGACTATGCGTAATAATAATACTTGTTTTAGAGTCTATACATTTTTTTCCATCGAAGTTTCATCGACCAACTCATCATTCATAGGGATTCTTCATCTGCCGAGAAATACAGCTCAATTCAAGGGGGCAACCAAGATAGCCGCAGTTTTCTTAACAGTATATTTATCACAATGATAAATGATTGAACTGAAGCTGTTCCTGGCAGACGCACACCATTCGTGCTCTTATAACGAGATATTCCCATTTTAGAGTAAGTAGAACCACCGAGATGGCCTCCACGGTTGGAACCCCGAGTTCTCAACATTTCTATAACTTTCCCTTAACTCAAGAATGGTGGTATCCCAAGTTCTATCACCAACTGAGAGTAATCGCTTTGAAATAATAATGGGCACTTTTCTCTGAGATTGTGCAATGAATGTGGGGTATTAAATGTTCTCTCTAATATCACCCATAATTCATTTGGAAAACAATGACATCTTTATCTTCACAGCAAACAACATTATTTCCAAATGAAACAAACTACTACATTTTGATTGGCTGAGAAGTACGGTATAACTTGCAATCCACAGTGGGTTTTTTTTACACCGTGGTTTACCGCGGTATAAAAACAAGAATATACAATAGCAGGCTATATGGCTAAAAAAGTACCAATTTTAATTATTAAGTCATACCTTCTGCTCAGTTATGTTAGAACAAAAGTAAAAATACAGGAAATTTAATATTTATGTGCAATAAAATATTACAGATATGAATGTCATTGGAACTGGCTCATTGAGCCAGTTAAAATGACATCCATATGTGTCAGGTTTTATTTATTAAGAAACTTACAAAGTAACAATTTTCTGTCAGTTTTTTCCCACAATGTAGGTTAAAGTATTAACTACACCAAAATTCTTGGAAATAAATCCGTTATCCTTGTGTTTTCCAGGATGTATGGGAATTTACACCGATTTTAGAACTCCGGCTTTGCCTCAGGGTGTATGAGTTCCCAAAACCAGTGTAAATTCCCATACATCCTGGAAAACATAAGGATAACTAATAATATAAGTTACCGTGATGAACTGACGGTAAAAATGGTCCGAAGTTTGCGGCCCGGAGTTTATGCGTCTCGATTGAACATACGCTCCGAATCGTAAACTCCAGAGACCATTTTACCGTCCATTCATCACAATAATGTATATGTTTTAATAGGACCCTACACATATTCCCAAACCCACATCGTAAAGTGAACAAAGCAACGTTTTACGATAACATGTTTAGTAAATAATCCTCTTGTGTACCCCACGATGTCACTGGACAAATAATCAATAAATCAGGAAAGGGGCGTGGTCACACCATTTTAGTTCACACCGTAAACTGATTTGTTACTTAAACAGCTTTTCATTCGGATACGGTGTGCTCAATTCTTGTTTGTGGTTGTGTTAAGCTTTTGTATTGTTCATCCGCTTAACAATGGTGCATTTACTCTCTAAGTTTACTTAGTTTCTTGAAACTGGCTGCAGAGATTAAACTGGCCGCAGAGGGTTAAACGAATGTAAAACGCTGATTGTGAAACTGAATGCGGACGACTGTTCACGAAAGCTGAATCTCATAAGAATACCAACACCCAACGTGAAACTGACAAAAGATGAATGCCTGACGATATTCAATGTCCAATGTCCAACGCCCAACGTTAAGCTAACTTCACGGTCTTTATCTAACTGTCTAATACAAGTATCCAAGGACCTCATCGCACAAAAGGTAATCCATCAATGAGCCAAAACAGATTATTGCAATAACCAGAATGTTCAAAGACGAGACTATTGAGTGGCCAATGTTAACCATTTTCTCGTCCCATTTGTTCTCACTGTGTTAATGAACAACCGACGTGGGTGCCTCTGTGGACAAATTTACAGTCGTATTTGTTGTCACATCTTAATCAATTTATGCTCACGACTCAATGATTCAAACAAAAGTAGTCCCAGGTCAAACTTACATCTGGAGTACAAAAACAATTTTGGGGAGCGTTTGTATTGAGTATGTGGACTGGGTCAACACTACTTGTGGAACTCCAATACGCGAAGGAAATGTTGTGTCAATCATCATGCACTTTCAAAACGTAGGTAGCGACAGTAGGGTTGAAATCTGCCTTTGTACTTCTCTTTGCTCGTTAGCTACTCGTGACAAGTGAGGTTGGGTATGGGGTAGAATTTCGGCCAAACCGAGCTAACTAGATTATGATCAATTCTTACAGAGACCGATTTTGATACACAACTTACTGTCATGTTTTACCAACATCTGGATAAGGCTGATGAATGTGAAATACTTTAAATTTGTTTGAGCGAATATATAAAATTGGATAAATCTCCTCGCAGAAATCTCAGATGTAAAGTAGTGCTTTTACAGTACTAAACAAGCTATGTTTTACTGGTAAAATAGGACCCAGTAACCAATGTTTGGGGTGGAAATCTATAAACAATATTGGCTAAACATGACTTTATATCCATGCTGTGGTCACGATTATCCACGATGCAGAAATGTGACCTTAACCACCAATCAATAAATGAATGAATTTGACTGAATCCTAAATCGTAGGTAAAAGATCAAAGAAATAAACGCATGAAAAAGTTATCAGATTTTGGTGTTATTGATTTTCAGTAGACTAGTCACCCGTCGTAAACATCACAATTTTTGCACCATAATGGTTACCATGATTTTATTTATTTATTTATTTATTTATTTATTTATTTATTCATTTATTTATTCATTTATTTATTGGTGCTGAGGTCACATATATGTATGTCTGCAACGGAGCTTATCATGACAGCAACACAGTTCAACAAGTCAGGTTTAGTCCAATTGCCCATTTTAGAGGACGTCCACCAAAACCATTGGTTACTGGGTCATATTTCGCCACGAAACAAAATTTGTAAACAAGTACCGCTTTACTTCCCAGGTCTCCCATGAGATTGCCATGATGACAGTGATATACGATATGCAATCCAAGACTGGGCACCCTGGCGCCTTGTCTTGTAGTATATTGAGAGACCATGTTCAAGTGTTATTGTGGCCTTTTCTAAATACTGCATATTTATCTCTACCATTTAAGATCGTAGATCGCCATGTATGTCGAGACTATGCGGAGCGCAGGCTTTAGAGTTTTAGGTTTCTAGCCCCCTCCCCTCCCCTCCCCGCAAACACAGACACAGACTTTGGTCAACATGGCAGCAAAACAGTGTTCAACAGTACTAAACCGTAAGCCTGTTTCAAACTGCCATCTTGGATTTTAATCCGTCAAGGAGGTGAACGTACATCACAGAAGGGGCGCGGTGGCATTGCAGTAATCAGTTCTCGTCAGATCACCGAAGTTAAGCAACGTCGAGCCCGGTTAGTCCTTGCGTGGATCTGAGCGATCGATTCGGACTCCCGCGTTGTGTCCTTGGGCGAGGTACTTAACCCCGATTGTCCACATGGACTCACGATGACGCCGTGTACAAAGGCGTACCGAACGTCGATGGTGCGCATGTCTTCAACCAATCTAACCCTGCCTGTGCTGCAGTGCGGAGTTACCTTGTTGGGGAGCTGGCAGCTGCTCGTCGTTGCTCGGTGGTTCTCTTCGGGTACTCTGGCTTCATCCACCCGTAAAACTGTCACCGACACGATATGACTTTGGCTGTTAAAGTGTCGTTAAACCTTAATAAATAGATAACATCACATTCAGTTCCATATTGATCGAAGTACACTTTTTGTACATGCAATGTTAGTTAGGTCAAAATGGAATCGTTCGTTTGGTTGATCGTCAAAAGTGACAATGTGGAAGCATAGTATTTCAGCAGAAGTCCAAGATGGAACTGGAAAATTGTGCTTATATTTTTGTATGGATACGAGATACAGCCTAGTTTCCATCATCAGTCGACGCGCAATGAAAAATCCGGTTCCAACGGTACCCGAACCTCATTTTCAAAAAGTCAGTTGGGACAACCTGGAAATCAGGTCGCGAAAACCCAATACAGAGGGTTTTAGAGTTTGGTGAATTTTAGCGAATGGTGAATTCAGAGAACAACAAACCCATCAATGATCATGCATGGCATTATAGTTTTCCGCTAGAGATGGGCGTGTTTAAATCTTTCATTCGGTATCATTTTCGGTATTTTTAGAGAGGTATACCGCGGTGTCTATTTGGTATTTGGTATCTGCCTACAGAGATTTGCTGATAGTACGAATGGGGAACTCACATTTGGGGAAAGAGAATAAGTTTTTCTTGTATCATTTTACCACAGCGCCACAAATGCAACTGCCAACCCAAATCATGTCAACAGTAATTTTGGGACTTATTTCAAACACACCTTAAGCTTTAGAGGCCTATGTAAGGCTTTTGCGATCTCGGAGCATGTGGCCTTGGCATGCCATTAGGTGGTCCTGCTGACAATAGACAAATTGCCTAGGGTGACGTATAGCCAAGTATTGGCTGCCTCAACAGGGAGCCATGACTTTACTAGAAATCATTGCTAAGCAACATGTACAGGTTGTAGTCTAGTGGAAATGCAGGAAAATTACCGATGCACTTAACCCTTTGAACACCAGCGACCAGGAACATGATACGTCATAACGTCATTATACCGGATGGCTGTTCAGTAAATATTGCGGGGTAGACCGATCAGTATTTTCAACGTGCAGCCTCGGGGCTGCACGTTGAAAATACTGATTGGTACCCCCCAAATAATGAATATGGACTCTTCTAATTGCTGTCATTGAACTGGCATGGAATATACCACTAGAGTTTAAAAGGTTAAACGTTAACACAACTGAAAAGAAGATAAGTCGCTTTTTTCGTGAAAATGAACACTTCGACTGCTATCAAGCCTCAATAAGGCCTTATAAATAGCGAATGAATGCATATTTGAATATTATTATATTTCGATATTCAATGATATATCCGGTTCGGTGTTTCGGTATCCCCATAATATCGGTTCGGTTTTCTGGTATATTGTCCATCCCTTTTTTCCACGCGGACATCGTAGCGTTTGCTTTTCAGATGTACCTTTGATTTTGCAATACGAATGTCCCGTTAGGCATTGAACAAGGCAGTAGGAACTGGAGACAGCTCATATTGTACTTCCTCAAATAAAATAATCTAATCTAATCTAATCAATGGCAAAATCCCTCATACTGGACTGAAGCCCAGTTACTCTTGAATGAAGGGGTCTGCTGACAAACACTTGACTATCACCTGATTTGATCGCTTTCTTCATAATGGATATTGCCTCAACAGGCATAAATATGTTGTTGTAAAATCCATGTGGCAATTTATTCTCGAACTTTGGTTGTCGATGTCAGTTGTCGATGTCCAAGGGATATGATGTAATCCACGTTGACGGGAAGAGGTGCAATTCTACCAGTAACAATATCCCCATGCGGTTAGGAAGTTGTTAAGGATCCGCGAGACTGACAACAATTTATAGGTTCTTCTTAATACGTCTACAGTCAAGCCAATCGATGATGATTCCAGCTTTTGCCTTCTGTTTGTCGACTGGAAATAGTTCTGTTTCTCAACTGGGACACATCGTTCACATCTGGTCACATGCATGCAGACGTAGGTCCAAAGTTTCACTTTCGAGTTCCAGTGCTGTTTTTTTTATCAGTAGAGATCATATGGGATATAAGATAATACTTTGCCCAAATGGGATTGTGGACACCGATGCATTTCTTCAATAAGGAACACTGTCATTGCGCCTGGGGGGGGGGGGGGGGGGGGGGAGTTCGTGCTTTCCCAGCTGTATTACTTTCTTGCATACATAGAACATAGATCTACCATAATTGTGCAATTTCCTCTCTCAGTTTTAGTTTGAATCGCCATTCCTCAATCATGCGATTTTCATTCATCCTGTTGTTTGAACAATTATGAAATCTCTTTGTTTCATTCTCTGGTCTTTATCGGGATCTGATTGCCGTGGCGAATAAATATTATTTTGCGAACATTTTTATTTAACTTAATTCTGGTGGTCGCTTTACAGTACAATCGCCGTGGACTGGTCGTAAGCCAGGCGTAGGCTGTGGTGTCCACGCAAGCGTTTACTAGGTAATAGAAATCATCGTCAGCAAACTTTGAATTTATGAAGCACCGGGTTGTACCCGGTGCTTCATTAATTAAAGTTTTGGTGATTATTTCTATAATTAGTGTTTGGAATCTAATATTATTATGTCCGTGGAGATATTGCCCATCTGTGCAAAGTGACCAGTCCATGGTGGTCATACTGTATGACCGTGTTAGAAACAAGAGTGAAGGGCGTCATAGGTCGGAGTAAATTATGGGATGGGTTGCACATTGACTTGTGATCACACTACGAAGCTGATTCCAACACTGGCTTGGATTATCATAGATCTTGCATAAACAAATTTATCTGATAACCATAGAGTATAACAACCGTTGTATATACTTGAAGTATATACAACGGGTGTTGTATATAATTATAATTTATGCGAACGACCTCTGACCTCTTTCAATTCCATTTTCATTCATTCATTCATGAAACATCGTTATATCACAGGGCAGGTTTTAATTGTACGCTTATTGCACTTTGTCAAAATCCTCTGATGGTGTCATTTCTTATTTATTTTGCTTCAATAAAGGCAACCTAAAATTTTGCTTCAAAACATTGTAGAAATTACTTGAATGTTAATAGTAATTAGTATGCGGCGACTGCGAACTATTTATAGTCACGGCCTCGATCAAAAGTACTCGCGGAACTGCGCTAATTAAAAGTTCGTCTGCTCTACCTGAAAAAAAAACACTTCGTAAAAATTGTAAACAAACGCAAAATTATTTGTTATATTGGGACTACAGCATAAAACACGGAAGAAAACTGGAACTATGTCAAAAAAAGAATAACTCTACTGAAACACCGTTTTGTTACTGTTAATAAAATAGTTGAAATTTATTTTGTTCCAGCGGAGTTACATGATGCAAGAAGTGCAATCGCACTTTACAATCGCCGTCATCGATTTTGTAATGTAAGGGACACAACTCTATGCGTCTTGTCCTATTTCTTTTGTCTCGTAAACTGGTTTTCTTTGGAGGCCCGTGGGAAGCATATATAAGTCGGGTAGACGCACGAGACGGGTGTCTGTTTGCTATCAGATAAAAACAATAAACATATAGTGTGTTTTTATATCTGTGTTATACAACTCGTTGAAATATGGTTTATTTTTTCTCGGCGAAGCCTCGAAAGAATAAACCATATTTCAACTCGTTGTATAACACAGATATAAAAACACACTATATGTTTATTGTCTATATATACACCCGAGAGCTTGAAAACGCGGGACAAGTCCTACAGAACCGAACTACCGCCGCCCAAAATGTCTAGATGCACAGATGGCGGATTGTTTAACATCCGGACGGACTGCCTATTTTGTACCGAGGAGACCACACTAGGTAAAAACGATACAAATCCTTCAAGGTGGTGACTACCCTATATATTGAGACAAATAGAACGTTCAACTTCACTGCACAATCGATCTTCGAAAGAAGACATCCTACATGAGTATAATGAAATGCGTGAAGAGTTGTCCGAACAAGTGCAAATTCATATCAGTGAAAGAGATGTATCATCACAGGAGAATAAATCGAATATCACTGGTGATTATAATAACTCAGCTGAACAAGAGAGTGGAGGCTGCTTCACCAGAAATTTCCAGAATCAAGAAAATCGACATGTGAAAGTCCATACACTACCATACACTACCATGTGAAAATCACAAGGTTTAGCAGATCCGATAAATTAGAACTGTTGGCTCCACCACTGCGTCGTCTCATCTCTTTATCTTATCACGTGTATAACAATAGTTTTTCTTTGGTTTCTAGTTGGCATATTGAATGGGAAAATCAACAGAGTACACACCTTGAAGCCACATATTCCGATTTCAGAAGACGACAACGCAATAATTGCTATGTGAGTTTTTCCAGTTATACTTCTCACAATTTACACATCTATATCTCTATTCCTTTTTTTGTTAATGTTAACCAGTGGGTCCAATACTATAAAACACTTACAATTGTATTTTCGAGAATTGTATTTTCTAGTTATGACTTTAATGGGTTAAAATGAACCATTAGTATTTTCAAAGATCTGGCACTTTTCCATTTGGCAAATTGCCATAACTTTTAAAATGCTATTGATTCATTTTAGTCAGTTATTTTAATAGGTAAAAATTATAATTCTAGACAATACAATTGTAAATGTTTTATATTATTGGCTCCTGAATGGACTATCACTTTATAGCTTTTACGTATCTAGATTGCGCCCAAATAACCAGAGACGTTGCTAAGGGATCTCTGGGGAGAGGGGAACCGTCCACCTCTAGCTTTCCAACTTCAACCGTCCTCCACCGTAGGCAAATTTCTGACCACAGCTACATAATTTCCATTAGCACCCCCTTCGTTCACCCCCCCTTCCCCCCACACCCGAGACCCGAGACAAAATTTTCCAACTACACATTTTAAACACACGATATAAATTGTGTTATTTTACTTATATTTTTTAAATCTTTCAATGTATTTAAAAAAACATATCATGTGAACCTCATTGGGACCTCCAGTCAAGCTCCTTCAAATGAGGGGGTCACATGATCACATGATATGGCTTTGTTGAAATATTTTAAAGGTTAAGAGGCAAAATTCCAGTCGTACACCCTTTTGACTGTAATTTATCCAACTCAGGCTCTTGATACTAATTACAAATCAATATTTGGAGGATTTTTACTACTATTCAATCAATATTTGGAGGATTGTCACTCCTCTTCAGTCTAAAAACTCTATATTTTGACCAAATTCTAGAATGCTTGGAAAGTTCCATCCACCCCCATCCTGTGGCAACGTCCCTTCAAATAAAACAATGAAAAATAGTTTAACTCTTTGAACCCGAGCGGCCGCTTTACCGACCGAGGAACATCATACGTCATAATTTCATTAAATAGGATGAATGCTAAGTGCATGTGTGTGGTAGACCAAGTGATATTTTCAACGTGCAGCCCTAAGGCTGCACGTTGAAAATATTACTTGGTCTAGCCCTAAATAATGAACATGGACTCTTCCAGTTGCCTTCATTGAACCTGTATGGAAGATACCACCAGGGTTCAAAGGGTTAATAATAAGCAGCTTTAATACTGTTTTTGACATCAACATTGAGATAAGTGTTATTGAAACAAAACTGAGAGGGAAAAATAATTTTAAAACGCTTTTTCATAACTTTTGAAAAGTCGACAAACATTTCTGTTCGAATGTTGCCCATTTTCGCCCTCAAAGATTGGTTGATAAGGATCTGCTACTGTATTCGTACCAGAACTGATAATAAAATATTTCGCGAAAATATCTCGTTGCCATGCTTCAGATATTCAAGAACAAAGACAAGAATTCAGAATACTTCAAAAGCTGCAGTCCCAAACAAAAGGATGATGCAGCACCCATCTGTTGGGCTGATGATAATTCACATCAATACCTCTCCAATATCGAACACTCAAATATTAACCCTTTAACCAACGTTCACGATATCAAAACTTATATTTTTACCTTAAATACCATTACTGTTTGACGATTTTATCCAGACTGTCGAATCACACCAGGTAATATTTTCCTGGATCAATAATCCATATCACACTCCTACGGAAATTGCCGAGAATTTCAGGATGAATAACGTCGGACTATTTATCCGTTAAAAATAGACTTCGTAACTTGGGAAGCCGTTGCCGTTGTTTACAAAGTTTCGTCTGCTATTTTTATGTTCGGCTTTGAAGGGAATAAGTAAATCGAGGTAAGCAAATTATGTTACTGTTAGTGTGTCAGTCATATAATAAACCTACCATCATATTTGTCAATCATATAATTAACCTAACATCGTTAAGGTGCGGCAGCTCGTGTGATCCGACAATCTGACCACCTCAACTCGACGTGATACTACGACACGGATTAACACACTGTTATGATAATATTTATGCATTATTTTAATTATTGATTTTTAATTTTTTTTCAAAAATTTCAACAAAACCATATCATGTTATCCCTAATTGGAACGGGCTCGAGGAGCTCGTTCTAATGAAGGGTCGCATGATATGGTTTTATCATATGACTCGTCCGTTTTGTTCACTTTGAAACATTTGATATTTTGTTTTCATATTAATCAGTGATAAATAAAGCCTTCCGGCAATTTCATTGGTCAATTTCAAAACTAGACAATCTGAATGGATGAACAAAAAACAACTGGGCCACATTTTCATAATTTGTATAATTAGAGTTGGGAGCTGTCATTGGTCACTTTCAAAACAGGACAATTTGATTGGCTAAACAAAATACAACTAGGTCACATTTGCATAATTTCAGTAGGGAGAATTTACGTTATCTGTCCTATTTAGGGTGGGTTATGTTGTATTAATCATTTACCTACAAGAAAAACGCCATTCATTTTTTTTAATATTTTCACTTTGTGCTTCCAAAACATAGGTTATGAACCCTCATTGGAACGAGCTGGACGAGCTCGTTCCAATGAGAGGTCATAACCTATGTTTTGGAAGCAAAAAATGAAAAATTTTAGTTATACAGGGATGTTTTTTCCAAGTGCCGTCTGTAACTCCAGTTAGGTTATGGGTTAAAAAGTCATACTAAGTGGCTAATTTGTGCGTGTGTCATATGATAAATAGAATATGAAATGAGTGTTTTTCTCATATAATATTTATAAAACTCGTCCGAATTTTCCATTTGGGCTCGCCAGAGGCTCGCCAAAACGGAAAATTCTTAGACTCGTTTCATAAATATTATATGAGAAAAACACTCATTCCATATCCTCTATTTAAATTTAAAGATACCCCAGTCAGCCTGTTTTCATTAATTTATAAGGAAATACACACAGAATTTCATAAATATTATATGAGAAAAACACTCATTCCATATTCTCTATTTATTGAATTTTGTTTTGTAAAATATATTTGTTTCAACTTCTTAATTTATAAATTACGCGGGCGAATGCGGTCGTAAAGAAGTGAACATCTAGAAAATCTTAAGCGTATTGCCGATCCTGCCAGGGATGATACAAGCAATTTCTCTGAATGATTGGCAAAATTGTTCTATTTGTTGGTAAAACCACCTTTGGAATGCTTCGAAGAAATAACAAAACTGGCTCTAGTATCACAAGTAAAAGGTGGTTCAATTGTGAGTATTGGTTGGCACGAAAGACCTTTCGCACAGCACGGAAAACAGTCAACCGAATAGAAAGCTTGTAAATGAACAACTTCTTTCCGAAGCAAGTAACATTTGTAAAAAAAATCAGTAGCAAAGAATGAATATGTCTAAAGAGATGAAACTGGAAGGTTATCATTACAACTGCGGAGTCCTAGTCCTCGAGAGTATTGGTAAATTCTTTATTCTGAGAAACTGCAGAGCTCAGCGCAGGTTCCATTGGACAATACCTTTAATAAGATAATCGTGGTAACAATTTCTAACCCAAGTCCCCTAGAATACAATTTTCTAATCAACAGCGAGATATCTGATGAAGCACCAGGCACAGACCATACAGTCAATGAACATGAGCTTCATTCCCATGCTTCCTGTTTACAAGTGCTTCTCTAATCTAATATTTAATAACTGCTTCTCTAATCTAATATTTAATAAGAGTATTATCCCCTAAAATTTGGCTAATAGGTGTGCGTAGAAATCCAATGTTTAAAAATGAAAGGGACGCCAGTACCAAAAAACCCCTATTGCTCTACTGACATTCTTAGCTGCTTTGGCAAATTTCTTTCGAAAATATTGAATAATAGACTTTTGTCTTTTGTTGTGTCGACAAGAATTATTGGATAATCTGACTGGTTTAGAAAGGGTTATTCTACCTTTCACAATTGGGAACTGCGAAGCTTCGAGATTCGATTCTATTCGATTTCGAATCTTAAGTTTCTATTCGGTTAAATTAGAAATCGGTTGCCCAGTTCGTTTCCAATCGAATATTTTCCGGTATCAGTCAACTTCATCGTCTCCAAAAATGTATAGTCTTGATGGAAATGGTTAATAATGGTTCATGGTGGCTCAGTTGGCAGAGGTGCAGGCTGCAAGCCGAGAGGTCTTCGGTTCGAATCCCATCTGCGGCAACTGCGTTGTGTCCTTGGGCAAGACACTTCATCCCGATTGCCTACATGGGGGCGCGATGACGCTGTGTACGGAGGCGTACTGCACGTCGATGGTGCGCATGTCTTCAACCAATCTAACCCTGCCTGTGCTGCGGTGCAGAGTTCAGAGTTACGTTGTTGGTGAGCTGACAGCTGCTCGTCGTTGCTCGGTGGTTCTCTCCGGGTACTCCGGCTTCCTCCACCCGTAAAACTGTCACGGTCACGATTAGCCATTGTGCATAAGTATGTGACCTTAAACACCAATAAATAAATAATAAATAATAATGGTTCATAAATGACACTGAACATACAGACTGAGTGTAATTTCCTCTGCATTAACATGGCCAGCATCGGCACTCCATGCCACCAACCATGCTAATTCATATCTCACTAGTCACTACCACTATTTAACACTTTACCTAACGTAACGGCCAAAACCGGCCAGCGCTATTCTCAAAAATCGCCAATTAATTTTCATTACTTTTTTCATTTTTTGTCTCAAAAACATAAGTTATGACCCCTCGTTGGAACGAGCTCGTCGAGCTCGTTCCAACGAGGGGTCATAACTTATGTTTTTGAGACAAAAAATGAAAAAAATTAGTTATTTAGGAATTATTTTTGCAAGTGTCGTCTGCTTTTCATGTTAGGTAAAGGCTTAAAGCAAATTAAAAGTTTCCAGGAAATATCAACGAGCTCTTGCTAGCGGCTAGCGCTGCAGTGCATATTTCTCCTACCGTTTATGTTTTGGAACTCTAATATTCCAGCTGCATCACCAAGGCAATGCCTTGGACGAAGGCATGCCTTGATGCTGTGGTTGGAATTTTTTATCAGTTGGGACTTGACCCATCACAATCGGAACCAATGAGGTTTACAGCACCTTATTCGCCAATCTGTAATTTCCAAGACGCCCTGATTCGATTCGACGTTCAATTCGATTTCAACGGAAAGATTCGATTCGATCCGAACCGAAAATGTGCGATTCGCAGGACCCTAAATGACAATGTATTTGTCATGTAACAAAAATCGCAGTTAGGTAGTTTAACTTCAGATATCTACTTCTGCAAATGCGGGAGTCCTTCAATGTGAAAACCTATCTCCTCTTTTATTTTTCTTGCACTAGAATGACTTCTAATGAATGGGGAAAAAGTTATAAACCCAAACTTCTAAATTATTCACTTCGTCAAGCTACTTATTGTTTTATACGATGACAGAACGATATTATTAGCTGAAACAGTCAATGATATGCAAATCACTTTGAACAAATTCTCTGACAACTGGTTTGCTTGGAAATTGAATGTAAACTCATTCAAGGCCAAATATATTATATTTGGGGAATTAAAGTGGCAAAAAAAAAAACGGACTCACTTTTCAGAGGAATCCAATAGAATGAGTGAATCAAAACAAATATGTTGAGGTCGTTTTGACGTGCAATGGTTCGTGCCGAGAAACTGGAAGTTTTTTTAGCAGAACAATCAGGAAAGCTATTTACAGCGTCCAAAGAAAAGCCCAAGAGTTTAATTTATCCATTGACTGTGAATTAGATCCTTTTGATAAAACAATCCTGCCAATTCGAATTTATCGTTGCGAAGTGTGGGTTTTCGGAAAGTTCGAAATTATTGACAAAATGCAGTTAAAATTTACGACGTTATACTTGGAGTAAAAAGTAGTATCCCGAACCTTGTGTTGTATGTTGAACTGGGTCGTTGCCTACCCAGCATTGTTATCAAATCGAGAATGACATCATTCCGGGGTAGCATTGTACAGTCCCACCTTACCAAACCTACTTCTTAGAGACTGTTAAAAATAGTATCCCGAACCTTGTGTTGTATGTTGAACTGGGTCGTTGCCTACCCAGCATTGTTATCAAATCGAGAATGACATCATTCCTGGGTAGCATTGTACAGTCCCACCTTACCAAACCTACTTCCTAGAGACTGTTATTTGGTTAGATTCATATCGGCCGAAATAACAGTCCAAGGTAATTTCATATCAGCCTGAGACCGACAGTAGAAGGATGAAGTGAAGTTACCGTACAGTCGGCTCGGGCTGGTCGTAATCCACGGATTGGAAGTGATGTCCACGCATGCGTGTACCAGGTAATAAAAATGATCATCAACAAAACTTTAATCAATGAAGCACCGGGTTGTACCCGGTGCTTCATTGATTAAATTTTTTGATGATTATTCCTGTAATTAGTGTTGCCGTCTAATATTATTGCGTCCGTGGAAATACTGCCAACCCGGAAGAAAGTAACCAATCCACGGCGGCCTTACTGCACCTTGGACTGACATCTCGGTCGATATGTGATTTACTGGGATTTCCCGGTATGATTATAAACGATAACTTAACAACTGAATTCTGCCATCAACAATTAGGTCATGTATCCGTGCGTGCAAACGAAAACGCTTTGCCCGTGGCTATAATGGGGACTTCATTGTTTTGTTGTTTTTTTTAACCCTTTACCTAACATGAAAAGCAGACGACACTTGTAAAACAATTCTTGGATAACTAAATTTTTTTCATTTTCTGGCTCATAAAATAGGTTTTGACCGCTCATTGGAACGAGATCGACGAGCTCGTTTCAGTGAGGGGCCATAACCTATGATTTAGAGACCAAAATATTGGCGATTTTTGAGAATAGTGCTGGCCGGTTTTGGCCATTACGTTAGATAAGAGATTAAATAAAATATTTATTGTTAATAATGAAAAGTAATAAACAGAGTAATCGATTGACTGGACTGGTTACGTGAAATAATTCATTCGAGACGAGGGAATATATTGTAAAACACTGATGCGTATTCGCGCACTCGTGTTTGTACAACGTCCCTCACCTCTCATGAATTATTTCACGTAACCAGTCCAGTCAAACGACTACTCTCTATTTATTTATTGAACCACACAAACTCTTGTCCTCACTGCCTTCCGTAATGTAATGTTCTGTAGGACTGCTATAATAATACTTGTCAGAATTTGTCAGATTTGTCAGAATGAAACCATCGGTATTTTTATACATGTATGTCTATTAAACTTTGTAATCCACGTACCCATGCAGGGCTGAGAGAATCAATTGAATTGAATTAGTTGTTCCTAACTTTCTGTATATTTTCCTGCAGTGCCGTTTTGTCTGTGATCCTGTTTTTCACAGTTTGTGCAGTGACCTACAATGCAATAATCATATACAGACGTCAGAAACAAGAAGACTATTTAACGATGAATGTTAATGGGAATGCTTATGTTAACGATGCTAGTACAAACGAAAACGGGGATATTAAAGAGAGAAAACTGACAGATGACTCTCTTGAAGCAGAGCAACAAAAGTTCTCGACTTTTACTGAAGAAGAACCTGGTGAGTTTTTAAATATAGAACGTACCCATAGAAGCTTGATGTACCAAATGTTCACCATCCCTTTCAACATCAAATTCTGGAAGTGGATCGTCCAACACAAAACTGTCTTCAGTAAATTCGTATTGTATATATATACCCCATGAACACTCATTATCCAGAAGTTCTCTTTTGTCCCTATACCAACAAACCAACCACTGTCTCCATTCTCCACATATCCTGGTGTATCGTAGAGTCGTATTTAGAGTCAATCGTTCAAGCCATTGATATATAGCTTATTTGTGCGATAAAAGTTTAGTGTCGTCCAAGAAATGCCTGTTTCGATGACTGTTTCGTTGTTCGATAATCTTCAAGTCGGCCGAGCAAATAGTCATTGCAGTCACTGCTCTGTTGATCTACAATGTATAAGTTTCGAGTAGTCCTTGAAATGCATGTTCAGTCACTGCTCTCGTTGCTATTTGGGATTTTTTCAGCTGTAGAAGTAGTACCAAACAACTGATAGTGTCACATCACTTATAGACTAGAGATGGGATGACCGATTGTAGTATCAAGACAGGAGATTCATTAGATGCCAAGAGAATGCTGCTTACAGAACCTATTTCACAGAGGCCCTTTCTGGGTTACGCCTGTTGTTAGAAATGCCCTCTCCCGAGATGGCTGAGTCGAAGAGTCATATTATGTATAGTCATTGGTTGGTTTTACGAGGTTCGAGTCGCCCGAGGAATGCATATTCCAGTCACTACTCGATTGACTCTTGTACTTATTCATAGGAATAATGATCTGACGGTAGGCGGGGCTTAGGTAAATCAAGAAATCTGGTTGATTAGTTAGCTGCGGGAAATGATACATGTCAGAGAAGACAGAAAAGCTAAAGCTTAAAATTGTAACAACACAACGAACGTAATTCATGTTTACGGCTCTTCTGTCCCACCAGAGTACACCGCCGACCAATCGAACATATCTTTAAGCTACACCGCAGTCCCATGTAAAATGAAAATTCTAAAAGTTTGAACTTGATGAATAGTTTTCTGGTTGTTGGTGGTAATTACACATTCTTCCCGTCAATCGAGCCTACCCTCCAACCACACACCCGTCCTATTAGATGCGTTTTAGTTACAGTTACATAGTAACAACTTGCCATCATAGAAACCAAGATGGCGCTCTCAATAAGCAAAATAGACTACGGGAAACGTACTTCATCCTAATAGTAAACGCTGCGCATGAGCACTTACACTACGTATCAGTATAGTGATGACGTTACAACATAGCCGCTCAAAGCGGGCTCATATGACTACACACTTGACACCCACAATGGCGTCGTTTTTGAAGTTCTCAAAAAGAAAGGTGACAAGTGCGGACACTACTACTAATCGTCTTCAAGCTGTCACCTTCCGTTATATCCTATAACGTATTGTAAACACAAAAACAGAGGAAATAAGTATTCTTGTTTTCAAGAACAGTAAAACAGACCTGGAACACATAACTAGATTTTATTGGAGGCCTCTGTATAATGTAGCAGTGGGAGTCTGTGGCCGAGTATCGTAGGCACGACACACAAAGACATCCACAGGGCGATACTCGTTGATGGTTGTTCATGGAACAAAAGTTGAAGCCCTGGAATGCATTCTGAGAGCTTCTAGAAGTACATATATATCTGTGTTTACCCTATACTTATTGCTCGTTTTATGTTAATAGAAGTTACCTCCGCCAACATGTATGGCATATGGAGATTTAATACCTGGATGTCGGTTTTAAACACCGAGCCGCATGCGTTTGTAACACAATAGAAACATTCTAGAAACAAATTTGTAGACGCGTTTCTCACGCTCAGCAATCAGTAGTTGGACCAAAATCGTAAATACTTGAGCGACTATAATTTTAATCTAAAAATAACGCTTGGAACCATCGATAATGCAGATCGGGGTCTATTTTGCTGACAGATTTGCTCTTATTTTATTTTTCTCAAGCTGTTTGATTTAACCCTTTACCCAACGCAGACGATATCAAAATTTATTA
Source organism: Pictodentalium vernedei (assembly GCA_031216915.1). NCBI lineage: Eukaryota > Metazoa > Mollusca > Scaphopoda > Dentaliida > Dentaliidae > Pictodentalium > Pictodentalium vernedei. Next base: position 23,903,622 of record CM062289.1, read on the forward strand.
ATTTAAATATCGTTTTTTTTATTTTTTTTCGAAAACTTTCAACAAAAACCATATCATGTGACCCCTCATTGGAACGAGCTCGACAAGGGCTGAGAGGCGATATCATTCCTCCGTTATTATTCCCCGTTGTGACACATTGTTTGGATTGATGTCAGAGATCTCGATTGGCTTCTGTTAGCAATCATGTCATTTCTAACGAGAGCGATAGAGTAGAGACTCGCCTTTTATTTGTAATAGTTTTAATTGCAAATTGCTTTTAGGATTCTGAGGCATCGGCAGGACCTGTTTTGAGGGTGCGCAATCATTAACTGACTAATCGTTGTGTGAGAATCATTAGGTTCTATCTCCCACTGGAAGATTGAACCTAATGGTTTTCACGCGATGTAATATCTTTATGCAGTACAATATTCAGAATTAACCCTTTACCCAACGCAGACGATATCAAAATTTATTATTTTAAATATCATTTTTTCAAATTTTTCAAAACTTTTCAATAAAATCATATCATGTGACCCCTCGTTAGAACGAGCTCGTTCCAACGAGGGGTCACATGATATGGTTTTGTTGAAATTGTTTGAAAAATAATATTTTTTCAACTGCTGAATTTGCATATTACGCGGGCGTATGCGGCCGATTCGTTGGGTAAAGGGTTAAACCGCAGCTCACCATCTTTCTGTACTGTGTTACATTGGTGTGAACAACCTCCCATTTGTGATTTGATATTTTTGCGAAAATGGGGCCACCTCACTTACCCCAATATATAAGCTATAAGTTGTTTTAAAACATAAATGTTCTCGTTTGCATGTAGTTTCTATGTCAAGCCAAGTCACTACTGTGATACACTTTTTTTGGCCTCCGCTATAAAAAAATATTATATCTCATTATAAAACACAATGTTATTTTCCCCTCCCCCGCTTGGTGGTCAATTCGCAATGTTACCCGGCGGTGTAACATTGCCATGTTACATTTTTCGCAATGTTATCCTAGGAAACCGAAGCGTTTCGAGGAGGCTCGCGGAAACGCACGAAGCAAAAAGAAGTGACGTCATTTATCTGACAAGCGACGCTGATTTCCGCATTCCACTGTTGTTTACCTTGTTATACTATGGCTTCCGTAAACACTTCTAGGTCACACGCCATAATTTTGTGTTTTATGGTAGTTTTTGTAAATACGTTTTATTTGATTGTCTGTTTCTACATCCTTTCTCTGCTCCCTCATACCGTTGATACCATGTCACCACATAACACCATGTCACCTGACTGTCTCTCGCTAGTGGCCATTCGTGGAGTTTCCGCCGTGCCCCAAATTCCAGCTGCTCTGCCACCTCACTCTTCAAATAACTGCTGACACAACTATGGCGATCAGTATAGAGCAGTACAGAGCGGCTGTTGGATATCACTGCAACGTTCTTGCATTCAAGAGTAGGCTCACTGTTAAAAAACATCCTGCTAAAAAATTGTTCTACAAAATACCGAAAATCGAGGTCCTTCTCAAGTTGCTTGCGTGTATTATCTTCTGTGTTCTGTTTATATCAGGTGACATAGAAGTTAACCCAGGTCCCCCAAACCCAACCCAGATAGCAACGATCTCTGTTATTCACTATAATATTCGAAGTATTAGAAACAAACTTAAGTTTAATAGTTGATGATGTTGATGATGCTGATGTAATCTGTTTTACCGAAACGCACCTGGATCCCAGTTTTAGCTCCAACAACGTGTTGATCCCTGGCTTTTCTCCACCAGTGAGAAAAGACCGGAACCAACACGGTGGGGGAGTGGCAGTTTATTTTTCTAAACAAGTCAAATTTAAACGAATGCCTCGGTTAGAGTTTGATCAATCGATGCTTTGGTTCGAAATCACTGCCGAAATGAAACTTATGTTATGCGTAGCTTATCGCTCAATTCAGTTTTCTACCGAGGGCTACTGGATGAAACTTGAATGCGCAATTGAGGACTCATTTTGTACTAACCCATCACTGGTAATTACTGGTGACTTGAATAGCGATCTTCTCGATCCATCAAGTGCACTCAACGAGGTTATTGATACATTTAATTTAAGAAACACCATTAACGAACCAACGCGCACCACTTCTCACTCAAGTACTTTACTTGACCCAATGATAGTCAGTGATAATGTCAAAGTCTTGAACTGTGATGTACTGGACCTCGGGGTCTCCGACCACAAGGCAATTTCCATGACAATTCAGACTGGTATTACAAAACAGAAACCAACGACAAGACAGGTCTGAAATTATAACAAAGCCAACTTTCTTAAAATGAATAATTTTATATCCCAGACAGAGTGGCAAACAATTATTAATAGTAACAACAGCCTAGACACTTCACTTCACAATTTTCTGATACGGTTTCTCGAAATTGCAAAAGAATGTATACCGTGCTACGATATTACTGTTCGCCCTTCTGATAAGCCATGATTCGATTCTGCACTGCGTCGGGAAATTCGGAAGAGAGACCGCTTAAGGCAACGAGCCCTAAAAAGTAATAATTTCACTACTTTTGAAAAATATAAACATATCCGTAATAAGGTAAATAATATGAAGCAAAAGGCTAAATCTACATACTTCTCTAAATTAGACACTTCTCTCTCTATAAATCGCAACCCGAAAACGTTTTGGCATACCGTTAAATAACTATTATGTAATTTTGATAGTAAGTCTCAAGTTCAGCACCTTGAAACTGTGACTGACGCTGGAAATTTGGTAACTATATCCAGTGATCAACAAATGGCTAACTTGCTTAATACAAATTTTCTGAAAAATAGCGAAATCCACGACGAAGGACATGACCTGCCCATGTTCCGTTCCAAGAGCCCAGAAATTCTTTCCGACATTAATATTACGGAAGCAGACATCTACGAGATACTGTGCTCGCTAGAAATCAATAAAGCAGCCGGCCATGACGGCATCAGTAATCGAATGCTGAAGGAGACACGGCAAACATTATGCAAGCCACTCCTATTATTTTTCCAGCAGTCACTTACTTCTCGAACGTATCGATCAGACTGGAAGCTGGCGACAGTTATACCAATCTTCAAGAAAGGCAACACCCACGACCCTAACAACTATAGGCCCGTTTCTCTTCTTAGTTGTGTGAGTAAAGTCATGGAAAAGGTTATTTTCAAGAAAGTATTCGACCACTTTCACAACAATAATCTGTTCTTTAAATACCAATCTGGCTTCCTACCGAAACACAGTACTATATTCCAGCTACTAGAAATCTACCACAACTTATGTTTAGCCTATGACAACCGTCTCTTCTCACTAGAGGTTTTTTTGTGACATATCAAAAGCATTTGATAGGGTCTGGCAAAAAAGGCTTATTTTTAAATTGAGGCAATATGGTATTACAGGATCCATCCTGGAATGGTTCGAAAGCTACCTGAAAAAACGTCAACAACGAGTAATAATAAATTCTACTTATTCTGACTATCTCCCCGTTAAGTGTGGAGTACCGCAGGGATCAGTGCTGGGACCGCTACTCTTTTTGATTTTCATCAATGACATTTCTGAATATATGTCCTCTGCAGGTTCGTGTAGGCTATTCGCAGATGACACATGTATAACAAAAAACAATTCTGATCTTGATCAGCTCAGTATAGATATTAATCTTGAACTTAATGTTGTATTAGAATGGGTTCAGCAGTGGCTCGTAAATTTTAACCCGTCAAAAACCAAGGTTATGTTATTTACCAAGAAAGCAGTAGCCGTGAGTCCAGGTGTGAGATTTGGGGGACACTTCTGGATCTCACAACTGATCATACACACCTCGGACTAACATTACAAGCTGACTTGAACTGGAATACACATATTTCCAACACATGCAAGAAAGCTAATTCTAGGCTTTTCCAGCTGAGAAGACTTAAATTTACACTGAGCAGAAAAACTCTTGAAATAATGTACAAGTCTTTTATACTTCCAATAATAGAGTACGCAGACGTAGCATGGGCCGGAGCCCCGATTACTTACTTTCTAGACTAGATAAAATACACACGGAAGCCGGGAGGATAATAACTGGACTCACTAGGTCGGTACCGTCTTCGAGAGTACTTTTCGAACTGGCTGGGAAACCCTAGAACAACGACGAAAATTGCATAAGATGGTGACCTTCTTCAAAAGTATCCATGGGGATGCCCCAAAATACCTCCTTGAACTATTGCCCCAGTCATTCCGGGACTACTCGCCATACAACACACGTGCTCGTTCGAATTTCAAAATTCCTCTGATGCACACTGAATTATTCAAAAATTCTCTCATCCCATCTTGTATCTCAGAGTGGAACTCACTTCCTATGGATATAAAGAACCTGGAATCTTTAAGTGAATTTACTAAGTATTTCAAAAGCGAGGTATATAGGCCACCATCGTATTTTGGAATCGGTTCAAGAGAGATGAACATACTGCATTGCAGACTACGTAATGCATGCAGTGATTTAAATTGTGACAAATTTCAAAATTATATTCATGACGCAGCAAACTGCTCGTGTGGCAACGGCCTGGAAGACGCATTACACTACTTTTTTGTCTGCCCAAGGTATACCAATGAAAGATTAATACTACAACAGGACCTGGCCAACATCACAATTAATTCTGTTACGGATATCCTCTACGGTATCTCTAACATGTCACCATCTGCAAATGACCATCTATTTCGAGTAATACAAAAGTATATCAAAGCAACCAATCGATTCAATACCTTTGAGAATATTCATTCAGGAGGCAGTTAGTTCTATGTTTCCAGGCCCCCGGAAAATAATGTAATGTAGTGCTGGTCTACTATGGTGGACAGTGCCGCATCTTTGGAAAAATTGCTCTGGTAGCCATTGAGTGGTGAGTAAATCGTCTATAGTGACTGGCTTGATTAACTCTTTGCCGGAAGTAGTGTTCTAAATCTGCCAGCGCTATTCATAAAATCACTAATTTCTGTTTTTTAACCTCAAAATATAGCTTGCGTCTCCTAATTGGAGCGAGCTCGCTTTGCTCGTTCCAGTGAGGAATCATGAGCTGTGTGTTTGGTACAGAGGATGGAAATGGGACAGTTATTCGAGAGGTTTAGTTGCAAATTCCCTCTGCCTTTCTTGATGGGTAAGGTGTTAACTACGATTGGAGGATCTTGACATACCCGTACCGTGTTTATGAAATAGCTGCACACGTTGGAACTGATCATATATATTAGTGTCACGAATATACTATTGTCACGGGAGAACCATGGGGTTCTATCTTCAGGTGGAAGAGAGAGCATTGTGGTTGTCAGACGACGATATATCGTTAGACGTAGCTTACCTTCTTTATATGTGATGACAAAACACTGCATGCACCTTGCAGTGATGGGGCTTTTCTGGAGCGATGCGACCTGGTGAGTTGGCTGGAGACAGTTTGATATTTGATATTTGTTTGATGAGTACAAGGTATCAGTCCCCCTCTTTTCTTCCTTCTCTTTTCTTTCGCTGAATATCTACCATATCAACACCATTGCAATCTTGAATAGCGTATTATTTATTATGATGTGTTTATATTGAAAAAAATGCTGCATTTACTTGTTAATCGTATACAAAGGAGAGGGCGTGTTTTAAGTGTTGAGCACTTGTTGTCCAATCCTTTTTGTTTATTTTGACAAATAAAATATGTTTAAACAAACACTTCTAGGTTCGCAGAAATGTCTTCAGAAGACATTGACCATTTAGTTCAATCAAAAGACAGTATTAGCTCACAGCGATGCTCCATGTAACTCTGAACAAAAGCTACTAATTTTTTGTGCCCAGTTTGTGAACTGCAATGTCACAATGAATGTTTATGGGGCTATGCCAAGACTACCAGAACAGTGAAAAGTGGCTGTGAAACGAAGAAATGTTATTTTGTTAGCTGCTATTGTTTGTGCCTTAAATACTTTTGTCAAACTAGCTTGTTGTTGCAATGCATCCCAACCAGAGAAGTTTTATTGGTATTTTATATGTTCCGGGGAAATGTAGATTGATTCGGTATAATAAAAAATGATGACCTGGTCAGAGAGTAACATTGCAGATTGTCTTCTCTTGGAACCATTGTTTCCCTTGGCTTCGCCTCGGGAGACAATGATTCCTCGGGGAGACAATCTGCAATGTTACCCTCTGACCAAGTCATCATTTTTATAGTACCATATTTATATTTTATTTATTTATTGGTGTTTAAGGTCACATATTTCTGCACAATGGCTAATCATGACCATAACAGTTTTACGGGTGGAGGAAGCCGGAGTACCGGAGAGAACCACCGAGCAACGGCGAGCAACTGTCAGCTCCCCAACATACTAGCTCCACACAAGCAGGGTTAGCATTGGTTGAAGACAAGTGCAACATCGACGTGCAGTACGCCTTAGTACACAGAGCCTCCGTGTCCCCACGTGGGCAATGGGAGTGAAGTGTCTCGCCCAAGGACACAACGCGGTTGCGGCAGGTGGGGTTCGAACCGAGAACCTTTATAGTACCAGAGTGCCTAGCCGATTGGTATTGGTGTTAAAGGCCAAATATTTTACACCGAGCTTATCGCTAGTTACTTTCGGACATATATTTACTTAGTTACATATATCGGTATAATATATATCTGGAAAGTAAAATATTCATACTAACTTTATCGATCTATTTTGTACAGTACGTGGAGGGTGGATTGTAACTAAATCACCTGCGGAGTGGAGATCTCACCCAAGCTATAACTTTCAAATTTTGTACTTATCAACAAAAACACAAGCAATGTTTCAGCCAATGGACCTCTGGGTTTAACCCGGAGGTCCATTGGTTGAAACTATGCTTGTGCTGGTTATGCTTTGCAACAAATTGGCAATTATTGCGTGGATGGAATCTCCACTCTGCGGGTGATTTTAGTGATAATACACTCTCCACGTACTGTATGTAATTTTTCACATACAATAGTGCAAACTTGCTTATATTTTACATCCTAAATTTCACATAATATTTTCCCAGATACTACCACAAATTCTCATTTTGCAAAGTTTTCTCCGCCCGCGCGAACCACGGTTGCCATGCCAAGGTTGTCATTCGTCGCCACTTAGCGCACTCCCATAACAAAAGTTTTGGCTACGCCCATACTCAGTTTCATATTATATCTTTCCATTCTGATAAAAATAGATATCAAATTCAGAACGATCATGTTCGAAATTTAGGATACTAAAATATAAAAGGCAGGCATCCAAGATAAAAATGAACGAGTTGGAATGATAGTCCTGATTTTTTTTGTTCTAACCTTATCCCTGGCAAGGTAAAAATTAATGATTATCCGAGGATGTGATCCCTTTATTTAAAAAGGGGGATCGTCACGACCCGCAAAATTATCAACCTATTTCCTTATTGTGCTGAACAGGAAAACTCATGGAACGGTTTGTTTTTGCAGGAAGTCTTCAAAAGTTTTACAAATAGTAATTTATTCTTTGAGCTACAATCCGGCTCCATTCCAAATAACAGAGCAGTTTTCCAGTACTGTTGTTAGAGGTTTATCATATACTCTGTGGCGTAGTAGATAAAACTTACACACTTGTGTTGTTTTCTGTAACATCTCGAAAGCTTTCAATAGAGTGTGGCATTAAGGCCTTATATTCATATTAAAACAACATGGTATTTCGGAACAACTGCTCTGGTTTCACAGATACTTAACAGACAGGAAACAGAGAGTACAAATAAATGGATGTAACTCTAGAGCTTTAGAAATTAAGGCAGGCGTTCCGTAGGAGTTGGTTCTGGGTGCATTTCCCTTCCTTGTCAACATCAATGATATTGTTGATAGAACAGATTCAGTCACTCGGCTCTTTGCTGATTACACATGTTTGGCCGAATCGTCAGGCCATACTACTATTGTTCAAGTAAAGATGAATTGGGAACTCGAAAAAGTGGGCGATTGGACCAGTGGGGTAGCCATCCCAAAGCAAGCGGGGGGGGGGGGGGGGGGGGGGCAAACTCGCAGAGCCTGGCTTAGTTCCATGTTTGTGGGGAGGGGGTGGTGTGGGGGACGGGGAGGGTGGTGTGTGCGGGAAAAGCTTTCCAAGCCTTCACATCTCAGAAATTTGTGTCCTTAAAGTTTGAGCTAGATAACAAAGGTAACAACAATCAGGGTTTCCACTGGAGAGAAATAAATGTGTCCGATATGGGGCGGTCAAGGGTCGTCGATGGGGGGGTTTGAACCTTGGAATTCAAAAGTATTGAATTCCAGGGTTCAAAAACCCCCCATCTCCTTGCGTCTGAGCGGATATTTTGAGTTTTTTCATGTATTGACGACTGTCTTCCTTTTCACCGGCACAGATTTTAGGACAAGCAATCTACAAATCTACAACCACGCCCCCATTGACCTTACCGCCGTACGAATGTTTATGCCATTTTTGGACATATTTCGAGGACCAACTTTGAAGGGAAGTGGGGGACGCGTCCCAAAGAATCCCCCCCCCCCCCCCTGGCCACGCCACTGGATTGGGCTATTCAGTAGCTGGTCTCATTTAATGTAAGGAAGACAAAGCAACCCTGTTCACGCTTAGTAGAAATATCCCCCATTAAACATCTTGTTCAACAGTGCATTGGTCAATTTTTTAATTCTCAACCTAAAAACTCCATATTTTGGTCAACTTCTAGATATGTTTGAAAAAATTGCACATGCACATTGTCTGAAATTTCCAACGTTTTCCAATATATGGCTTCGAATTTCCAACTGTTGTAAATTTGATAAAAATGGAGAAGTGTGACACACCCCAGTGGAACCGCCCCTTCCAATCACATACTGCATCTTGTGTTGATGACTTTGTTAAAATATTCATGACACATGGGAAATAAACTTGACTTACTAAACAATGGACTAACTTTCTTTATTTTCCAGGTTCAGTCGCAAAAATACTGTTATCTTTCTCATTCACACGAAATCTTGAGAAAACATTGGATACTTCACAGAGAAATGGATCAATACCTTGTTTGCATGGCATTCGGGTACTTAGTATGGGGTACATTATATTGGGAAATATATGCTACTTCCTTTTCAACAAAGACGTGTTTCGTAAGTATTGGTATCTTCTTAATGTTAATGTAAACAGGAACAATTTAGCGAAATTTATCATGGACAAAATGTTTTATTCTTATTTTGTGATGCATTCTTGGTGCATTTGCATTCTATCTCATATTTAAGATGTAATGGTGCCTTCAAAAAGTGTTTTAACACTTACGCTGCCGAAAGCGACTATTGTCACCTATTTTATCGTCGAATTCCCCGTATACAGTATTGGATAAGGGGATAATATTCGCGGGGTTCAACGGATAAAAACGCGGTTCCATTTGTACCAAGCGAGAACTAACACAAAGTACAAGCATTATTGCGTGCGTTTGGAATTCTGTATGGTCATATAAAGCAAGGATTGTCAATTCTCAGTGTCATCTCCTCTATGGTATCCACATATGGGGAAATTCTAGAGGGGTTAACAAGCTTCTGAAAGTACAGAAGCGCTCTATCCGTATCATCAACAATAAAAAAATATAATTCTCATACGGATCCATTATTTTCCGGGAACAAGATTCTTAAAGTCACAGACTTATTCACGCTGCACGCATGTCTCTTTGTTTTCGACTGGAAAAATGGCCTACTTCCCGAATCTTTCGCTGATTTCTTTACTGTGCGCGCAGATCATCAACACATGACAACAAGACAGTCTGACATGCTACATGTTAGTAGGTCTCGAATAAAAACTCTGGACAAGCTACCCATATACGCGTTTCCAAAAATTTGGAATAAGCTGGATGATTCCATTAGGCAAATAACCGATAGAAATCAGTTTAAAAAGGCCTTAACGGACAAATTATTAACTAATTATAATGAAAATGTGCAGTGCAACAATCCCTACTGTCCCGACTGCCGCAACGATATTAGGACCCATAGGCCTTGACAAAATAATTAGAGATATTATAAACACGTTTGACATAACTTCGTTCTGGTACCCTCGTCATATTGGGAAAATATGATTCGGTCACTAAGTTGTGAACTCTGCTCTGGGGCTTAATTGGTAATACCAATACAAGTTGTAAACACCATGCGATGCTGGATGTAGAATTGTATATTTGGGGGGATTACAGATAGACAATCAATCTGGTTATGTAATCTCCCTACGCTGTAAACAGATAAGTGATGTTTGTACAACAACCTTGAATCATACTTGTAATGCTTCTGTTTATACTGTTGAAATAAATATCTTTCTATCAAATACTCGATATTTACTCATATCGTCGTCTGAGTGCTAGAATGTTCTATGTCCCCTATGGGACTATATATTATCTCCCCTATGGGAGTACTATGTCCTCTATGGGACTATATATTATCTCCCCTATGGGAGTACTATGTCCCCTATGGGACTATATATTATCTCCCCTATGGGAGTACTATGTCCCCTATGGGACAATATATTATCTCCCCTATGAGAGTACTATGTCCCCTAAGGGACTATATATTATCTCCCCTATGGGAGTACTATGCCCCCTATGGGACTATATATTATCTCCCATATGGGACATAGAACATTCTAGCACTCAGCCAACGATATGTCAATTCAAGTTTGTTCAAAGTTGCCACACATGATAGAAGAATCCATTGAAAAATTACCTGAAGATAATATCGAGGACATACCAGGTTAGTTATGAAGGTAATCACTGAAAATGATATTATAAATATCGTTACCCAAGTGCTAGAATGTTCTGTGTCCCCTATGGGACTATATATTATTTCCCCTATGGGAGCACTATGTCCCCTATGGGATTATATATTATGCCCCCTATGGGAGTACTATGTCCCCTATGGGACTATATATTATTTCCCCTATGGGAGTACTATGTCCCCTATGGGACTATATATTATATCCCCTATGGGAGTACTATGTCCCCTATGGGACTATATATTATCTCCCCTATGGGAGTACTATGTCCCCTATGGGACTATATATTATATTCCCTATGGGAGTACTATGTCCCCTATGGGACTATATATTATCTCCCCTATGGGACATAGAACATTCTAGCACTCAGGTGACGATATCGCGGTATTTGAAAAAATACAAGTTGGAATACCGTGAAGCCCTATCGTGCCATACACCACTCCAAACGTAGTCCTTGCGGGACGCTTGATGACTCTTCTGGACCTCATACCCAGTGCTTTGAGACGGTTTCGGACAGTTCTGTTGCACAAACTCATGTTCGGGAGCCAAAGGCGTTTCAAAACCCCATTTGAAGCAAATGTTTCACGCCTAACGAGGAGTGCCAGACTCCGATCTTCCCGACAAGAGGTCTTTTGGGATTGTCCAGGCCTTGGTCGGTCCTTAACATCGTTGGCTTGTTGTTGTTTTCGGACAAGTGTGCTGATGACAGAATAACTATAGCCAAGTTGCCTTCCAATAACTTTGAATGACATGCCAACGATTTGCCATCTTAGTACCTCTGACAGTCTCCTCATTGCCATGCCAACATTTATTGATTAAAGAAGTGACAAATTATTTTGTTATGTACCCAGATATCGCATCTGGATGATAGTGATTTTTGTGACATTCGTGGGAAGCATGCTTCACGTGGATGAGGGGATATGTTTGGGGTACGCTATCAACCAGAAACATTATGTTTCACTAGATGAAATGTACTGCAATCATTAAAACATAATAATCAGTAACAGCAACTTCACTGACATGAAACATTTCAGGGTGTGCTTAATTAAGTTACAGGTGTATATTAACTACCCCATGTCTGTTCACGTAGAACAGGTTTTTTTCCTACCCGAAGCCAACCATATCCCATGAGACCGAAGGCCGCATGGGATACGGCTGGCTAGGGGTGAGTAAAAACCTATACTACGTGAACAGATATGAAGTGAAGATTTTATCTATTGACAACTAAGCCTGTCAATGTTTGCACATACTCTGGTCCCCATGTGTTTGGTAAAGAAGAATGGTATAAACTAAAATTAATTTAATGTATTATAATAAATTAACATGGAACAAACTTAGAACAGTCTGAAGTTTTAATCACTCCTCTCCTTTCATTTGACCTTCAAAATACACATTAACACTCTTAATGCAACAGTTGTTGAATAATGGCATACTCCTACTATTATTACAACAAGACGAATTTGGATATTATTAGTTACCCCGTGTCTGGTCACGTGGTACGGGTTTTTACCTACCCGAAGGCAGTTGTATCCCATGAGGCGGAAGGCCGAATGGGATACGGCTGGCTTCGGGTAGGTAAGGCCTCATGGGATTCGACTGCCTTCGGGTAGGTAAAAACCCGTACCACGTGATCAGACACGGGGTAACGAATTTTATCTATTGACTTTCCGTTTTAGAAGTACAATCTATTTCAATAGTGAACACACACAGCATGAGATCTTTTATCTTCCATTGTTGAGCCATACAGGTTTCTGTGGAATTTTTGTGCAAAAGAGTTTTTGTGAAAATATGCCGATATGACTAGCATAAAAAAAATTATTGAATTTCTTTTTTTCTTTTTTGTCTCAAAAACATAGCTTATGAACCCCACGTTGGAGGATCTTCTACGGGGTATGGACAATTTGTAGATTTAGGAACGAGGCTTCCACAGGGTATTTGTCAGTAGCTGGGCGGACGTATCTATCAACCAATCAAATCAAAAAACTCACTTTAGTCAATAGATAAATCGCGTTTCTCTGGACAATCCGATGCAGTATTGTACCTTCAGGAAAACATTGTCAATCAATAGAATAAGAGAGAACACAATGTGTGTGGAGTACAGGGGCCCGGTTGATTCACTCTCGGCACAGCACAAATTGTAACAAAGGAATCAGGGGTCAGGAATCAATGTCCAGAGTTGGGGGACGTGGTAACCGTTACTTATTACCAGTTCCTTATACGACATTCGATTTATCGGTTTATATCGACTGTTGAATAAGGAACTGGGAATGAGTAACGGTTGTCACATCCGTCCCGAGTGTGGAGTGTTTTTTTTTCAAATATACTGTCCAAAAAAGTTAAGCCCCCCGCCACCTCCCTATAATACCAGTGGGTATACAGTAAATGGATAAATTCTCCTGAGAAAACCTGCTATTTTGCAGTAGGGGGAATATGCCTTATTGGTGAAGCAAGGGTTTGTAGAGCTTTCCTTTTTATTGGATGAATATTAGGCACCGCCGACGTCATCAAAACGTTAAAAAACGTTACGTTGTTCAGTACCTGATGAAACAGCCTCGAGAATATCTAACACATCTTAACCCTTAACCTAGCATTAAAAGCAGACAACTCTTGCAAACAAAATTCTTGAATAACTGATTTTTTTCATTTTGTGTCTCAAAAACATAGGTTATGACCCCTCGTTGGAACGAGCTCTACGAGCTCGTTCCAACAAGGGATCATAACCAATGTTTTTGAGACAAAAAGTGAAAAAATAATGAAAATTAATTCGCGATTTTTGAGAATAGTGCTGGCCGGTTTTGGCCGTTACGTTGGGAAAGGGTTAATCGGCATGGCATGCTGTCCATGACCATCCAAATTTCTCTCACTGTGATGTTTTCTTATTTCTCTATAAGCACACGACAGTGAAGTGGTCAATAGCCAGTAAATATTCACCAGTTTTAAGGATGTATGCTCGATCGGATCGAGGAATGCAGAACGTCATAATATGAGCTATTCGTATACCCACCCACAGGTATTATAGGAGGGGGGTTAACTTGTTTTGGACAGTATATATAAAAACTCCAATAAGGGACGTTAATTTCTATCCTCATACCCAAGCATTATGTATTTATGCGACGATTAAACTCGAATTAAGTGGGGGTGCGGTGGCTCAGTTGGTGGAGGTGCAGGCTGCAAGGCGAGATGTCCTCTGTTCGAATCTCACCTGCTGCAACCGCGTTAAGTCCTTCAGACACTTCACCCCATTGCCCACGTGGGGCACGGTGGCGTTGTGTACTAAGACGTACTGTACGTCGATGATGCGGGCGATTCGTTGGGTAAAGGGTTAAGTGATTGAAGTTGATAATTTTAGCGGTATGTTTTCTTTCTTGACGATGTTTTGTATCGAAGCATTTCAGTGACGTCATAACGCCAAGCAGATGCGTAACGACCAATCAGATGCATTATTTAATGCCGTTATTACGCGTAGGGTGGATTCCATACGTGGGGTATGCAACACATTTCTCAGTGTTTATATCAGGTAACATTGAACACACACAGCAATCTAGGTAATAAAGAGTTTAGCCAATGAACACGTCGCTACGTTTAAGTTGGGACATTCATATTGACTCAGTTTCTTGTTTTATAGAAAATGGAATTGACATTTTAGAAGATCTTCGTACCTTCTTTCTTCAGCCAGTAATAAATGCCACGCTCGCAACTGATACCTTCTTTCTTCTTGGGTAAGTATAAGTTAGCATCATGTCATTAATCTGCTTCTAACGAATTGATTTGGTAGTAATGATCCGTCAACAAATGAAATACGCCTAACGTGCCTGATAAATAGACAAAACGCGCGTTCTGTGTTTATTACACAACCCATGCATTAAAATTCATTTAAATAAACAAATTTTAATTCCGATGTTTAAACCCAAAGGTGAAGAGCCTGTTTGTTTTGACTGAAGCTGTACTGATCAAATGGATCGATAAAAATCAAAACAACCTTTTCGGAACCAGTGTTTGGTGAAATTCGTATCGCTGTTTCTCTTCGGCTGGTGCCCATTCACGTCTAACCATTTGGTGGCTATTACTGTTAGTAAAAATATAAGTACAAATCTGTGCACATTTGCAAAACAGCTGGGAGAAACGTTTTAAAAAGAAGTTCGAAGCATGTCAAGATGTACGAAGATTTACCGAAATAAAGTTGACCAATTTAGATATAAGGGATCCACAAAACGAGACGGCTACGGGACTGGGTTAATGTTGCGGTTGGAAATGATTGGGTTTTTTTTAATATTATCTCATTTTTGGTTAACTATTTTTTTTCTGAACCGATTTTATTTTGCTTTGGACGTTTTCATTTTCACACTGCGACAGACTGTCGATAATGTTATAGCGAAATTTGGAAACTTTTCGAAGCGTAACTAATGACTCGAAGGGACAGGAACTGGTATGAACGGTGCTGGGAAAAACGTTCCGGCTTGTACACCACCCATTGAATACAGAATCATTTATATCATAGCGACTATTCCGTTAAATACAAGGGTTTAAAGTTGAATGGATGTGTATTAAATATATCTATTGAGAGATCAAAGCAATATACACTCTAAAATTAGTTAGGTTGACAATTAACCTAAATTAACTGGGTTGAGTGAATATGAACCCAACTGGGTTCATATTCGCTCAACCGAGTTGATCTGGGTTGATTTTGAACCCAACTACTTTTAGAGTGTATGCGACTTGGACTGCTCGAACTATTCTTGTATGTGGTGGTGATAATTTAACCCTTTACCCAACGAATCGCCCGCATCCGCCCGTGTAATATGCAAATTCAGCAGTTGAAAAAATATTATTTTTCAAAAACTTTCAACCAAACCATATCATGTGACCCCTCGTTGGAACGAGCTCGTCGAGCTCGTTCCAACGAGGGGACACATGATATGGTTTTGTTGAATTTTTTTGAAAAAATTAAAAAAATGATATCTAAAATAATAAATTTTGGTATCGTCTGCGTTGGGTAAAGGGTTAAAAAAAATTGGTGAGATTAGTCTGGATTATTTCAGTCTCTCTCTCTCTCTCTCTTTCTCTCTCTCTCTCTCTCTCTCTCTCTCTCCCTCTCTCCCTCTCTCTCTTTCTCTCTCTCTATCTCTCTCTCTTTCTCTCTCTCTCTCTCTCTCGCTCTCTCTCTCTCTCTCCACAGAACCAACACTCGAATTACATTTTTCACACACATGAATTACCGTACCGACTCACTTCATTACTTTGGATAATGGCCATATCCCGGGGGCACGGGGCTCAGTGAGTTACAAACTAAAAGGTTTCACCCTGACAAGTGTTAACTGCGTTGTGTCCTTAGGCAAGGTACGTAATCCCGATTGACCTCGTGTGGACACGGTGGCGCTGTATACTAAAGCGTGCTGCACTTGCCACAACCCATTGCTAACTCTGCGAGTGCAGCGTTTAATAAATAAATAAATAAATAAATAAATAAATAAATAAATAAATAAATAAATAATGGCCACATCCGGCCAGTGCTATTCACAATCCTCCTCATTCACATTTCAGTACATTTTCCATTTTTATGTATATACATTACGACTGCCGTGGACTGGTCACTTTCCACGGGTGTGCAATATCTCCACGGGCGCAATAATATTAGATTCCAAACACTATTTAAAGGAATAATCATCAAAAATTTAATTAATGAAGCACCGGGTACAACTCTGTCGCATGGATATATTGAAAATCGAAATCTTTGAGCTGGAGAAGATATGACGGTGGTGTTCCGCTCCTGTTGTGGAGCCAGAAGAACATTTTTTTGAAACTTCCCCGGGAGACATTTGTGAAAAATATTCCTGAAATGACACTATTTGGAGACGTATTGATATATTCAACAAGCGTGGTTTACAGATCGTTGAATTTATTTATGATTTATAGAGAGATTACGTCGCCTGAGTGCTAGAATGTTCTATGTCCCCTATGGGACATAGAACATTCTAGCACTCAGCCAACGAATAGTTTATTTTTGTAGAGAATTTTCTCATTTTCTGCCACTGGAAGGTTTGTAAATTAGAGCGTGTAATGTATGTTACCATAAAAATTGCTTATTTAAAGTTAACATTGCTCACCTTTTCTCCAAAAAAGAGAAATATTGCTTTATTTTATGAATTAAATTTTTGGCAACTTAAGCATGTAAAAATCTTGAGTCTGTAATGCCAATTAGGCAGATTATTTTGCTTTCATTTATGTTAACGTACCGTTACCGTTCACACGATAAGGGATACCTTTTCATTTATTTCTTTTTCAAAATGCAAACTAAAGTCAAAACACATCTCTCCTCTCTCAGGATTGACAATGTATGTCATCAATCGAGATTTATATACAATAAAAATGGTGGATGATTGACCCGCTCAGTGTACGTTATTGTTTATTGTAGGCGATTTGACATGTTTGAACCGTTGTTTGGCGATTTACCGGAACCATTTCAATGCATTTCAAACATTGGTTGACGCGCGTGATTAAACTAAGGCATATGAGTTTTCATTTGATTCGCATGGGTTACTAGTAATTGTGGAAGTCTGACCCGCAATGTAATACAGTACACTCACCATGGACTGGTCGTAATCCACGCGTGGAAAGTGATGTACACGCATGCTTTAGGTAATGCATTTCCAGGTAATAAAAATCAGCAGAATTTTTTTACTGAAGAACCTGGGGTTGTACCCGGTGCTTTATTAATCAATGTTTTGCTGATTATCCCCTTAATTGGTGTTTGGAATCTAATATTATTTCTCTCGTGGGAATATTGTCCACCCGTGGAAAGTGACCAAACCACGGTGGTCGTACTGTTTGTAGGAGATACTTTTTTGTAAAAAAAGGGGACTGTAGTGAACGAAACGTTGTCCTGAATCGGACGAATTCGTATACATAGCACTGTACAGATTCCAGGTGATGATGCAAATTGCACAACCACTCCCGATCGCAGTTTCGTCTATGAACAAACGGTTGGGGGGGGGGGGGGGGATTAAAATATGTTAACTTGCTCCGACTGGAGCATCTGTGGGAAGTGTTTCTATCGCACTCACGACACAGGGCCATCTTAAAAAGGACTGCAAAACACCAAAACTTATCTTCAGTAGGTAAAATCCTTGGCCATTATGACGGCGTATATTCAGGGGTTCCGCTAGAGAGACGGAGGTGTCCCTTTCGTTGTCCCATTAACCAAGCCAGTTTTTCCGCCAAACCATATATTACCCTCACAGAATGTTTCTGTGTGAGTTTGACACGAGCCACAATTAGTATTAAAAGAGAGAAAGTGCCTACCCGCAACCACTCTGATGACGGACGTTGTGAATGGCTTTGATAATGTTAGCTGCAATACTGCATGAATCTTTGATCCAGTATGGTTCATCGGATGACTTCATTGATAATACGTCCGAACTTGTGTTTTCCCCTGGGAACCAACATCGCCAACATTTTATCCCTAGGGAAAACTCTGGTATATTACACCGCAATTCTGCCTCTGAGCAACGGATTAAGGGGATTGAAAGATTACGTTACCGCACTCCTGCAAGAGTACCTGGGATGAAGAGCTTTATTCGCAGACACAACTCAAGTACATACAATTTTAACCCTTTTCCCAACGAATCGCCCGCATCCGCCCGCGTAATATGCAAATTCAGCAGCTGAAAAAATATTATTTTTTGGAAAAATTTCGACAAAACCATATCATGTAACCCCTCTTTGGAACGAGCTCGTTGAGCTCGTTCCAAAGAGGGGTCACATGATATGGTTTTGTTGAAATTTTTTTAAAAATTTAAAAAATCGTATTTAAAATGATAAATTTTGAAATCGTCTGCGTTGGGTAAAGGCTTAATGTGAGTGAATGAAATTCCGGTTAGACCTTTACTTATTTCTTCACCTAATGAATCGGCCGTATTCCGATGGGCAATCTCCAATTGAACAGTTGAAAAAAAAAATTTAAATTTCATTCATCAAAACCATATCATGTGACAGCTCGTCCCTCGTTAGGGATCACATGATATATTTTTTGTCGATTTTTTGGGGAAAAAAGTGGAAAATAAACACGAATAAAAGAAGACCCTTCCATCCTTTTATCTTGGATAACTAACTATATTCATTGTTTTTGTTTAAACAACATAGCTCGTTTCAATGACGGGTCCACGTCGTTTCGAGTTTTCATGCCCGGATGCTTCGCATAACAGAGATCATAGTGGTAGGCAGTTCGATCCACTCTGTTCATGGGCTTACTCCAAGATTTAGGTGTCAGATCAAGATTCAATTTCTTGTTTAATTTTGTACCCAGTCCTGTGAATTGATGTCTGGGCAGATGCATTTTGAACGTAAGATCACCGACCAGCCTGTTGACTTTGCCTTTGTCCTCCTTTTTGACGAACTGAGATTTTGTTGAACAGTACACTGTGCACATGCCACAAAACACATTTCTATTATTTTTCGTGCGCTCGCTACTGTGGTTGATAGTGTCCTTAAATTTCTGACATTTCACGCAAAACATTGTTTTCCAAATTTATATATTTCTATGTTTATATGTTTTAGTTTACACTTCATCAAATTCTTTATATATGTTTTAGTTTTATATATATGTTTTCATATATGTTTTTAGTTTTATATACGAAAATACTGTTTTAGTTTATATATTAATAATTTTTATCCCCGCATTTTCAAAAATGGGGGATATTGTCATGATCTCCGTCCGTACGTCCGTCCGTACGTCCGTCCGTCCTCACGTCACACCCTGAAAAGATCCTAGGGTATTCAATTCGAAACGTTCAAACTATGCTAATGTGTTCAGGTAACATCTCTAGATGTGCATGAAGGTTTCAGAAATTTGATTTTGCCCCCGGTGGTTCCAGTGGAACCACTTTTATCATTAGAAAATCAGTTTTCATCGAAAGGCTCCTAGGGTATTCAATTCGAAATGTTTAAACTATGCTAATGTGTTCAGGTAACATCTCTAGATGTGCATGAAGGTTTCAGAATTTTGATTTTGCCCCATGTGGTTCCAGAGGAACCACTTTTATCGTTAGAAAATCAGTTTTCATCGAAAGGCTCCTAGGGTATTTAATTCGAAACGTTTAAACTATGCTAATGTGTTCAGGTAACATCTCTAGATGTGCATGAAGGTTTCTGAATTTTGATTATGTCCCCGGTGGTTCCAGTGGAACCACTTTTATTGTTAGAAAATCAGTTTTCATCGAAAGGCTCCTAGGGTATTTAATTCGAAACGCTTAAACTTTGCTAATGTGTTCAGGTAGCAACTCTAGATGTGCATGAAGGTTTCGGAATTTTGATTCGGCCCCCGGTGGTTCCAGTGGAACCACTTTTATCATTAGAAAATCAGTTTTCATCGAAAGACTCCTAGAGTATTCAATTCGAAACGTTTAAAGTATGCTAATGTGTTCAGGTAACATTTCTAGATGTGCATGAAGGTTTCGGAATTTTGATTTTGCCCCTGGTGGTTCCAGTGGAACCACTTTTATCGTTAGAAAACCAGTTTTCATCGAACGGCTCCTAGGCCATTTAATTTGAGACGTTAAAACTATGCTAAGGTGTTCAGGTAACATCTCCAGATGTGCATGAAGGCTTCGGAATTTTGATTTGGCCCCAGGTGGTTCCAGTGGAACCACTTGTACCATTGGAAAATCAGTTTTCATCGAAAGTCTTCTAGGATATTTAATTTGAATCGTATAAACTATGCTAATGTGTTCATGTAGCATCACTAGATGTGTATGAAGGTTTCAGAATTTTGATTTTGCCGCAGGTGGTTCCAGTGGAACCACTTTTATTGTTAGAAAATCAGTTTTCATCAAAAGGCTCTTAGGGTATTTAATTCGAAACGTTTAAACTATGCTAATGTATTCAGGTAACATTTCTAGATCTACATGAAGGTTTTGGAATTTTGATTTTGCCCCAGATGGTTCCAGTGGAACCACTTTTATCGTTAGAAAATCAGTTTTCATCAAAAGGCTCTTAGGATATTCAATTCGAAACGTTTAAACTATGCTAATGTGTTCAGGTAACATTTCTAGATCTAGATCTGCATGAAGGTTTTGGAATTTTGATTTTGCCCCAGGTGGTTCCAGTGGAACCACTTTTATCGTTAGAAAATCAGTTTTCATCGAAAGGCTCCTTGGGTATTAATTCGAAACGTTAAGACTATACGAAGGTGTTGCTAAGGAAATGCGGGGATACACCATTGTGTGCTTTGCACACAAATAACTCGATCTAGTTGTTATTTGTTTTTCTTCTTATTTATTTATATATTTTTCTTCATTGCTAAAATATTAAGATCTGAATAGTGATTTTTGTGAATGCGATAGCCCAATATGGCCATTACGTTAACTCTTTGAACCCTAGGGGCCGTTTTTCCGGCCAGGAACATGATACGTCATAATTTCATTAAATAGGCTTGAAACTAAGTGTATGTGTGTGGTAGACCAATCAATATTTCCAACGTGCAGCCCCAAGGCTGCACGTTGAAAATATTAATTGGTCCACCCCTAAATAATGAACATGGACTCTTCCAGTTGCTGTCATTGATCTAATATGGAAGATACCACAAGGGTTCAAAGGGTTGAGTAAAGGATGAATATATATACTGATAAAATAAAATCGTGTACATTATTATCTTGATCGCCATCCGGTTTTCATTGTGGACGTCATTTCCGAGGTACACTTTAACGCTCAAGCACCTACGACACGCCTCGCTTTCATCTGAGCTATACTTTTTCCCCAATACCCTTGTCAGACTGACGCATTTTGAACGAATCTAATCCAATTGTATCAGGTGCGTCTCCAGTCGCACCTAATACCTGTTGATTCAGACGCACACATTATCGTCGAATCTATTTCAATTTCCCGGTACACTTGTGACAGCCTGCTTGGGTTGTTAACTCTTTTCCTGCTGGACCCTTTTTGGATATTTTTAACATAACCATTTATCATTAATAAACCCTGTCAACAGGGATTCCCTAATTAGCATAAACCAGCATGCGAACACTAATACCCGAACACAAACGAACATCGGCGGAACATTAGATTAGATTCGCTGCTACCTCGAATGTCTGAGTCTTTATCGATGCAATAAATGCATCATTCTAATACAATTACTATAAATCTCGAAATTTGATTGGTTAATCAATAACATTTGCGACAGTAAAATCAGCGTAACCTGTCGCAAATTTTATGTTGTCGAAAACAATTTTAGGAAGTCAAGATGTATTCGTGGGCGTTCTATTTTCGTTCCATTTGGAGTCATTAACTACCGTATCCAATGTAAACAAACGCTGTGAACGCGTTGACTTGCTGTAAAAAACGTTCTCTATCTTTCTTGTAATTAACTGTATTTAATACGGATGAAGTTGGAAAGTTTAATATTAATGTGGAATAGGGGTTTGGCAGAATAGGGGTTTGACAGAGAGTGTTAAAAAACTGATTTCGACGGTCTTAACGGAAACCGTGTGGAAGCAGTGAGCGATGAAAATATAATCTATAAATAGCCATTTTTCGTACGATGAAGAATTTATGGACGCTATGTGCGAAATAGAAAAACAAAACTCCGACAACTGGCAATAATAATTTTAATTGTTCAAGGCCAAAGATTTCTGACAGATCCGCTAGCGATGTTATAACATCAACTTCAAGTGCAAGCGGTCCTTTCATTTTCTAATTTGTTACCTGCGTTCCTGGCACCACATCACATGTACAGCTACACTACAGAAACGCATTCACCACTGCTCAAGAGAGGTGAACTATTCGTTCTGTAACAATTATGTCCATAGCAGTAGCCCAATTCCACAAGACATCACTTCCCAGAAACAGTTTGAAATGAACAACTGTTCTGTAACCATAAGTAATTATAAACAAGGGCTTCCAATCAAAGATATCAAATTTTTTAACTTTAATGGGAAATCCTCGAGTGCTTTCCGACGCCGACTGAAACATCACAAGGTGAACTCTAAACTTTGATTCTAATACAATTACTATAAATCTCGAAATTTGATTGGTTAATCAATAAAAATTCGCGACAGTAAAATCAGCGTAACCTGTCGCAAATTTTATGTTGTCGAAAACTATTTCAGGAAGTCAAGATGTATTCGTGGGCGTTCTATTTTCGTTGCATTTGGAGTCATTGACTACCGTATCCAATGTAAACAAACGCTGTGAACGCGTTGACTTGCTGTAAAAAAACGTTCTCTATCTTTCTTGTAATTAACTGTATTTAATATGGATGAAGTTGGAAAGTTTAATATTATTGTGGAATAGGGGTTTGGCAGAGACTGCTGAGTAATGAAATGAGTGTTAAAAAACTGATTTCGACGGTCTTCACGGAAACCGTGTGGAACCAGTAAGCGATATGAAAATATAATTTATAAATAGCCATTTTTCGTACGATGAAGAATTTATCGACGCTGTGTGCGAAATAGAAAACCAAAATTTCGACAACTGGCAATAATAATTTTAATTGTTCAAGGCCAAATATTTCTGACAGATCCGCTAGCGATGTTATAACATCGACTTCAAGTGCAAGCGGTCCTTTCATTTTCTAATTTGTTACCTGCGTTGGTGGCACCACATGTATGTACAGCTGCAGAGAAACGCATTTACCACCGAGTGAGAGAGGTGAACTATTCGTTCTGCAACAATTATGTCAATACCAGTAGCCCAATTCCACAGGACATAACTTCCTAGAAACAGTTTGAAATGAACAACTGTTCTGTAACCATAAGTAATTATTACGGTTAAACAAGGGCTTCCAATCAAAGATCTCAAATTTTTTAACGTTAATGGTAAATCCTCGGGTGCTTTCCGACGCCGACTGAAACTTGAAAGTTGAAACATCACAAGGTGAACTCTAAACTTTAAACAGAGAAAGCGGCCGGCGTATTTTGTTTTCAGATTGTCACAAACATTTAAACATGATAAATGTTGTCAGTACAAATATAAATATATTTTGTTATTGGTGATAAAATGACTAAAACGTTTGGAATTATTTGTAATGTGGCAGCGTAAAATATATTTCGTGATTTGGTTCGGAACTCCCAAATGACGTCACGAAGTCTGTATTTTTAGTTTTAAATTGTTGACAATGTTGTCTTCAACAAGGCATTGTTTTATAGTTGGGAGATCAAATCTATCTCTGTTTTCAGCCGAATTATATTAGAATGGGGATAACTATGTTGTATTTGATTGTTTGGGGCCGTAAACGATGGTTTTACTGTCGCAAATATCCGTTTTACCGGCTCCGCTAACGCGTCGCCGGCAAAACTCAATTTGCGACAGTAAAACCATCGTTTACGGCCCCAAACAATCAAATACAACATAGTTATCCCCTAAATAGAGAAAGCAGCCGGCGTATTTTGTTTTCAGATTGTCACAAACATTTAAACATGATAAATGTTGTCAGTACAAATATAAATATATTTTGTTATTGGTGATAAAATGACTAAAACGTTTGGAATTATTTGTATTGTGGCAGCGTAAAATATATTTCGTGATTTGGTTCGGAACTCCCAAATGACGTCATGAAGACTGTATTTTTAGTTTTAAATTGTTGACAGAGTTGTCTTCAACAAGGCGTTATTTTATAGTTGGGAGATCAAATCTATCTCCGTTTTCAGCCGAATTATATTAGAATGGGGATAACTATGTTGTATTTGATTGTTTGGGGCCGTAAACGATGGTTTTACTGTCGCAAATATCCGTTTTACCGGCTCCGCTAACGCGTCGCCGGCAAAACTCAATTTGCGACAGTAAAACCATCGTTTACGGCCCCAAACAATCAAATACAACATAGTTATCCCCTAACTCTCAGACGAACATTCGTCTCAAATGCGACTAAAGGATTTATTTGATTCAGACAGACGATTATAATTCAAATATAACCTAATATTAGATAAGTTTCGGTACCGCCGGTTCCCTCATGCTCAAACCGGTATGGGTACTGAAGCTTTTGTCTCACCGGTACAGGGCCAAAATTATTTTATCGGGAAATTCAGAATTGAACGAGGGTAAATAGGCTTATAATCGTGTATGGCACACTTGCATGACGTACTTATAACTTATTTTTGAATTAACATATCAAAACACTCTACAGGTGCATGTTCTGTCTGCACCATGACCACGATAATGCCGACCATTTTGACTTTTCATACGTTGCATTAAAGACAATGAAAGCGCCGCCATCGGCTACTTCAAAGAAATTATTCTGTGGTGACATCAAACTAATCGGAAAGCACGATTATCGTGCTTTATGCTTACTTTGAAGTCACCGCAGAATAATTGGCACTGTCGTGCGATCTTCGAGACTGGAGCGGTTGAAATTTCACCCGATTGTCACTCGATTGTTGATTTGTCCCGCTGCCGGTACCGGTTTCGGCGGGAGAGGCTCTATCCCGTCCCGGTACCGATTATGTTGGTACTGACGGTACTTTGACATGCCTGGTCTGAACCGGGGGTAAAGCAATAGGATATATTTAATAATTGCAACGCCAGCGAGTAGAGCCCAGGTAGGCTTGACGAGAGGCGTAACCGTAGACATTATTATAAATATACCCCACCGCTGATATTCTGGAGCCCGATAAAGGTAGGCACCAGGTGAAGTGCAGTGTTACAGGGGATACAGGAGCCCGATAAAGGTAGGCACCAGGTGAAGTGCAGTGTTACAGGGGATACAAGTGAAATAGACGTAGCGATGTCGGTGCTTGGAATTGGATGCAACGTTTTTTTCCCATGCATAAATTTCAGCTTCCTGGCAATGCTTACCGGGGCTCAGAATACACCCGGGCCAAGGAGATGGCGTAATGCTTTCTGTGTTTTATCATACAAGTTATTGTCATCACTATACATCGCGTTTTCTCTCCCCCCCCCCCCCCCCCCCCCACTATACGTGAAACATACGCGTGTCCCGGGTGAGAAATATCCCACCCACCCCACGTGACATACTCATTTGCATATTTTATTGGGTCGCCGGAACTGTTTCATCATCGTCTGCACAATTGTAAATAAACAAAATGGCTTCACGATTTCCCGCATGTAATCCACGTGCCATTCAAAATCAACAACGTTGATTTGTTTCAACCCCATGTATCTCTGCAGATTTAATAATATCACTGCGCGAATTTATCGATCGATCAATAATCTCACAATGCCCTTTACATTAGAGTTTGGCATGCGCAAATTCATTAACCCCTTAACGGACAGTGTTACAAATCAATTTTTTAGTATATACCTATGGTATATACCTAAATTTTGTACCATCTTTCCGATGAAATTGTTCGTTTCTCGAAAGGACTTCGATTTGATAAATTGGGTATGTCAGCACGTGACCGCCAATTATCTATAATGACGTAATCCTCGTGCAGGAGGAGTAAAATCATCCTCGATGAGTCTGAAGGTGGGAATGGGGAAATCTCACCCTCGGGGCAAGATATTTGAACCAGACCCTCGGCAAGCCTCGAGTCTGGTTCAAATATCTTGCCCCTCGGGTGAGATTTCCCCATCCCACCTCCAGGCTCATCGGGGATCATAATAATACCAACTGCAAACACTAAGAACACAACTCAGTGGAATACACGGGATTGGTAACAGCGACCCGAGATGGAGTATTTCCCGCATGCTCTCTTGTTTTGATTTCTGTCCCCCGTACTCTAACAGAATTGTGTTCTGTATTTTTATTACATGACTATGTAATTTAACCGCTAAATATCACTACAGTTTGACGATCTTTTCCTGGTCCCCAGAAAATCCACATTGTGGAATCGGATTCCGTATCACTATATAATGACGGACTATTTACGGGTGCGTTCGAATTTGCATAATTAGCTGCGTCGATCGCAAAGAGTACTTTACCCCGAGCTGGAATGGATGCCCTCGAACGGCGATCCGGGTTTGTTTACAGTTTGACTGTTCACTTTGTTACATATTCATGCGAACGGGGGGGATTCCCCGGAAGTGTGCACTGTTACAAAAATAAGTGTAAACAAAAATAGTTCTTTTTTACTTCAATCCATTTTACCAAAACAGGTTGGGGGAATTGTTAATGCTAGCGTTGGCATGCGATGTTGAACTATAAGTCATATAATAAACTTCTTATCGCTACAGTGAAGTGATCTAGGTCGTCGTATCACGTCTCGTTCAGGAGGTTAGATCCTTGGATCAAGCGAGCATCCGCGGGATGCTCGTTTGATCCGGCGATCTGACCTCCTCGACTCGACGTGATACAACGACCCAGATCACTTCTCTGTAGCGATAAAATATATATACCACGTTTTACGCGAATAAGGCTGATATTTTCAAAAAAGCTGAAATCACGGAATCCCATTTCACGGAATCGGATAAGAATCGCCTTACGGAATCCCTATTTGAGAATCCCTTTTTGGAAAACGTCTGTGGCTATGGAATCCCTTTTTTCTGAAATGAGTCGAAGAGTCGTATGTGGAGTCACTCGTTCGAGCAATTGCTCTGTAGCTCATTTGGTCGATGGGATTCGAGTCGTTCGAGCAGTATGTGGAGTCACTCGATCGAGCAGTTGCTCTATAGCTCATTTGCTCGATGGGATTCGAGTAGTTCGAGCAATGACTTTACTGTTAATTGCTCGATAGATTATTAGGGGAAATCATCAACCCTGTTTCTAGTTATCCCTTTTGTGGAATCCCTATAAAATACCTTTCGGAAAACGTCTGAGGCCATAGAATCACTTTTTTCCAAAATGAGTCGTAGAGGAGTACGTGGAGTCATCGATCGAGCAATTGCTCTATAGTTTGCTCGATGGGATTCGAATCGTTCGAGTAATGACTTTTCAGTAACTGATCGATAGCTTATCATGGGAACTTGGAATAGACCTGGAAAAAGTTGTTCGAGCAAGCATCAGTAGAATGATAGTGATATGAACTGGGACCTTTAGCGGCATTAATGTTCTAAGAGCCGTAGTAGTACCTCAAGTTAGTAATGGTTGAGACACGGACATAATAGTGCTGGTCAATAGTAATGGTACAAGACCTTAATAGTACAAGGTTGGTAGAACACTATAGTGTTGGATGAATACAGGTGGAAGCTGATAAGAGAACAGATGGTGGTGACTATGGACAAGTGGTGGTTTTTGAGCTTGGATATGTTGGGTGGTCTAGATTCTGTATACGTGCTGGGAACCATATGGGAGCTAGGAACTGTATATGATCCATGATGTTGGTATCGTTAAATACCCAAATGAGTCGTAGAGCAGTAGGTGAGTTACTCGGCCGAGCAATTGCCCGATAGCTCATTTGCTCAATGGGTTCGATTCCTTCGAGCAATGAGTTTTCAGTAACTGCTCGATAAATTCTTGGCTTTAGGAATCATATAGGCTTTCGTTGTACACAAGGAAGAAAACTCTACATACAGGTTGCGGGAAACCAAATACTGGTGATTAAAAAACTTGGATGTGGGAACCAGTCATAGTCTGGAAAAGATAGACTGCTAGTGTTATAGTAACATCTGTAATAGGCAGAACAATGGGATTCTGAGAAAATCTGACCCAGTACTCGAGTGTAATAGAACATATCCCTGGGAGACCTATCGGTGCTACAGCACTATGTGCTACTATTATAAACCCTATATGTGGGAATAAAAGTCAGTTTCTGAAGTTTTGTGTGGATTTTGGAGATTTGGAGGGATTGTCTGGTAGTTTGTGGTAATTAGATTTTCACTTAAAAAAGGAACACGCCATTCGAACATACCCCTTCCCTATGAGAAGCCTTTGTGTCACATAGCAATCACGTGCTACCATAGAAACCAAGATGGCGGTCTCCAGTATACAAAATGGCCGACGGAAAGCCGTATCACCCTAACAACACGCGCTGCGCATGCGCACTAAGACCACGTTCACTATGGGGATGACGTCACAAGATTACTGCTCACGCGGGCTACCATGACCACCAGACATAACGTCACTAGGTCACGTGACTATATCGTCATATAAGATCCGGCATGAGATCCGGCTGAAGGGAGCCGTTCGGGTACATACTGTACTACTTGCGTTCCACGAAGAACATTTCGATTAAACAAACTGGTTGCCCCTCAGTATCGCATCAAATTGGGCAACTCTAGCTTGCTTCATATTGACCTTGATCGGCGTCATATTAGCCGAGTTTGAAGCCATATCAGCCGATGTTTAAATTGGCAATTCGGGGAAAGAAAATCACATCTACACTCTAAAATCAGCTGCGTAAAAAATCAACCGAAATCAACTGAGTTGAGTGAATATGAACCCAAGTGGGTTCATATTCACTCAATCCAGTTGGTTTGGGTTAGTTTGTAACCCATTACAGTGTAATAAATAAACGTCTGTTCGCTGTATACAGAACTTCGGTTTTGATTCCCGCTCGAAATAATTATTTTTTTTTTATTTTACAGCGGCACTCTCCTGAGCTATTGGTTTTTGCGCGACACTACGAAAAGAGGTGGACTGTCTCTGAAACAAATGATCCTTTATTACACCCACAGAATATGGAGGTACAGATATATCAAACTAATAAATTTATCCGTCAGACCGACAGTTTTCGAAAAACTTGGCTATCAAGTTTTTTTTCTTTATTTCACGTATCAACCTCCAGAACGGCCAAGTTAGCACATGTTTTATAGCAAGCAACTTCTCAACAGTTCCCAAGTCATAAGATGGGTAATCTATCTGTCTGTCGGGCTGTCCGTAGGGCCCACCTCCCTCGGTATGGAAGTGTATGGTGTGGTATTTGTTTAAAATTGCGCATAAAATAATCGGTTTACAGTGACCTGTTCACGTAAATCATATTTACACTTTATTTCGGATCTAAATGTCAAAAGTTCAACAAAGTTCAAATGTTGGATAATTTTCTCCTAATTTAAAAAAAAATGGCCAGACAAAAATAACCTCAATGAATCATATACCAAATTGTTGAACGAAACATAAATCATGTGGAATTTAACAATTTGCCATGAACCTGATACCATATATTAGAAAGCACTAATTGAAAGTCTGCTATGTTATGAGTAAGAGACCAGAATTTTGGCAATAAAATACCTTGAAATTATTGAATAGTAAAAATTCAGCAATTTTTCTCTTTAAATCCCTGTCTCATTCATGAAAGGAATGGGCAGTAAGGCTAAATGGACACTCTAAAATCAGTTGGGTTAAAAATGAACCCAGTTGGGGTTGGGTGAATATGAACCCAATGGGTTTATATTCACTCAACCCAGTTAATCTGGGCTGATTTGTAACCTACTGATTTTAGAGTATAATTGACAGTGTCTCAATTTAACAAGAGCTGTCATTTTTCTTGTATTTGTGTACCTTCTAGGAAATTCACCAAGGGTCATACTCACACAGTTTATTGCAGTTATGCAGTCACGAGAGAAATGATCGATGTTACATTAACAATTCTGTGACATTTGATACACAACTTGTCAAAAAGGATGAGATTGATACACCAAAATGGAAAAACTCCCTAACTTCCTTAATAGTAAGGTTTAATCCCGAGAGGGGATTTTTACGTTTCTACTGCTCCGGGTTCTGAAAGTCAATCTTGATACCCGGGAAATTCATAGACCATAGTATCAATGATTGCATATTATAGTTTGTGAGATTATGGACAATATTAACTTCTTCCGAGACCAGCTTCGCCGTGAGAGCTATAGTTTAAGCTCGCGAACGGGAATTTCCTGGTAACTGGTTGTGAATATCAGTCCCCAATACCCGGAAAATTCATAGACTAGAATCGGGAATCAAAGGTTGCGCAATGCAACCTTTGATTCGCGGTTCTGTTCTATGAATTTTCCGAGTATCTGGACTGATATTTTGCCACGAGAACTGGTAAATTACTGACGTTCGAAAACGACAACCTTAAAATTTCCACCCTACTTATTTGGTATCATGTGTGACAATTTCTGGTGTTGATGAGCAATAACAACTGCTAATAGTGCCACGTGAATGCTCAAAGATGACCAACAACAACAAAAATGACCCGCCACGCATGAAGAAAATTTATATCAATCACCTTTTTAAAGTTAGAATAATTCAAACTCTCCGTTGTGCATGGATTTGTTCGCTTTATTGGTTTTGAATCTAAAATCATCCAGTACTAAGCTCTCTGGTGCATTGTTTTGTTCGCTTTATTGGTTTTGAATCTATCACCATTCAGTACTTAGCTCTCTGGTGCATTGTTTTGTTCGCTTTATTGGTTTTGAATCTATCACCATTCAGTACTTAGCTCTCTGGTGCATTGTTTTGTTCGCTTTATTGGTTTTGAATTTATCACCATTCAGTACTTAGCTCTCTGGGGCGGCTTGACTGTTTGTTGCATCAGTAAATTTAACAACAATAATAATTGAACTATTTGTCCATTCCTTCCAATTTTTTTGGCAGTTCATTACAGTCCTGGACAAGATCTCACGTATTTCGATTATTAAATTCGTTTATCGGAAAAATGTTCGATCCCCTCCAGAGGTAACCGCTTTGTGTCCTTGGGCAAGATACTTAATCCTGATTGCCCACGGTGGGGCACGGTGGTGCTGTGTACTAAGGCGTACTGCACGTCAATGGTGCACTTGCCCTCAACTAATGCTAACCCTGCTAATGTGGAGTTAGTACGTTGGGGAGTCTGCCAGTTGCTCGGTGGTTCTCTCCGGGTACTCCGGCTTCCTCCTCCCGTAAAACTGTCCCACACGAGATGACCCCCGCTGTCGAAAGTGTCGTTAAACCCATAAATAAGAATAAATAAATTAAATAAATAAATAAATAAATAAATAAATAATGAGGAGCCATGTGGGTCTTATTTCAGTAATTTGTGGACATGTTGTCCACGAGTTGTTTTGATGCTATTTCCGGTAACATAGCAACATACTTCCGGTGCCCACATCGATACGAGTCAACATGGATCCACCTCACATTCAGTATGGATGCTTGAGAAAGAAGTTTAAATGTACGACTGTACTAAATTTCACTATATTTGGAGAAAAGAAAAATAAGAATTTGGTCTCTGGAGAGACAGTGGGAATTTCGATCACAAATATACTTTGACTTTAATCAAATGATATTTTTATAAATATACAATTCTAAGATTGTAATGTATGTTGATGTGGATATATTTTTGTTTTCAAACGTAATTGTCCAGTTTTAGTTTGCATGTCGACAACAACTAAATAAAAGTTGTTCGAATCGGTAGATTATTGATACCTTGCAACGTGCGTTAATTTCTGTAACCGGAATCCAATTTTCAGATTTAACAGTGTAACTGAAGACTTCATATTGCAGTTGTTACATTGTCAGTTTACTAATTTCCTGAGAATATATCGTGTGTTTTCAATTACATCACCTAGCAGATCTGAAAACAGCAACTGAGTGTTCGGAGATATCAGATCTTTGAAAAAGAAATCTTTTCCCAACAAGGCGCAATAATCCCGTGATCAAACAAACATGTCTTCCACAACACAATTATATTTCGTCTTCGTGCATTTCTCTCTTGGAATCTTCAACAAATCGGGGACAAAATGGTGAATATGATTTCTCCGAGATGGAGTGAGAGTCTTTTATTTGCAACGCAGATATCAGAATTACCGATCTGTTCGATGTTCTTCCTGTTGGTTACTTATGTGACTGGAAATTCTTTGTCATCAAAAGCGAAAAACAATTTCAAAAAGTGAAGAAATTGATAATTCAAGTTCTGTGTATTTCACTCGTTATTTCGATATATCTTTAATTCATATTTATGGCATCGGTGAAAATTGTAAAAAAAATGGCTAAAGTTTTGTTGGACGACCTGTTAAGATCGTGCGGTCATCAAGTCTGAAAGACATGTCGTCGCCTGAGTGCTAAAATGTCCTATGTCCCATAGGGGACATAGGACATTTTAGCACTCAGATGACGATGTATCTGACACCACAATGAGCAAACATTACTGCCGTTTGTCTGTTACACAAATGTTAATTTTGTTGCCAAAGGGTGCTGCTAAGAGACCAAATCAGGAAATCCTGATAAATATATCATCACTACTCATCACAGAGTGTGGTTTTTCTACTGAACTGATTTGTTTTTGCTATCTGGAAATTTAAACCCTCATTTTCTGTAAATCCTGGCCTCATAGTCCTTAAGGTGCTATATAAGTAAGGGAAGTAAGTTTACTTTGAAATTTCCACCTCTGATACTCCATCAATTTAAATTAAATGTACATAAATTATACAGCAAAATGAAAGTTGTGATGCATAGAACACGAAAATTATATGCAGTCAAGTCACGGAATTAACAACAAGCATCTATGGTCCCTGGAAGTCTGCTACCGTATTCGTACCAGAACTGTCAATAAAATAATATTTTAGTTGCTAAATGTGTTTCAGATATCCAAGAACGAAGCTAGGAAATCAACATTCTTCAAAACGCAGCGACAGAGCTGTGTGGGGGTAAATTCCAAAACTCTCGGCCTTGTTTTCGTTACCTGTTTGTTTACATTTTGGCCAAGGTCATTGGGGCTAAACGAGCATTGATATACAATGCCGACTAAAATCAAATAACGAGGAAAATCGCCAAATTACTACACATTATTATTATGTTGAGGCTACACAGGAGCCATGTTACTTGCAATGTATCAGGTCACCTGTTTGAATTTCTTAGAATTCCACGATTGTTTTCGATGAAAATTCGTGATATCGAGTGATATGGGCATGTCCGTCGGCCATGGAACGCATCTTCAATAAAAAAAAAAGGCATACCGTGTTGTCCTGTACCAAAATGCAGTCTTGTCGTGTGTATTTTGTGGCTACTAAACACCAATATTCAAACCAAAGTCTAGCATCTAGTCACTAAACCCCTATATTCAGGAGTCCGACACTTAACCATTAGATCATTGCACGCCCTAAAACTAATATTTGGCTGAAGTTCTCATGATTACTTGCTTCACTTTCCTGTCGGTAGCTGCATAAAAGTGTGAAACGTGTTGGCTACAGTACGACGAACGTGCTGTGGTTGGTCTCATACGAAGACTGACTGGAACCAGTCAGTTTGTGTATTTTGAAGGACACAACCGTGTTTAGGAGACTTTAGAATGATGTGATGGTTTCTGATCCCTCGCCGGGAATCGAGCTCACGGCAACCTTGCCTTCATTGAGGAGTTCTGCATCTCAACAATTATGTATCTATGTCCATAATCGAGACTACAAATGAATGAAACTTTAATTTGCAGCATACGCAAATACAATATCAATTAACAAATAACAAGATTAGTGTACCCTGCACGGAAATGGCATAGTCGGAGAGGCTGTCTTACTGCCATTCCCATACATCAAATTTCTTGACACCAAAGCCTTATCCTTTTGTCTTTTTCTCGATCGTTTTGCCTAAATAAGATAAAACAATCCTCATGCACGAACCGGAGGCATTTCTTGCTAAAGTCATATCAGTTTAACAGTCTGATAGTTTGGAAAGAGAAATAATGGGCTTGGAAGATGAGATAATTTTTTATAAGAAGCAATCATGACAAGACGGATTGGTACAAGTAATGATGGAGGAATACGAATTCATGGTAGTATTAATTACTGCCTTATTAACCCTTTACCCAATGTAATGGCCAAAACCGGCCAGCGCTATTCTCAAAAATCGCCAATTAATTTTCAAAATATTTTCATTTTTTGTCTCAAAAACATAGGTTATGACCCCTCGTTGGAACGAGCTCGTCGAGCTCGTTCCAACGAGGGGTCATAACCTATGTTTTTGAGACAAAAAATGAAAAAATTTAGTTATTCAAGAATTTTTTTTGCAAGTGTCGTCTGCTTTTCATGTTAGGTAAAGGGTTAAAGAATGAAGCGTGAGATCTGCAGAGAAAGGTGTTCTCGGTTTGAGTGTACGCACACTCCCAGACTGTCTAATTTCCATTCCGGAAGGATTTATGTAAATTTCAAAAGTACTATCAAAAGATACAGGCAGTTTACTATGATGCCAGTCATCCATAAACAAAAGAACATGTAACCTATATAGGTCATCAAACTTCATTATGCCACAATTTTTAAATAATGATTCGGTATGTGAGGTATATTTTCTGTTCGTTATAACGCGAATAGCCTTTTTTGAAAGGTTATAATTCCACTTGTGGACGAATGACCACAGGGAAGTATACCGTAAAACAAATGGCCATGTATAAGTGAGTAATATAATGTCTTTAAGGCTTTAAAGGGGAGAATTTTTTCGCCCTATTCAAGGCGAATATTGCCCTCGACACATTTAAACAGAACACAGAGGTGTGTGGTGTAGATTTTCGTCGATGTAGACTCCAAGACATTTAACGGATTTATATTCGTGTTGATTACAAATTAATCGAATATCTGTACTATTTAGGATAATTGTTCTACCAACAGCGTTATACGAATCATTTGGGGGGCGCGGTGGCTCAGTTGGTAGAGGTGCAGGCTGCAAGCCGAGAGGTCATCGGTTCGAATCCCACCTGCTGCAACCGCGTTGTGTCCTTGGGCACGGTGACGTTGTGTACTAAGGCGTACTGCACGTCGACAGTGCACCTGTCTTCAACCAATACTATCCATGCTTGTGTGGAGCTGACAGTTGCTCGCCGTTGCTCGGTGGTTCTCTCCGGGTACTCCGGCTTCCTCCACCCGTAAAACTGTCTCGGTCATGGTTAGCCATTGTGCAGAAATATTTGACCTTAAAACACCAATAAATAAATAAATAAATAAATAATACGAATCATTTTGTGGATGCAGCAGCATGGATTTTGTTTTATTAGCATTCAGATATAGTCCATTTGCAGAACACCATTCACTCATCTTATCTAGTTCTGAATTGGTCTCGTCTATTAGGTTATCTAGATTATTACCAGATGCAAAACCTGTAATGCCATCTGCAAAAGACAGGGCTTTTAGCAGGGTTGAGTGGCTGATGTCGTTGATGTATAGTAAGAAAAGGATGGGGCCCAGTATGGAACCTTGAGGTACACCAATTGTGACATTCAATGTGTCCGATATGTCATTCATGAAAGAAACAGATTGACATCTGCCTGTAAGGTAATCTTTAAACCAGAAATTTTCCAACCCTCTTATACCGTAGCTGTCCAGTTTTGTAAGCAAAATTGAGTGGTATTATGGTATAAAAGGCTTTAGAAAAGTCTAGTAATACCGAGAGGGAGCAATCCTTTGCAGGTTTGTCATTTGCTTCTACAGCATTATTTATGAGCTGGAGAATAGGGTGAACAGTGGAATGTCCCTTTCTGAATCCAAACTGGTACTAATATAAGATATTTTGTTCCACTTGGAAAGTATTTAATCGTCCAAACATTACTTGTTCTAGTATTTTGAAGAATACTGGAAGAATTCTAATGGGGTGTAGTTGGTGAATAGCTGTGGGTCTCCCGATTTAAAAATGTGTATAATTTTAGCTATTTTCATTTTGTCAGGCATTCTACCTGTAACAAAAGGATAAGTTGATTACATGAGATAATGAACCAGCCACCTCAAGTACTATCCCTTTTAATAATTTTATGGACATATAGTCGCTATCTCTACTCGATTTGCTCCTAAAATTGTGAGCGCTAAAGATTACTTCTTGTTCATTAGTAGGACTTACAAAAAATGAGTCTCTATTCTTATTATTGCTCAAATAATCTGAACAATTACGTTGGGTAGGTGGCACTTGATTACTTGTCGTCTTTCCAATATTAGCAAAAAAGGTATTGAATCCGTCAGCGATTTTTTTCGGGTCTGTTAATTCCGTATTTCTATCTACGAAGGTGGT
This sequence comes from Pictodentalium vernedei, assembly GCA_031216915.1. Lineage (NCBI taxonomy): Eukaryota > Metazoa > Mollusca > Scaphopoda > Dentaliida > Dentaliidae > Pictodentalium > Pictodentalium vernedei. The sequence continues at coordinate 23,940,057 of CM062289.1, forward strand.
GGGAAGTTTTCGTTATTTGACTTACATATGGCCTTTCGTAGGATTTTCCATGTCTTTTTAATATTATATTTATTTTCTAGCAATATCTTATCATAGTAATCTGCTTTACAGATCCGTTTCAAGCGAATGAATTCATGGCAAAATTGTTTGTATTCTGTTATGTTTTGAGTAGTTGGGGATTTTAATTTTTTCACGTACAATTTACTTTTCGTTTGTGATGATTGCAACAGGCCCAGCGTCATCCATGGTTGACGTTTTATATATCGTTTTCCTTATAGGGCTTGTTTTCAGTAGAAATGCTTTTTCAAAAGTTTCGTAGAATATGTCGAGGAATTTACTGTACGACGAGTTTGGACAACTGTCGTTAGTGACCTCTGAAAGGTCACATGCCGATAAGAGTCCTTTGAAGCGAGTAATATTCTCTGTATTGACTGACCATCTAAAATTAGGTACTGGGATAATTGATCTTTTGTCTATTTCTTCTATGAAAAACGTAGCAAATTGGTAGCTGACGTCAGTAATTATTATTCCTGAAGTAAAATTATTGATGGCATTGCTGAAAATGACGTATCTTCGTCTGTCTATTTGCGCTCTAGAAAAATGGTTACATCTTTAATTACCAAACGTTGTCAGAAATGGAACCTTGTGTGGTCTTGACACCTTTGTGTTGAAGGTCAAGTGTCAACTTGACAGGGTTACAAACATTGGAGGGGGGGGGGGGGGCGGTGGCTCAGTAGGTAGAGGTGCACTCTGCAAGCCGAGAGGCCCTCGGTTCGAATCCAACCTGCGGCAATCGCGTTGTGTCCTTGGGCAAGACACTTCATCCCATTGCCCACGTGGGGGCACGGTGACGCTGTGTATTAAGGCGTACTGCACGTCGATGGTGCACCTGTCTTCGACCAATGCTAACCTTGCTTGTGTGGAGTTAGTATGTTGGGGAGCTGACAGTTGTTCGCCGCTGCTCGGTGGTTCTCTCCGGGTACTCCGGCTTCCTCCACCCGTAAAACTGTCGTGGTCATGATTAGGCATTGTACAGAAATATGTGACCTTAAACATCAATAAATAAATAAATAAATAAATACAAACTTTGGGATACGCTACTAGAAGCATGGTATACATCTCGGGCGAACTCCCCGTGTTCTGTTTGCTTTACAGCGTTCTTTTGTTGCTATTTTTCACACCGAAATGACTGAAGGATTATAAAGCTGACACGTCGCATCAGTTGAAATAAAAAGTTCTTACCATTTATAATTCCTTTGTTTATTAACCCTTTGCACACTGATGTCAAAATGTTATGTTTTGCAGTGTGATATTTAACCCTTTACCCAACATGAAAAGCAGACGACACTTGCAAAAAAAATTCTTGAATAACTAATTTTTTTCATTTTTTGTCTCAAAAACATAGGTTATGACCCCTCGTTGGAACGAGCTCGACGAGCTCGTTCCAACGAGGGGTCATAACCTATGTTTTTGAGACAAAAAATGAAAAAATAATAAAAATTCATTGGCGATTTTTGAGAATCGCGCTGGCCGGTTTTGGCCGTTACGTTGGGTAAAGGGTTTTAACCAAATACACTTTGTTTTACAGAACTTGGTGAACCCTGTTAAACACGATATAATTGGTTAAATTCATAAATAAACAAGAGAAAACAGAGATAACGGAGACAGTAATAGAGTGTTATGGGTTAATATGTGCTGCCATTATATTAACTGTATAACTGCATTTGAACTTTAGTACGTTGTGTGAACGATCTGATTGTAACTCGTTTAACCCCTCGAACACGTCATGTCAGTTCAATGGCAGCAGTTGTAAGAGTCCATATTCATTATTTGGAGCTAGACTAATTAATATTTTCAACGTGCAGCCTTTGAACTGCACGTTGAAAATATTGATTAATCTACCTCACAATTCTCTTGACAGCCTCCTACTTAATGAAGTCACGACGTATCCTGTCCCCGAGCTTGAAAAGACGGCCTCTCGTGTTTAAAGGGTTAACGCTGGTTGGGTCGAAGCACTTTGCGCGCGCGTATTTGGAAGATAACTGTTAAAATGTAATTGAGCTGCACCATGGTTTTTTCAGAAAGAAATGCCATACTCACTAAAATTAGTGCTATGGTTCTGTAAGAGATATTGACCCACCTCGTAAAAAATGCTTATAACCAAATATTTCTGCTTTTGACAGGTTGACACCTATATACGCTTTGATTTTAATGATATACTATTGTTTGTACCCTTATGTTATGACCGGTCCCTGGGATATGAAAGAACACCCGGATGTAGAGAACTGTGGAGAATCCTGGTGGACAAATCTTCTGTACATAAACAACCTTTATAAGTCCGAGAAACACGTAAGTACTTTTCAACTTCAAAACGATAAATTCGTACTCGTTTATCTTACCGTTATTAAAGCCTAATTCTTCACAACGGGAGTCATGTTATAGCATGGCGATGTGTTCGATTGGTTCGGAGTACTATGGTAATACACGTACGTATGTGTACCGTTTTAGTCTATTTGGAATCAAGGGGTCGCTCATTTGCACTCCCAAATCCTTGAACCAGTTTGAATGGTGATTGTAAGACTAGTACCAAGACAGAGGTCAGAACCAGAGATAGGTGGAAGAGACGTTATAAGACTAGATATATTTCTAGGATGGTCAGAATAGTGGTCAGTAATAAGCAAAACAGATCAGCCAAGAGAAGAGTTAGCCACAGAATAGATATTATTTATTTATTTATTTATTTATTTATTTATTTATTTATTTATTTATTTATTTATTTATTTATTCATTTATTTATTTATTTATTTATTTATTGGTGTTTCAGGTCACATATTTCTGCACAATGGCTAATCATGACCATGACAGTTTTACGGGTGTAGGAAGCCGGAGTACCCAGAGAGAAGCACCGGGCAACGGCGAGCCACTGTCATCTCCCCAAAATACCAACTCCACAAAAGCAGGGTTAGCATTGGTTGAAGACATGTGCGCCATCGCCGTGCAATACGCCTTAGTACACAATGCCACCATGCCCCCACGTTGGCAATGGGGGTGAAGTGTCTTGCCCAAGGACACAACGCGGTTGCCGCAGGTGGGATTCGAACCCAGGGCCTCTCGACTTCCAGCCTGCACCCATACCTACTGAGCCCCCCCCCCCCCCCCCAGTGTTCGCCGATAGAAGAATAATCAAAGCAGTCCACAATTTATAACAACACCTCGTTATTAATTTGTCAATAAGTGTTGCATCCAAACTAGTTATTTCAGGATTTCAATCAAATCATTGCGTCTCTGATATAAATGTGTGCACTGCGCGAGCGAAAGATACGTTTCAATCAAATCATTGCGTCTCTGATATAAATGTGTGCACTGCGCGAGCGAAAGGTACGTTCCAATCAAGTAGGTCTGTAAGGCCACATATGTCCGCAAACCGATTACCTCCGAATAAATGCGAGACAAAACCAGTCGAATGTACCCGTAGGCACTCCTCGGACAGATTACGTCCGTAAAATTCAAACCGATTTCGTCAAACATCCAATCACGCCTACAAAACACAAGCCGTTCGTGTGCGCATGCAGAACAACGGACACCATCCGCTCGTGTTTTACAGACCTATACTGTCGAAACATACATTCATTGTCGTCTTCAGGTAATGACTTACCTCCACACAGAATAATGTCAAATGACCTTATATTGTATTGCATCATGACGAGACGCGTAGCTGATATTCTATAATAGAAGGTACCTTAGCCAGTTTGGGGGAGGTAAACAAGATATTTGAAAAGCTGTTGCTGGAGTGAGCCCCCCCCCCCCCCCCCCTAGTCCTCATTAGGAACCTCCAGTCTGTACCCCTCTGTAAAATTCAGTGCTCTAAGAGTGAATCTGAGTGATTTGTAGCCTGTGTAACCCAATGTCGGCTACCATTTTAAGACTCTATGTAATGCCAAAGTTACATTGGGCCAATGCTTTTTGGGGGATGGGGTGGTGCTCTGCGATTTTTTGGGGGAGGGGGTAATCACCCCTTCCGTGGCTACGCCACCGGTCATGCCACGTGAGGGTTCAACACTATGAAACATGTATGTACAGAGAGAATATTCATTCAAAGAAATGGTGTGCAGCTTTCACCTGCAAATTAATATACGCTCGAAATGGAGACTCATAAATACACGCTCGTGTTGGGGACTCATTAATACACGCTCGTGTTGGAGACTCATTAAAACACGCTCGTGTTAGAGACTCAAGGTTTTAACCCTCATCAAGACTCTCCGTATATAATTTTGTGGAGTATTGTGAATGTGATGATATAGACTATCTCCATCAGACTGTAATGGTAATGAGGGAGGTATCTCACTTTTTCGCTTTATATCATGGAAGAGAACCAGTATTTTTTTAATGCCCTGATTGTGTCCACAGTTTTGTAGTAGACTGCTTTTCATTATTCCATTTTACATATCTTTTTCTTCTTGTTTTTCCAGTGTATGGTTTGGACTTGGTACTCAGCTTGTGATATGCAGTTCTATGTGATAGCACCTATTATTCTCATACCACTTGTTCTGTAAGTCAAATTAGATACAAGGGCGTTGTCACGATGGGGAGGAAGGAGGGGCAAGCAACTGTCAGTCTCCCCAACGTACTAACTCGACACAACCATGGTTAGCATTGGTTGAAGACAAAAGGTATCCTTAAAAGGTATCCTCAAATAGTACATCAGTATTTCAAAGGTACAGTACGTGGAGAGTAGATTGTAACTAAATCACCCGCGGAGTGGAGTTATCACCCAAACTATAACTTTCGTATTTTGTATATATCGACTAAAACACAAGCAATGTTTCAGCCAATGGACCTCCGGGTTTAACCCGGAGGTCCATTGGCTGAAACTTTGCTTGTGCTTGTTTTGCTTTGCAACAAATTTGCAATTATTGCTTGGGTGGAATCTCCACTCTGCGGGTGATTTAGTGATAATACACTCTCCACGTACTGTATCCTCAAATACCGAGATGAGTCGTAGAGCAGTATGTGTAGTCACTCGTTCCAGCAATTGCTCGATAGTGCATTTATTCGATGCCATTCCAATCGTTTGTGTGATGCCTGGCCCAGTTACTGCTCGAATGACTTGGTCTTTTTCTCATGAACCATTGTATTAGAGAAGGGTGTGACTGTGGGTGGTGTTTAGATGAATGTGCAGGAAACTGATTGGATGATCTGGATAAATAAAACATGCTGTTCGAAACAAGAACATGAGTACCCGAAATACGGTTAGAACTAGCCAGAACAGACCAGTAAAGCTAAATATTGTAACAATAAGCAAAACTGTTTCAACTGATAGGCTCTTCTACTCTACTGGAGAATACTCTAGAAGAAACAAATAAGATTAGATAGACAGGGAAACAATAATAGATAGGAGTGGAGCAGATGATGCTGAAAGAATCCGACCCATTAAAACAATTGTCTGGTGGTTTATGGTAATTCTGCGACGTAACGGAATGTGGGTAATCAGATTGGCTCTTATATAAAGAAACGTGCCTTATAGTTCTACGCGCTACTCTAAAAGGCCCAAAATGGGGCTTCGCCAAGTCCGTTTCGGTGGTTTTAGAAGTTTTTGGTAATTTGGAGTGATTTTGAGTCTATTTGGCTAGTTAGATTTACTCTTATACAAAGGAATACACCTTTCGAACATACCCCCACCGTCCTGTTACAGGACTTTTGGGTCACATAGCAACTACGGGCCACCAAAGAAACTAAGATGGCGGCCTCCTGTGTACAAGTTGGACGACCGAAACAGGTTCACCCTAACATCTTGCGCTGCGCATGCGCACTATCACCACGTGTCACTACGACAATGGGGTCAGAACAAAGCCCTCACGCAGGCTATCATGACAACCTAACACGACGTAACTGGGTCACGTGACCATGACGTCGCATGAGATCCCCTTATGAGATCCTCCAAGTAAAGGAAGGTTGGCCCCTGACATACTATTCATACGTTTTACAAATTTGAATTGTATGTTTTATGAGGTTCGCAGTGCATATTTTGTTTTAAAATACAAATATTGATTGATTGATTGATTGATTGATTGATTGATTGATTGATTCTTTATTTCACAGTAAACATATACACAATAATAAACAATAATAATGAAAATAAAATTACATGAAAACACATATGTATTCCGTGGGGAAAAATATGGCCAGAGTGGCTGTCTTCTTATTATCCCCAATTTAAATTCTATTGCAACATTGTACTGAGCGTTATGGAATTTTAAACAAAGTGCAAATCCTGCCTTGCCCTTCTTTTGAGTTGTCATTGTCCCTCATTAGATGTTGTCACCATAACATTCTGAATCAAGCGGTTGGGTCTGAATATTGCTTGGAGCAGTTCGAAACAAACGAGTAATACAAGACTAATATGGGACGTGATGGCTGCTGTGTGATTCACCACAAGTCAAGCCTCCACCATTGACCGGAGCAATATAAGCTATTTATCCCGAATACTATTTAGCTGGGTTTGGCGGGGAGAAATACTGTGGCGAGCTTGAAAGACAACTGGGTATTACACGATATAATTTTATTATTATTAAATTTTTGTCGTCACTGTTATGCACTTGTGGTCCATCGTGACTCCAATATAGGTGCAAGTCAGGTTTTGCCAATCGTTTGTGTCTATGCTGTCCATTATTATAATGGGTTCCCGCACTAGACACTAGCTATCAGCTCCTTTCTTGGCAGTAAAAGAGATTTAAAAAAAAGAACACAAAGGTGAACTCCTACTATTAGCTGCAGGGATTATTACAGTGGACATCATTCATGTAAATGTATTTGAATTTTTTCTCTTGAAGACGGTTCTACTGCAGATTGTACACAGTTCATATTCAACTTCGTTTAATTCTTTTGGATAGGCAAATATTGGAAATAAGTCCAGAGATTTCGTCCCTGTACGCTTTATATCTAATGGATAAGATTGTCTTGTAATTCTAGATCTTGTATTTGTCATCGAGAAGAAATTATTAAAGGAGACGGGTAGCATGTTGTTATGCCAATCATAAACAAATAAAATTGATTGCACCTTATATAAGTCCTCTACCTTGAGGATGCGATCTCTAAGGAACAGGGGATCAGTGTGGGTATTATACCATTTGTTATTTAAAATGCGAATGCTCCGTGTTTGCAAAAGAAAGAGCTTCTTTACCGATTTTGAGTTACCGATATGTGTATACCGTAGGCTATATAACTATGAACGAGCGTATGATATAAGGTTACTATTGACTCATGTGGTAGTATGTTTGTCACTTTATTCAATGCATAGTTTACTGGGGCAATTGTTGTACATATTTGGTCAATGTGATACTTATAGCACAGATGGTCGTCCATTAAAATTCTCAAGAATTGCAAAGAAGATTCAATTTTATTTTGCACCAACCTGTTTATTTTATGTAAATATCCTGGTTCATGAGAGTAGCCTTCTGTGTTGGATTTATTAAAATATATTTCGTCTTTAACATGAGTTCATTGATCGAACACCATTCAAAGATTTTGGCTAGTTCACTAATTACATAATTGATCAAATCATTAATATCTTTATCCGTGAATAATGAGGTGGTGTCATCAGCAAAGGACAGGAGGTTTAGGGAAGCGGAATGGGGCAGATCATTTACAAATAATAAAATACAATTGGATCCAAAATAGAACCCTGAGGCACCCCATAGTGTAGTTCAGCCTTGTCGGGTTCGTTTCCTTTATAATTAACGCATAATTAACGCATTGGGTTCTATTCAAAAGGTAGCTCTTAAACCAATCATTACAGACTCCTTTAACCCTTTACCCAACGAATCGCCCGCATCCGATCGCGTAATATGCAAACTCAGCAGCTGAAAAAATATTATTTTTCGACAAGTTTCAACAAAACCATATCATGTGACCCCTCTTTGGAACGAGCTCGTCGAGCTCGTTCCAAAGAGGGGTCACATGATATGGTTTTTTTGAAATATGAAAAAATTTAAAAATGATATTTAAAATAATAAATTTTGAAATCGTCTGCGTTGGGTAAGGGCTAATACCATACTTTTCAAGTTTATTGAGTAAGATTTCATGGCTTATAGTATCAGTTGTTTTAGATAAGTCGAGAAAAATAGCTCGAGTGACATCTTTACTCTTTTTATTGTTTTCCATGGCCATTTGAGATGCTTGACAGGGTGTATGGTGGAGTGTTTCTTCCTGAAGCCTAACTGATAAGTATTTGAAATGTTATGTCTGTTCAGGAAGCTAATAAGTCTTTTGTACATTTTTTTGTCCAAGAGTTTGGAGAAACAGGGAGTATGTTAACCGGTCTATACTTACTAAAGTCACGGCTATCACCGGATTTATATAATGGGATTACTTTGGCTATTTTCATTTGTGTAGGTACTTTTCCCTGGAGGAATGAGTTGTTTATAATGTGTGTTATTGGATCGACTAATAGATCGATGGTGTTTTTAAGTAGGCTTGTTGTTGCGATATTACAATCCTTACTAAACTTGTCTTTCATATTGTTAACAGTAGAAAGGACTTCAGCATTGGTTGTAGGAGTGATATAAAAGAAAGCTATCCAGGACGTGATCGCTCATATAATCAGTAAATGATTTGTTTGATTCCATAATGGACTCGTTGGTTCGTTTACCTGTATTGTTGAAGAAATTGTTGAATTCTTCAGCAATGTCATGTGGACTGTCAATTTTATTATCTCCATGATTAAAATAGGATGGCAATTTCACTTCTGTCTTGGCCCTACTTATTACAGGATTTAGGATTTCACGTATATTATTTTTACACAGCGCTAGTGCTTATCTGTAGTACATTGCTTTACTTTGTTTCTTAATTTTATTAAATACTTGACACTATCTTTTGTAGTTTTGAATATAATGAGCAGAAAACTTTCGTAATTTTTTTCTATAAAATCTGTTTTTCGTGATTGTTGACCTGATAAGGCCTCTCGTCATCCATGACTGGCGTTTGGTAAGTTTTTTATTTGGGCGTACTTGCTGCCGAGGAAATGGTACTCAAAAGCGTTGGTATAGCTGTTTAAAAATGTGTCATAAGCTTGGTCTGGGCAGTTGGGGTCCATTACATCCGCAAAATCGATCTCGGAGAGAATAGTCCCAAAACGGGCTACATTGGCTTCGTTTATGTTACGTACTGTCTTTGGCTCTGTATCATCATTTTGCTGTATTTTCGTTTTGTAGTAGTAAATGCCGAAATGATCAGGTACATCTGTTAATATTATACCTGATTTGAATTAAGATGTAATATTATTGTTTAAGATATGATCAATTAATGCAGCCGAATGTTCCGTAACTCTAGTTGATCTTGTTATGCGCAGTAAGAAACCTTGACTGAACACTAGCTCGATGTAATTACTTGTTTTTGTGTGGGTTTCAAGAGGTCTGTGGTAAAGTCACCTTCAGTGTAAATAAGTTTATTCTCCTGATTCACTGCATTTGTTATTTCATTAAGTGTCTGGAGAAAAGTGGCATTGTCTGTTTTGGGGGCGTATTTGGCCTGTAAATAACGCCTATTATCTTCGATGACCTGTGTATTCTAATCTCAACGAAGACTGACTCGATGATGTGGGGAATGAAAAATGATAGGTCATCTCGAACTTTGTAATCAATTCCTTCCTTAATAAATATGCCCTCCCCGCCAAGATCGTCGTCATTATTAGGACGCGTTCTCTTTAACAGCTGGTGATAGTCTTCCTGTAGAAGACATGAACGGTCAATCAGAGAATTTACCACATTCAATCCAAGACCTCAATACCTTATAAATCCTCCTCAGTTCGCGAGACAAGCACGGATCCGACGTGGTATACTCCTCACCAACCGTCCAATATCAGCTTGATTGATATTATTCCATTCCTCCTGCAGTGCATCGGCAAGTTCCTGGACATTGGTAGGGGCTGTTGGTCTGTCAAGCATATCCCAGACGTGCTCGATTGGTGACAGGTCCGGACAAGGCACTAAGTCGCGCAAATGGCACCACATGAGCAGCTAAGATATTGTCACGGTAGTATTGCCCTGTGACACGCCCTTGGATGACATGTAATGCTGCTCTGCTTGTCATGGTTATGCCTCCCCACACCATAACCGTTTCGCCACTAAAAAGATCGTGCTGTCTAACGGTTACGTCATGGTATCGTTCGTTCCGCCGCCACTCTCTGTTTCGCCTGTCGTGGAAGTCGAGAGTGAACCTCGATTCATCGGAAAACATGACATTGCTCCACCTACGATTGTCCCAGCGCTGTCGTGCTCCACACCAATTACGCCTTGTTGCGATGTGATGTTCAGTCAAACGTGGAATTATTCTAGGTCTTCGAGAGTACAAATGTTGGCCACTGACTCGCGCATCTGTCGCTCGGTGCCGCTGCTTTCCAATTTCTGAGGCACTTTGATGGCGATTGCGTAATGCTGTGGTTCAGATGAAACGATCCTGGTTCGCAGTTGTCGCCCTTGGACGACCTGACTGACGCCTATTATCAACATTGCCTGTCTGACGGTAGCGTGATCACAACCTGCTAATCACCGATTGAGTAACGTTGAGAATTTTAGCCACTGCAGTCTGTCTGTTGCCAGCTTCCAACATGCCAACGGCACATAAACGTTCGTCACGTGTCAGTCTTCGCATACCTCAAAAGTTACGTTTCGACCAGAAAAGATCGATGAGACCTCCGAAAAAGACCGTCCAGTACAAATGAAAATTTCAAAACGTACCCCACAGACATTAACGAGGCGCTCGTGCGAAAACCCTGCACGAACTTTTCGTGGGCCGGTGAAATTCATGATCCACACTAAACTTGGTAACATATTGATGTGTCCAATCACGGGTATCCAATACCATTTTCCGAAAATATCAACATCAGTTTGGATATCCCCTACTTTTTCTGAATAATTCCTTGTATGTTAAATAATAGGTCTGTGAGAGCGCCCCGATGAGCACCACGGCTCTGGCAATTAATTTGAAATAATCAAAAAGACTTGTGCTGCTTTCGAGATATACAATCGGATTGACCTGGTTGAATATAATCACAAGCATATATTTCATCTTTAAAGGGCGATTCAATCTCGTCATCGATACCTATTTTCTCATTATATAAATGTTTAAAAACGAACTCTGCTTTTGTCTTAAGCTCGTCCAAACATATACTACCTATTAAGTAATACAGAGCAGACATCAAGCCATTCCAGTATCTTGAGTTTGTGCGATGACAAAGCTAATGAAGACAGACGTCCATCTTTCCTTAAAAGCGTCTAGTATGGTTTCTGTATTTGGCATAAACAAATGAATGAATGGGTATTAGAATAATATAAGTCCAGTACAATGTTTACAAGTAAAATAATTTTGCGCGAGTCATTTACCCATAACAAAACAAACTTATACACAAGAGAAAATAGGAGCTGTGTAAAGCTTCCATCACTACCGGGTTGGTAATGACTCTCACTGTTGATGGCGCAATGGAGCTTGGCGGTAATGTCACCATCAATGCATGGAATTCCAGAAGGGGCCCAAACAGCTCTGGGTCTATCACAAGCCATAAATCCCACCGTAATAAGCCCTTAACCCTTTGATTTCTAGTGGTATCGTCCAGGCCAGTTCAATGGCAGCAATTAGAAGAGTCCATATTCATTATTTGGGGAAGACCCATCAATATTTTCAACGTGCAGCCTCCGGGCTGCACGTTGGAAATATTGATTGGTTTACCCCACACATTTACTGAACAACCACCCTATATAATGACTTTATGACGTATCATGTTCCAGGCCGGAAAAGCGGCCGCTAGGGTTCAAATGGTTGAATCTCGCTAATACGAGCGTTCTGAGCACATCACAGTCTGTATCTGAATAACTGAGCTCTGAAAATAAGCTATTTGCAGAAGTTTGTAGCCCTTTCGAAGTTAAAGAGAATGCATTAAAAACAGTGTACAATATTTTGCATTCTTGAAATGTTCTATTCCACCCTTTCATGTCAATAAATGCAAATAGAATCTTCGACAGTATTCTGCTGACAATCAATCAACTTTATGGTGGTACCATATTAAGAGCACACACATTTTTTGTATATTTCAGAAAAAAAATGGTGGGGATCATTTTAATTTGTGCTCTAATACTGGTGCATGTAATTACTACAGGAATCATGGAATACAAATACGGTGGAAATATAATGAAGTAAGTTTAACAGATACAGACATTTTCATTTCCCATTAATTTTGTTTCACGCACGTTATGAGGTTTTATTTGTATCAGTAGTAGAGAACGTGTTTGAAGAAAGGAACCTTTTTCCGATGCATACCTCAAGCACTCCTCGTATTAGCAGAATTTAAAAAAAAACACTACAGAATAATATTTATTTTACTGAATATACAGTACGTGGAGAGTGTATTGTCACTAAATCACCCGCAGAGTGGAGATTCCACCCAAGCAATAATTGCAAATTTGTTGCAAAGCATAACCAGCACAAGCAAAGTTTCAGCCAATGGATCTCCGGGTTAAACCCGGAGGTCCATTGGCTGAAACATTGCTTGTGTTTTTGTCGATTTGTACACAATGTGAAAGTTATTGCTTGGGTGATAGCTCCACTCCGCGGGTGATTTAGTTACAATCCACTCTCCACGTACTGTATTAAATTCTTCCAGTACAACAGGGGTCTGTCAAGCATACTCGTTGAATACTGTACAGAGCCGTCGTGGACTGGCCGTAATCCACGCGTGGACAATGATGTCTACACATGCGTTTACGAGGTAAATAAAAATCATTATCAGCAAAACTTTAGTTAATGAAGCACCGGGTTGTTATTGCGTTCGTAGAAATATTGCCTACCCACGGAAAGTGATCAGTCCACGGCGTCCGTATGTAAATACTATCACTGAATAGACAATGGTAAACTACAGAACTTAATTCTCTTAAGTTATTTTCTTGGCAGTCGGTTGGATGATGATTTTTCCTTGAAGCTCTATTACGCTTTTACCTTAAAACGTTTGACCACATCCACCCAGTAGTATCTATCAGAACAAGTACATCTGCATCAGAAGCCCGGCCCTGTTAGGTATTCACCGGTCTAAGGTGGAGAACTCTAACTTGAGAAGAACGTTTGATCATGAACAGAATTTAACTGCGAATAGACTGCTCAAGGGCGAACGTACTGACAGGCCGACCGAACTGGTGACTGTATTCCTCGAGCTGTACATATTTCAGCTAACAAAGGAAAAACAACCCCGCGATTTTGGAGCCATAAAGTGGACGGGGAAATTCGTAAATTATAAAGCCCGCTCATCCTATCCTTATTCAAAATAAACGTTACAGGGGGTTCAGTTGGTGGATACAGTGTCATGCGAGGCAAGGTAGAAACAGCATGGGATGAGGCGGCCTTCAATACAAATTTAATCCCACTATATCGTCGCCCGAGTGATACAGTACGTGGAGTGTGGATTGTAACTAAATCACCCGCAGAGTGGAGATTCCACCCAAGCAATAATTGCAAATTTGTTGCAAAGCATAACCAGCACAATCAAAGTTTCAGCCAATGGACCTCCGGGTTAAACCCGGTGGTCCATTGGCTGAAACATTGCTTGTGTTTTTTGTCGATATGTACAAAATTTGAAAGTTATAGCTTGGGTGATAACACCACTCTGTGGGTGATTTAGTTACAATCCACTCCCCACATACTGTACAATGTCCCATAGGGGCCATAGGGGCCATTGAGGCCATAGGACACTGTAGCACTCAGTTGACGATATATCTTCTGACACTGTAAAGCAGAATTCACAGAAATGCGGCTAATGCGAGCATCAAGTTTGCCTCGCGGCTTTCCCTTCATGACTGACAATTTTCGTCAGTGGAAGAAATCGTCGGGGAAGTTAGCTCCCCTTAATATCCTAACGCTGTCAGAAAACCTATCACCAAGAGTGTGGGAATTTCAAATAAAGATTGAAATTTCTGCGAATTTGTGTAATTGATGTGCAGGGACGTGGCGACGGAGAGGTGTGGGTGTATGTCACGCCCCCACCCCCCCCCCCCCCCCCCCCCATCCTGGCAAAACTTTCCTATAGTTGGAAATTCGGAGGGCAAGTCATGAGTAGTTGGAAATTCCATCTATCTGAATTTTAGAGCTTCTTTGGTGATGCTGATATCTCCTTTACTTCCCAAAATTCCAACTCTGTTTCAAATCGGTAAAAATTCCAACTGTTACTATTTACAACTACAGCGTACGCAGTATCGAGCTTCATAAATACGAGGTTTCTGTAGTTCGTTATACTTATCGTAATAAAAAAAATCCTCGAAATGCACTTCAAGAAAAATCACATCATGTAAAATCGTTATCCTGAGTTAATTCCATCATCCACAGTTACAAAATGATGAAACATCGAAAATTGATCATTCCTGCATAAGATCAGATTTAATGTTACGACAGTGTGAATTGTTCAAAGTTCTCAGCTTGATCATTTGTTCAGCACATATTCAATTCCCAGAATAATACCCAAATAATAATAACCTGATAATTCTATCATAAATGTGTTGGCATTTCAGTTATTAAAATCAATTTTATGCCCCCTTTCATGACTTCATTTTCAAAATGTTTCTCGGTAGTGAATTTCCAACTATGGAGAGGAACCGGGAGGGGGGTTTCCCCCTTCTGGTCCCTCCCCTAGTTGGAAATTCACTACCCCCCCCCCCCCCCCCCCAATCGGAAACCTCTAGCCACGTCCCTGTTGATGTGCTCATAATTTCACAAACTTCAAGCTTTTTTTCTGTGGAGTAATATAAAAATAGAAAGGCTGGCTTTTTACATTGTTTCCAATCTGTTTGAATGTCTAACTATTATTCTCTGTTAAAACATTTTTAGGTCCCCGAGAACCTCTCGGAGTCATTATGTTTTCACCATGTCCGTCCGTCGTCCAGCTTCCGTCGTCCGTCATCCGCGTCCTTCCGTTAACATTTGGTTTCCGTCAAATAACTAAAGAATCGCTTATTTGATCAAATCGTAATTTCAGGGGTAACTTGTGGATGACTGGACAATGCTTCCTTTCGATTTTGGTCCAGCTAGCCAATTCAGTAGGGCCGCCATGGCAGCCATATTGAATTTGGTTTCCGTCCAATAACTAGTGAATGCTGACTGGAATCGTTTTTATTTTTTTAATTATGCATTGTTGGTGTGTCGAGGAAGCTTCCTTTTGATTTTGAACCAGTCAGCTGCCCCAAGATGGCCGCCAGTGGCCATTTTATTATGGATTCAATGGCGGCCATATTGAATTTGGCTTCCGTCCGATAACTAATGATTACTGACTCCAATCAATTTCAGTTTTTGTTTATGCATTATTAGTATCAAGAGGAAGCTTCCTTTCGATTTTGGGTTAGCTAGCCAATTCAAAATGGCCTCCATGGTGGCCATATTGAATTTGGTTTCCGCCCAATAACTAATGAATGCTGACTCGAGTCAATTTTATTTTTTAAATATGCATTCTTGGTGTCTAGAGGAAGGTTCTTCCGATTTTGGACCAGTACGCTGAACCAGGAAAGCCCCCAGTGACCAATTCATTATGGCTACTTGGCGGCCATCTTGAATTTGGTTTCTGTCCAACTACTAATGAACACTGACTCGAATCAATTTCAATTGTTAGTTATGCCTTGTTAGTGTCTAGAGGAAGCTTCGTTTTGATTTTAGATCAGCTAGCCAATTCAATATGGCCACCATGGTGGCATATTGAATTTGGTTTCCGTCCACTAACTAATGAATGCTGACTCAAATCAATTTTAGGGGATCCATTATTGGTGTTTACAGGAAGCTTCCTTTTCATTTGGTTATGCCCCCAAGAGACTTACATATTCTTTTATGACACCGTCGGGGGCATATGCCACGCTTTGCATTGCTCTTGTTTAAAAATAAGAAAGCGGCCTCTAAGCCATCTTTTGATGTTCTGTTACTTTTTTCTGTTCATCATATTAACAGTGTGCGTATCTCGACGTATAATGCAGACATTAATATAAAAGGCTGGTTGGTGAGATTTGCTATTTTGTTTTCCTTGGAAGGATAAAAGCTTGCAAATTATTGTAAAAATACATTCGCTAAACAAAGTGCCAACGTGGACGCTATGTGTCGCAAGACAGAATAGATATTCTTAATGGCGGTTTATCTGTGAACTAATTGTTTCTAATTAACCATAAACCAAGCTTCCCTTTGTTACTTTTGATAAACAAAAATAACAGACAGCTCATGAAGCTGTCTGTTGTTTTCGTTTATTAAAAGTAACAAAAGGAAAACTAGGCTTTATTTCTACTGAAGTCATAGGACATAGGTGTTTACACAACAAATACTTGCTTCTTGATTGGCGCTTTCGCGGGCGTCTAATAATTTCAAGGAAGGTAACTTTATGGAAAGCTCATTTTCATGACGATATGAATGAGGGATGTCATCTAATGGTACATGTGCTAAATCTTGTGTTGAGTGGATGCGTATGAGGTAAAGGTTATGTCTGCAATCCTCACGGTTGTATAAAACGAAAATATTTAACACTACGAAGTCTAGAGTGCAAGCTGAAACGCATTGATTATAATTTTGATGCCCGAAATGGAACAAGCCTGCTGAAGAAGCTAGTGATAGGACAGATAGACCAAGGACCAGTAGTGGCCTTGGAGCTTTGGAGATAAGACGGAAGCCGTTGGTAAGACTACATTAGACCTCATTGAGGGATTACTCATGGCCAAAAAAGGGATTCTCCAAAAGGTATCCTCGATAGGTATCCTCAGATAATACAATGCCAGGCCATAGGTATCCTCAAATACTGAAATGAGGTTAAGAGGGGCAGTAAATGAGACCTCCTTGAGGGTTTTTCATGGCCCTCATGGCCTCAAAAGAAAATGAGGCTATGAGGGATATTAAATGAGGCCTCATTGAGGAATTTCTCATGGCCCTCATGGCCTCATATGACTAAAAAGGGATACCATAACCAGAGACGTTTCACAAAAAGGGATTCCATGGGACGTGGCTATTGGATATAGAGGTGATGAGACTCGAATAGGACTTCACTGTAATAATGGGAGATAACTCTGCATAGAGATTACGGGAAATCAAGCATTCTGATTGGTTAGTTAGCGTCAGGAAAGTGAAGTGATCGGTGATCTAGATAAATGAAACAACAAGAGTACTCGGAATAGGGTCAGAACTAACAAGAAAAGACCAGAAAAACTAAAAATAGTAATAATAAACTAAACTGTTCCAACTGAAAGGCTCTTCTACTCTACCGGAGTATACTCCAGGGCAAAGGAACATGCCTAGGTAGACGAAAACTATTGCATAGATGGATAGAAGCAGAGAATTCTGAAAGAATTCGAAATAGTAAAACTTGTCGGGTTTATTTGGGTAACGAATCGGGAAATTACTCCTGTACAAAGGAACATACCCTCGGAACATACCCCTATCCTATTATAAGCCATTGGGTAACATAGCAACCACGTGCTACCATAGAAACCAAGCCTTTAGAATACAAGTGCATTTCTCGGCATACAAAATGGACCACGGAAACACGTATCACCCTAACAACACGCGCTGGGCATGCGCACTAACACCACGCATCACTATGGAGATGACGTCACAAGATGGCCGCTCGCGCGGGTTACCATGACAAACAAACATGGTGCCACCAGGTCACGTGACATGACGTCACTTTCGGAGTCCGGACCGGGGTCCGGCCGATGTGGCAAGTTTACCTCATCTCCAACTACTATTGCTCATTGGTCACATACAAATAAGCGCATCACCTGCCCGTAGCTTACGGGAAAATTGTTACTATAAATAAACAGTACTCCACGAACAAAATGTTCGTGGACGGTTTTCAAGTTTCCTACGTCTCATAGCTGTTGACTGCTTTTTGAAGAATACTCACTTTAGTTATTATTGACAAAAACAATCCGATATTGTAAAGTTGATGCCATTTTATTAGGTCCCGTGATAGGTAAACACAATGATGTTTGATGAAGTGAAAGCTGTTAATTATTTATTTACAGTCACAGTGTTACAGCATTCACGTCATCAAATCTCATCAGCAGGAGTTACCGTGCTGATTAACTGTTTCTTTCGTTTGAGGAGGCGAATTAGAAAAAAACCTTTTTCCCTCGGACAGTCAAGGCATTTGTGCATAGGGGGCGCTTAAAGAAGTGGTCAGATTGTAGGACAAGATAGCCAGTCTAGATAAGTTTTTGGTTCAGTTCACTTGCTGACAACATTGCTTCCAGTCGGGTTTTCGCTGACTTGTGTAAAAAAAAATGATAAGGAAGAAAGGTGTTTTTGTAAAAAATAAATGAATAAAATTTCTTTTATTCTGCAATGTTAAAAAAAGAAAAGATGGATGATTTACGTTGTTAATAAAAATAAAGGATTTGACAGCAGTGCATGCAGTTGTCGCACGTACTCAATGCAAAAATGTGTTTTTGTTGTAATTCCGGGGTATGCATAAATGCCTGTGGGTGTTTTCCGAGGGAATACTGTTTACTGTTTTATGAGGTCTAGTGATAGGTAACGACAATGGTGTTTGATAAAATGAAAGTTGTTACACTGTGACTAACAGCATTCACGTCATCAAACGTCACCGATATAAGTTACCGTGCTGATTGGCCTGATAACATATCGCGACTGTATGGGTGACATTTTGAGTGGCGATGTTTTTCTCGATGGGTCCACACCCCCTCCCCCTCCCCCCTCCGGTAGGACCATGTGGTATGTTTGTCGAATGATCGATAAAGATTATATAAAAATGTGATCGAAACGACTCTGTGCTCAGATGCCAGGAAGCCGCGTTCGTTAAGTTCGAAAAATCAAAATTTTCTCCGGGTCTGGGGCCCCCTCGGTGCATTTCCCGGTAACTTTTCTTGGCCCAGTCCGCCCCTGTCAATCGCTGATCGTGTTTTAAATGTTTTATGTCTGGGATAAATGAATATGGTGACGATGTATATATTTTCGCGCCAATACAAGTTGAATATTTCCAAAAGAAATGTCGAGATTATAAACTTGACATTGCGTTACTGATTTTCGTGTTAAGTTTTCATTTGATGTTTGATGATGTAAAAGCTGTCACATTGTAATTTCGGTCAAAGCATAACAGCTTTCACCGTACAAAGCGTCATCACGCCTTTCAATGACCATGTTGAATGAACCCAAAAATACGGCTATAGCCATAGATTCCATACGGTGTTTCTCAGGGAAAATACAATCTTTATATTTATTGAATGGTGTTTAGGAATGTGCCTAAATTATCGTCTTATTTTTCTATTCATTTTTTTTCAGTCCAGGTT
This sequence comes from Pictodentalium vernedei, assembly GCA_031216915.1. Lineage (NCBI taxonomy): Eukaryota > Metazoa > Mollusca > Scaphopoda > Dentaliida > Dentaliidae > Pictodentalium > Pictodentalium vernedei. The sequence continues at coordinate 23,959,358 of CM062289.1, forward strand.
CACCGGATTCCGATTATTTCCAGAATGTTTTTATAAAACCGTATACGAGAGTTGCGCCTTTCGCAATTGGACTTTTATTGGGGTCTATAATATACAACAAAAATAAATTCAAATTAAATCGGGTAAGTAATTTATATCATCATCCTCATCGTCTAAGATGAACTTTCAACATCTAGTTCTGAACTCCAACCTACCTAATATCATCATCCTCATCGTCTAAGTTGAACTTTCAACATCAAGTTCTGATCTCCAACCTACCTAATATCATCATCCTCATCGTCTAAGTTGAACTTTCAACATCAAGTTCTGAACTCCAACCTACCTAATATCATCATTTTCATCGTCTAAGTTGAACTTTCAATATCAAGTTCTGAACTCCAACCTAGCTAATATCACCATCCTCATCGTCTAAGATGAACTTTCAACATCAAATTCTGAACTCCAGCCATCACTGCTACTTGACTTGTTGCTATTGGTGCATTTCTGATTCTATATGGCCCTCGCTCCTCCTCCTCCTTCTCATCAGTTTCTTCCTCTCTCCTTGGTGGCCTGTGAATGGAGAAAGGACAAGGAGGCGAAAATTACATGAACAGACGTATTACCGCTGCGGAGTAGCTGATTTAGCTATCAATTTCAAGATAGGTCGAGTGGAGGCATTATTATTTATTTAATGGATAAAGAATGAGTCTGACTGAGTTAAATCGTTTAGAGAAACCATCCCGTCGAGGGCCGAAAGGCCCAAGACGGGATGGTTTCTCTAAACGATTCAACGAAGACGAGTTCTTTATCTTGCTAAAAAAGTATCCCCTATTGCGAACCCCTCTGCAGACAGTATCCTTTCAACTATCCAACAGCTGGACAGTTAAAAGGATGAGATAACGATAGTCACTGTCAAATGCGGTGTTCTTTGAGTAGAGAAAGAATAAACGAATAGTGTTTTCAAGCGAGTCGGTAAAGTATCCCCTATTGCGAACCCCTCTGCAGACAGTATCCTTTCAACTATCCAACAGCTGGACAGTTAAAAGGATGAGATAACGATAGTCACTGTCAAATGCGGTGTTCTTTGAGTAGAGAAAGAATAAACGAATAGTGTTTTCAAGCGAGTCGGTTTCATTCTTACTTCTACGAGTAGAATAATTTTTTTACTTGAAAACACTATTCGTTTATTTTGCTTATCCTATAAATCTTCTGCAGGGCAGTCGCGGCAAAATCGTGCTATAATTCGCAACAAAACACAGCGAGAAGTGAGGAGCACATTGGTCCAATTCAGTCAACCAGCACAAATGGCAAAAATAAACAAGGCGCGGTAATACATTTCTGTCTAAAAATAGTTCCCCTACAAACTTGAGCTAAACTTGCAAAAATCGTTTATTATATGAGCAGTGGGTGGTGTTTTCTACTGACATTGCGTAATACTTTCAAAAAGATTAAAAGAAATCAACAATCGAACAATTAATTATGCTAGACAAATGTGGTATAGGCCAGAGGTCAACAAGTCCGTCGCTACTAGGAGAATAAATTCTTTCAGTGTTAAACCTACGGGGAAAATATATCACCCTACTAGGTGAATAAATCAAACAATTATCCAAGGCTTTTATTGTTCAAATAAACGGCCATTTATGGGATAAAAAGTCGATAACTCTCCCGTGATCTGCGATGATTCGTAGATTTCCTATGGGCGTTTTGATTTATAATTCGTCCTATAAGTCTCTTATTACGCTTTAATCGCACCCAAACAAACCGAAAATAAATATGTCCAGCGACGATGATTTATTTCTGGCCCCAAGTAAGTGTGTACCAGTTAATTCAAGTGACAGTGACACTGATAGTGTTTTGAACAAAATACTGGACTTAGAGAAAGAGCAGGAAGAAAATAATCCACATTTTGACATTGAGTACGATATTTTTTCTAACCTTTTGGATGCCGAGTCGCCAACGAGGGATGTCGAAAAAAATGTCGGGAGGACAAGTCGGTCACAATGAGGCAGTTGTTGGTGTCTCTTTGCGGTTTGCTGACCCAATATCTGATGAGGCATGGCAAACGCTATCAAAATCAAGATTTACTGAAAAGACAGAGGACAATTCAAACGAGTCGCGTATATTTTGAGTTTTATCAATATTTTCGTTGACGTTTTGTTGCCTTAGATATCTGATAATTAATGCAACAAAAGAACTGTGCAAATTTGTGTAAAACAGATGACATATTCCAAAATATATTTATAGATATTGTGTGGCTTATGGTACTTGCTAAGCATAACCTTCAAAAATATTGTACGAATCAAAAAACAATCACAATTGGTTTTTTTTCTACGTAATCTATGTAATTTTGAACAGTCGTGATGTCCTAATATAAATCAAACGTTATGACGGAGATGTTCCCATTTCACCGCTATCCACTGTCCAGTGTTGAATAGTCATCTGTTCGTTTGTTTCATTGTTGGATAGTTAACTATCTAACCGCTCAGTTTCCGTTAACTCGTTCATTGTTATCAGAGAGCCTGCCGATTAGTTCAAAGATACCTTTAGTAATAACAATTGTTGACGTCATGAAACATGTTTAAGTATGCTTCTCTGTGCGAGCGGGTTGCATGCTCATCTATAGGTAGTAAAGTATGTTTCCTAACGTTCGCTATTTGCAGAAGGCTTGGTGGACGCGCAGTGCAGAATCGCCACAAGAACCCCAATTATGAGTTTCTTCCAATGAGTTTATAACCCTTTGTCAAACGAATCGGCCGCGCCTGACGCATTTGCATATACAGCAGTTGAAAGAAAACTAATTTCCAAAACATTTCAACAAAACCATACCCTGTGCCCCCCCCCCACCCCTCCCTCACTGGAACGAGCTCACCGAGGGGTCACATATGGTTTTGTTGAAATTCTAAGACAAATCGACGCCTGAGTGCTAGAATATGCTACAGTACGTGGAGAGTGGATTGTAACTAAATCACCCGCTGAGTGGAGTTATTACCCAAACTATAACTTTCGTATTTTGTATATATCGACTAAAACACAAGCAATGTTTTAGCCAATGGACCTCCGGGTTTAACCCGGAGGTCCATTGGCTGAAACTGTGCTTGTGCTTGTTTTGCTTTGCAACAAATTTGGAATTATTGCTTGGGTTGAATCTCCACTCCGCGGGTGATTTTGTGATAATACACTTTCCACGTACTGTATGCTTCCTATGGGATAGGATTGGGGGTCCCCTATGGGACACAGGACATTCTAGCACTCAGGCGACGAAATGTAAAAATAAAATGATTAAAGTGACAAATTTAATTTCGTGTACAACGGGTGAAAGGTTAATGATGTACCAGTACTGTTACTCCACTACGAATCTCTTCCCCTACAGTGATGTCTTGTGTCTGGTGAGGTATCGTATCCCAACCGTGAATTGTTTTAAAAATTGTTGATGAATTTTTGGGGGCAATGGTCGTCTGATATTCGTGTAAATAATAATAATAATAATAATAATAATAATAATAATAATAATAATAATAATAATAATAATAATAAAGAATAATGAATAATAATAATAAATAATAATAATAAAGAATAATAAATAATAATAATAATAAATAATAATAATAAATAATAATAATAATAAAGAATAATAAATAATAATAATAATAAATAATAATAATAAGAATAATAATAATAGAGAATAATAACGAGTATTTAGCTAATTAGTTACACCTTTCTGTATTTAGCAAATTAGTTAAGCCATTCTATATTTTGCAGATTAGTTAAGCCATTCTATATTTTGCAGAGTATTTACGCCATTCTATATTTTGTAAAATTAGACCATTCCCTTTTTGTAAATTAGTGTATGCATTCTGTTTTTCCCAGATAAGTTAGACCATTCTATATTTTTCAGATTAGTTAAGCCATTCTATATATTGCTGAGTATTTAGGAAATTCTATATTTTGTAGAATTAGACCATTCCCTTTTTGTAAATTAGTGTATGCATTCTATTTTAGATTAGTTGGACCATTCTATATATTGTAGATTAGTTAGGCCATTCTCTACTTTGCAGATTATTTACGCCATTCTATTTTTTTGCAAATTATTTAAGCCCTTTCAAAATTTTGCAGATTAGTTAAGCCATTCTACATTTTCCAGATTACTTAGGCCACTCTGTACTTTCCAGATTAATCAGGCAATTCTATATTTAGTGGACTTGGTAGGTCATTTTATATGATGCAGATTAGTGAGGCCTTTCTTTTTCCAGATTAGTTAGATCAGTCTCTTTTTTGCAGATTAGTTAGCTCAATCTACATTTAGCAGATTAGTTAAGCCATTCTATATTTTGCAGATTAGTTAGGCCATTCAAAATTTTGCAGATTATTTAGGCCATTCTATACTCCGTAGATCAGTTAGGTCATTCTATACAACACAGATTAGTTAGGCCATTCTTTATTTCCCAGATTAGTCATGCCATTCTATATTTAGGAAATTTTTTAAGCCATTCTATATTTATCAGATTATTTAGGACATTCTATATTTTGTAGATTAGTTATGCCATTATATTTTTGCCGATTAGTTAAATCATTCTATATTTTCCAGATTACTTAGGCCATTCTATACTTTGCAGATTACTTAGGCCATTCTATACTTTGCAGATTACTTAGGCCATTCTATACTTTGCAGATTAGTTAGGTCATTCTATTTATTACACAGATTAGTTAGGCCATTCTTTTTTCCACATTAGTTGGGCCATTCTATATTTAGTACATTTGTTAAGCCATTGTATATTTTCCAGATGGGTTAGGCCATTCTATATTTTCCACATTAGTTAGGACACAACATTTTCTAGATCAGTTATGACATTATATATTTTGCAGATTAGTTAGGACATTCTATATTTTGCAGATTGGCAAGGACATTCTATATTTTGCGGGTCAGTTAGGACATTCTATATTTTGAAGGTTAGTTAGGACATTCTATATTTTGCAGATTGGTTAGGGCATTCTATATTTTGCAAGTTAGTTAGGACATTCTCTATTTTGTGGGTTAGATAGGACATTCAATATTTTGCAGATTGCTAGGACATTCTATATTTTGCAGAGTGGTTAGGACATTCTATATTTTGCAGATTCGTTAGGACAGTCTATATTTTGCAGATTGGTGAGGACATTCTGTATTTTGCAGATTGGTTAGGACCTTCTATATTTTGCGGGTTAGTTAGGAAATTCTATATTTTGCAGATTAGTTAGGACATACTATATTTTGCAACTTAGTTAGGACATTCTATATTGTGCAGATCGTTTAGGACATTCTATATTTTGCGGGTTAGTTAGGAAATTCTATATTTTGTGGGTTAGTTAGGACATTCTATATTTTATAGATTGGATAGGATATTCTTTATTTTGCAAATTAGTTAAGACGTTCTATATTTTGCAGATTGGTTAGGACATTCTAAATTTTGCAGGTTAGTTAGGAAATTATATATTTTGTGGGTTAGGACATTCTATATTTTGCAGATTGGATAAGACATTCTATATTTTGCGAATTAGTTTGGACATTCTATATTTTGCAGATCGTTTAGGACATTCTATATTTTGCGAGTTAGTTAGGAAATTCTATATTTTGCGAGTTAGTTAGGACTTTCTGTATTTTGCAGGTTGGATAATACATTCTATATTTTGCAGATTAGTTAGGACATTCTATATTTTGCAGATTGGCTAGGACATTCTATATTTTGAAGATTGGTTAGGGCATTCTATATTTTGCGGGATAGTTAGGAAATTCTTTATTTTGCAGGTTAGTTAGGACATTCTATATTTTGCAGATTGGATAGGACATTTTATATTTTTCAGATTAGTTAGGACATTCTATATTTTGCAGATCGTTTAGGACATTCTATATTTTGCGGGTTAGTTAGGACATTCTATATTTTATAGATTAGTTGGGACATTCTGTATTTTTCAAACTGGTTAGGATATTCTATATTTTTCAGCTTGGTTAGGGTATTCTATATTTTGCTGATTGGTTGAAACATTCTATATTTTGCAGATTCGTTAATACATTCTATATTTTGCGCGTTTGTTAGGACATTCTATATTTTGTGGGTTAGTTAGGACATTCTATATTTTGCAGATTAGTTAGGACATTCTATATTTTGCAGATTGGTTAGGACATTCTGTATTTTGCAGCTTGGTTAGGACATTCTATATTTTGTGGGTTAGTTAGGACATTCCATATTTTGCAGATTAGTTGAGACATTCTATATTTTTCAGATTGGTTAGGACATTCTATTTTTTGCGGGTTAGTTAGGACATTCTATATTTTGCAGATTGGTAAGGACATTCTATATTTTGCGGGTTAGTTTGGACATTCTCTATCTTGCAGGTTAGTTAGGACATTCTATACTTCTCGGGTTAGTTAGGACATTCGATATTTTGCGGGTTCGTGAGGACATTCTATATTTTGCTGATTAGTTAGGACATTCGATATTTTGTGGGTTGGTTGGAACATTTTATATTTTGCGAGTTAAGTCATTCTATGTTTTGCGGGTTATTTAGGTCATTCTATATTTTGTGGGTTAGTTAGGCCATTCTATATTTTGTGGGTTAGTTAGGCCATTCTATATTTTGTGGATTAGTTAGGCCATTCTATATTTTGTGGGTTAGTTAGGCCATTCTATATTTTGTGGGTTAGTTAGGCCATTCTATATTTTGTAGTTTAGTTAGGCCATTCTATATTTTGTAGTTTAGTTAGGCCATTCTATATTTTGTGGGTTAGTTAGACTACTCTATATTTTGAAGATTAGTTAGAACATTCTATATTTAGCGTATTAGGCCATTCTATGTTTAGCAGATTAGTTACACCATTCTATATTTAGCATATTAGGCCATTCTATATTTAGATTAGTTACACCATTCTATATTTAGCATATTAATCCATTCTATATTTAGTAGATTAGTTACACCATTCTATATTTAGCATATTATTCAGGCCATTCTATATTTATCAGTTTAGTTACACCATTCTATATTTAGCATATTGTTCAGGCCATTCTATATCTATCAGTTTGGTTACACCATTCTATATTTAGCATATTATTCAGGCCATTCTATATTTATCAGTTTGGTTACACCATTCTATATTTAGCATATTATTCAGGCCATTCTATATTTATCAGTTTAGTTACACCATTCTATATTTAGCATATTATTCAGGCTATTGTATATTTATCAGTTTAGTTACACCATTCTATATTTAGCATATTGTTCAGGCCATTCTATATTTATCAGATTAGTTACACCATTCTATATTTAGCATATTATTCAGGCCATTCTATATTTATCAGATTAGTTACACCATTCTATATTTAGCATATTGTTCAGGCCATTCTATATTTATCAGTTTAGTTACACCATTCTATATTTAGCATATTGTTCAGGCCATTCTATATTTATCAGATTAGTTACACCATTCTATATTTAGCATATTGTTCAGGCCATTCTATATTTATCAGATTAGTTACACCATTCTATATTTAGCATATTGTTCAGGCCATTCTATATTTATCAGATTAGTTACACCATTCTATATTTAGCATATTGTTCAGGCCATTCTATATTTATCAGATTAGTTACACCATTCTATATTTAGCATATTATTCAGGCCATTCTATATTTATCAGTTTAGTTACACCATTCTATATTTAGCATATTATTCAGGCCATTCTATATTTATCAGTTTAGTTACACCATTCTATATTTAGCATATTGTTCAGGCCATTCTATATTTATCAGTTTAGTTACACCATTCTATATTTAGCATATTATTCAGGCCATTCTATATTTATCAGTTTAGTTACACCATTCTATATTTAGCATATTATTCAGGCCATTCTATATTTATCAGTTTAGTTACACCATTCTATATTTAGCATATTGTTCAGGCCATTCTATATTTATCAGTTTAGTTACACCATTCTATATTTAGCATATTATTCAGGCCATTCTATATTTATCAGTTTAGTTACACCATTCTATATTTAGCATATTATTCAGGCCATTCTATATTTATCAGTTTAGTTACACCATTCTATATTTAGCATATTGTTCAGGCCATTCTATATTTATCAGTTTAGTTACACCATTCTATATTTAGCATATTATTCAGGCCATTCTATATTTATCAGTTTAGTTACACCATTCTATATTTAACATATTATTCAGGCCATTCTATATTTATCAGTTTAGTTACACCATTCTATATTTAGCATATTGTTCAGGCCATTCTATATTTATCAGTTTGGTTACACCATTTTATATTTAGTAGATTATTTAGGTTATTTTATATTTTGCAGATTAGTTCGGCCATTCTATATTTAACAGATTAGTTATGATTTTATATTTTGCAGGTTGTAGCAATCATCGGGTGGATACTCACTATTGGGTTAACAGTTTTATGGACCACCATTACCTATGACGATAATAAGGTCTTTCCAAAAAACTGGAGCAGGATGGGCCAGACGTTTCACCAAGTTTTCTCGCGGCCACTTTGGGCGATAGAGGTGGCTTGGATAATATTTGCCTGTATAAAAGGATATGGAGGTGGGTATAACATTATTGACTGTTTTATATCTGTTAGCTTTATAGCCAGGAATAATCTGTTCCAATACGGATGCGGATGGCATAAGCCCCACCCCCAACCAACACAACCTGCCTACTGAGCTACGTATATCCCAAGTGAGGTGACTGGGTAAGAAGGATCTATCGTACTCACCCACGTGACCATTTCTTTTGAATATTTAATCAGCGCCTACATTTTGTTAACAAACAAGGCGTCCCGCCTCGCTTCAATTAACGCAACTACACATCCCACCCTATCACTCGAGGATGATATTTCCTTCATTACACCCCACATGACGTTACCAGAATGTCGTCCGTTTCATCTCACTTCATTATTTTAACCCTTCGCTGTCATGAGCTAACGCTTGTTTTACTTCTCGACGCTCTTTTTCGAACATAGTACGGCCGCCGTGGACTGGTCACTTTCCACGAGGGGACAATATTTCCACTGAAAGGATTATTATAATCCCTGATGGGTACGGGTGTGGGATGGGAAAATCTCACCCTCGGGCAAGATATTTGGGCCAGACACGAGGCTTGCCGAGTGTCTGGACCAAATATCTTGTCCCGAGGGTGAGACTTTCCCATCTCACACCCATACCCATCAGGGATTATTTTTCTCCCCCCCCCCCCCGCCCCCCACTATACAGCGGTTACGTTAGCCAGAGGTAATTGGCGGTCACGTGCTGATATAATCAACTCCTTTGGTATTCGTTGTTTTGAAAAACTAATGACATCATCGGAAAGAGCATGCAAAAGTTATGTATATACCAAAGGTATATACCACGAAATCAATTAGGAACGGTGGCATCTTGGGGTTTAAAGAGTTTTAGAGCATCAAACTTTGATCACACGGCATTCTGATGGCGTCAATGTGAATTAGCTGGTAGCAAGAAACCTATGGTTCCGCTCCACAGTTTCGCACTATTGCACAGGGGTGAAATTCTAAACAAAGGGCGTATGTTGAAACTAAGGCCATGTAAAATAGAGATATATTTTTAGATTCAGATATATGATTACATTAGGCTTTTTGTTGGACAAGAGAATTTGAAGTTTTGGTCCCAAAGTTGGAGTCTGATACATAGGGGTAAATTACCAGATGAATTATGGGAAACAGTGGCTTTGAAAAATTGGCTATTTTTTTTAATGTAATTTTTACACGGGTTTGTTACCAGACAGGTAACTAAAAAATGAGACGGAAACATATAATTTTTTTTTTGCATTTTAGAAACAACTGATGCTCTGCTCCAGGGGTGGGGTTGGTGGGAAAATTCTGCTTTTGAGGCTGCTAGGTGGGTGAAAATGACTGGTTTCGGTATTTTTTCGGGCAATTTTTCAGGTTGAAGTCTTGCCTTTGACAATAAATAATTCCACCCACATTCAGATTGTTTATTTCTACTTAGTCAGATAGTGTTATATGTTTTTTGTGGATTTGGGAAATGTAATACATGTAATGGGTTAGATAACTAAGTTACAGGATATTTGCATTTGAAGAGAGTGTATGGCATGTCACATTTGGAAATGCCTGGAAAACTGTGGAGCGGAACCTATACGATATGCATAACGTCATAATAACGTTGTAAATGTATAACGTCACGTGGGTGGGGTGGTATACATCTGTCTCTCCCTGCTATCTCACCCTGGACAGACGTATGTTACACATACAGTGGGGGGAGAAAATGCTAGATTCCAAACACTAATTACAGGAAAAATTATCAAAATTTTAATATTTGACTCAGACACTCGGCAATTCCGGCCAATTGTCTATACACATATTGTCCATTTTGGAAGACCCTGGACATTGGTTACACAGTCCTATTTTACCAGTAAAACAGAGCTCACCATAGCAAACATGCACTGCCTCACTTTCCAGGATTCCCACGTAAAGGTTTCGGTGTTGGTCTCCTGAAAATCGTCCCCTGAGCTCCAACTGGCACATAGAGCGCATTGAAACTCAAGGGACGACATAGTAACACGGGTTCCCCTCGCAAATTTGGTTGGCGATAAAATGTGTTGATTGTTGTCAAAGAGATTGTTGAGTGTTCTTCTAATAACTGTATTTATAGACGTGAAGGCGTGTAATAAACACAGAAAGACTCGCGCTTGTGAATGGGTTAATCGGTACGGCACTTGTGCCATCGCGGAAGGATAAAACTCGGGGCATGCGGCCACTCGTTTTATTCTTCCGCGCTGGCACTTGTGCCATATCAATTCACACATTCACACGCGCGTGTCGTTCTGTGTATATCCAACATGAAGTAATTGTGGGAACTCTATCAAAAAAGCTTCCAGCTATAGTTTTTGACGGTGTGCAATGGTCTTGTGATTTAGGTGTTGGACACCACTTATTGCCAGGCGGAGTTGCCTGAGAGTACTATTCCTGGTGGGGTTCAGAAATGAACATTGTAATTTCCTAAAAAACAGATTATCTCCTTCCAACAACACATAGAGGACGTTAGAGTCTTCGTCTGAGGCCAACCACGGCACATTCGAGGTAATGTAGCCAGCGCGATTCACACTTTCATGCAGCTGCCGTAAAGAAAGTGGACCAAGTAATGAGAACTTCATCTAAAAAGTTAGATTCCAACCATCGTTTGAAGGTGTGCAACGGTCTAGTGGTTTCGGCATTATTTATGTATTGGTGTTTAAGGTAACATATTTTACACAATGGCTGAAAGTGGCCGCAACATGGATATAATATCAAGTGCAGCCAATTGTTTATACCCATACTGCCCATGTTGGAGGACTTCCACCCCAGGCATTGATTGTCAAGCCCTATTTTACCAGTAAAACAGAGCTTGGTTACCACACTAAAGAAGAACTGCTTTACTTTTCGGGATTCCCACGTGGAGGTTTACGTAATGGACGCCTGATTGCCAGGCGGGATTGCCAGGGTTCGAATCTCTCTCTGTGGGGGATCAGAAACTAACATTCTAAATTCCTCCACAACATTATTGTGTCTTTCAAAAACAGACACCCAGACAGACAGACAAACAGACAAACTTAAAATTATACAACTAACGATTGCGCGTTTAAAAAAGTAAAGGATTGATAATTGACCTTTTACCTGGCATGAAGGGCAGACGACACTTGCAAACAAAATTCTTGAAAAACTTAGTTTTTTTTACATAAACATTTGCGTCAAGAACATAGCTTATGACCCCTCATTGAAACGAGCTGAACGAGCTCGTTCCAATGAGGGTCGTAAGCTCTGCTTTTGAGACCAAAAAAATAAAGAAAATTGAATGATGATTTATCCTGAATAGTGCTGGCCGGTTTTCGCCGTTACGTTGGGTAAAGTGTTAACATTCCTTCACCGTTTTTGTTCCTGTGGGAAGTGAAGTAGTTACTTCTTTATTGCAGTAAACCAGCTATGCTTTACAGGTAGAACAGGGGTCGATAATCAATGCCAGGAATGAGACTCCTCCAAAGCATGCAGTATGAATAAATGAGTGGCTTAATTTAATTATAATTGTGTAGCGTGGTCATAAGGTAACCATAGCTTCTGAAAATTCAAAAACCTAAATAAATAAATATTAATCGTTTATCATATGTTTTCAGGACCATTCAACAGCGTCCTATCGTGGAGAGGATGGATTCCGCTATCTCGTGTTACATACGTGGCATATTTGGGACACCCTCTTATTTTGTCAGTTCAGTTCTTCAACTCTCGTACAGTCATCTACTATAATATGCAAACTTTGGTAAGTAAAAATATTTTATTATCGAGAATGTTAAGTATTATCACGCAAACATCAGTTCTCAAATGATGGATTTTTTTTTCAAAAACAAACAAATACTAAGTCAATAATATATTGCTTTCACGGAGCTCAGCAATTTTTGGTTGAAGTTCGTACACCACAGTCACCGCAGATTGGTCGTAATCCACACGTGGGCAGTGATATCAACGCATACATTTACCAGGTTATAAAAATCATCATCAGCAAAATTTTTAATTAATGGAGCACCGGGTTATACCCAGTGCTTCATTAATTAAATTTTTGATGATTATTCCTATAATTAGTTTTTGGAATCTAATATTATTGCGTCCATGGAAATATCGCCCCACAGTCCACGCAGGTTGTACTGTACTTGCGTCCCAATCACATAAAGCATTTTATTTAATGCTCAGGCATCAATTCACGCTGAAAAATTAAGTCATATTCCCCTGTCGGTCGGCAAAACGAAATATCAAAATGATATTTAGAAATCGATATTTCATCGTAGGTTCGGATGACGAATCACATGTACTTTAAACGAGTCAGCACATCAGTAATGAATTCCAGAGTCCCAAATACAAACGAATTCGAATAATTGATAGTGACAGTGACTAAATCAATTCATTAAATCAGCGGTTTCAAAGTTTGACTTTCTCATTCACCTTCCAGCGAAAAGCCGAAATCACTTTCAAATTTCTTCAGTTCAACTTCACACGTCTTCAGTGCATTGAGTTAAAAAAAAATAAAATGACGTGTCTTGTTATTGAAAATAAGAAAGTGGTGTTTTTTGTTATTGTTCTATTTCTTCGAAACACATTGCGATTATTTCAATTCGCCAGCCTTGGTAAATCGTAAAGTTAGGGGAGAAATAAGACGGGACTACTTTTTGTGCGGATATTCACACATTCCAATGGTTGGAGTTTGGTTGTTGTAATTTTTGTATGGACGCCGGTTCGGCACATAAATTTTGCGCCTTAATGGCAAATAAAGGCCACAAATTGGAGAGTTTGTAGTCGTAGAGCATTAAATAAAAAGAAAATTCACGAAAATTTGATGAATACCGAAAATATCTCGTGAGTGGCTACAAAGAAATATGAGGATCTTCACTCGCGACTGCGTCGCTCGTGAAGATCCTCATATTTCTTTGTAGCCACGAACGAGATATTTTCGGTATTCATCAAATTTTCGTGAATATCCTCTATTTTCTCGTCACTGCCATGCAAAATAACACATACACTTCGAACACGGTCTGTCGGCCTCTAATGAAGTATTGATTAACTTCTTGTGGTTTCATTTCTAAATTAATCTGGTATGGCATCGGCCAACGTTAGGTTTTTTCAATCTCCCAATGATTTGTAAATCTGGTGTTTTAAATAATCATGAGGTTTTATTTGAAGAAATTGAAGAGTAGTTTATCACTTAATCACCACCAAATATATCATTAAAGAAAAGCAGGCCTGGCATTCTTGAAAATGCAGGAGGGCTAAAAATCCCCCCCCCCCCCCTTGAATGGTCTAGGGGAGCGATTAGCTCTCCTCAAGCTTACAAAGCTAAAAGTTGCAAAATGAAGTTTTCCTATTAATGAATTCTGCCTAGTGGACTTTGTACATTTTATTTGGTGCTGATGACAAGGTAGTCTATGTGAGGTGGCTGCACTGCCCCTCCTACACCTCCGGGCCTTGGCAAGGCCCAGAGGTGTGGGCTGGGCAGTGTGGCCGTCATAAAGAGACCACTAACATAGCAGAGATCAGAAAAAGATGTGGGTTTTAGAAATAGGATGTTATGGTATTTATTATTTTCTAAGGCCAGAAGGGATAGTTTTCCCCTCCTTAATTTTTTTAAAGCAATCAGTAGGCGAGCGAATAAATCCTGAAAATGCCAGGCCTGGGAAAAGATGGCCCACAACACTCCTAATACAGGAATGACGTCAGATGTCAACGTCTACGTGGTAACGTTGTTAGTGAGTTGGTTTTGAAAGTGGAATTGAATTAATCTTCTGTCATATTTCGTGAAATTTGGCACATATGCTGACCATGCTGTCAATTTGGAGAGCATGGTCTTAGGTTTTTAGTTGTGAAGCTCTTTCCAAAACAGGGTCGAATTTAAAATTCTTTTGTAATCTTTTATTATCAGCCTCATTTGGAAGCTCATCGTTCTGAATTCGGGGAATATAATTCGAAAAAAACTTTTTCTAAAAATGAGGTTGGTCCCTGAAAATTCACAAAATGTTAGTATGTTGTAAGGGGAAAAAAGGAGGTAACGTTTTTTTTATTTTTCGTCAGTTTTGACGTATTTACATTAATTGAAGTGTAATATTTTTTTACATCTTTAACTCCAAAACACAAATGAGTGACAGACATTACTCCGCGCTAACTGAACTGTCATGGAACTTTGAGCAGTGTTTCATTAACAATATATCTGGTCAAGGCGGTTTTAGATTTTCATATTTGAACATTTATCCAAAGCAGCGTCGAATTAACGTCTTTTTCACGAACTTATAATAACAGCTCATCTATTGTGATCTCATCCTTTAGGATCTGGGAATCTATTCTTCGATAAAAACCGTATCTAAAAACTTGAGAAGACCCGATTGGTTAGGACCGTACAGACTCGTGACGTCATAATGGGGTAATAGCCAAACAAATAAAGGTCTTTCTGATTTTCATGAAATTTTAGTTTGTTGTAGAGTTGTGGAGCTCAAATAAATAGCAGAAACATCAGAGAGGGGAGGGGGTCAACATATTTTTTCCAGGAACGTATGATGGGGTGGGTGGGTGGTCGACTGGATGTGGCCAGAATTTTTTTTTTCCATGATCTATTTTTTTTTCTTTTTCAACTTTGAACTTTTTTACCCGTTTACTCAACAGTGGTTTCCTCAACAATAGCAGTGGCATCTGATAGATTTGCAGAAAGAAACAGAATTATAAGAATCATGTAAATTTCAATAATTTTTTCATTTTTTCAAATTGTCACTCCGCAAAAATGACAAATCGGAACATGTGTATAAAATTTGGTACCAGCCATTGACAGTCCCACACTTCATATCTTTCACTCCACCTGATTTCACCATCAATTTTAGAAATAAAATAAAATTGTAAGAAAAATAATTTTATAAATTGCATTTGCAAGCTAAAGAAAACTTTAAAAGAATGAAAAGGTATTCTCAATCAAATACACTAAATAATATAGAAGTCATTCAACCCCAAAATAACAGAGAATAGGAGTGTTAATTCATTTTTATAATTACACGATGTAACTGTTTAAGAAACATATTGTCAAAAATATTTAGTGGTACACTAACTGGGCTCCCCGTGGGAGCCCCGGGTGGTGAAGTAGTGCTTGTTTACTATGGTAAATAATCTCTGCTTTAATAGTAAAATAAATCCCAGTCACCAAATGCTTGGGCTAAAGGTCTTCTAAAATGGGCAACATGGGTATAAATGATTGGCTGGATTTGACTTTATATCCATGTTGAGGTCACGATTGACCATTGTGAAGAAATATGTGACTTTAAACACTAATAAATAAATAAATAGACACACTACCTGGGTAACCTTATTAATGCACATGATATAATAATCACACGATCTCATTGTTTAAGTAGCATACTGTCATTAATGCATTGGTCTATTTTGGTATCTCATAATCCACGTTGTTTATCATGGAGAAGAGCAGAGATAACTCAATGTTCAATTATGGAAGTTGGGTTAATGTGAATGAAAATCGTTATCCAACAGCTGATCAATTGTTATCATTTGATTGCCCATGCGCCATGATCCAAACTGTAAATCGACAATACTGCGAGGATGTGTATATAGATCATAAACTTGCAGAAAACTCGCCATATTTTGCAGACGTTTTTCAATTCAACATGCTCATCATTTTCCTGAGAAGAGTGTGAACATATAATACCGGTGGGAATGATATATCATTAGAAGGCAACTCAACAACAGTTTTAAACTGTGATGAATACCGAGTAGGACTGTTAATATCCAAGGGGGTGGGTGTCCGAAATTGGTCAGAAAAAACTGTCGAAAATGGAAAACAATTTGGGAAAGGATTGGGTGGGTGATCGAACACTGGCGGAAGTTAAAAATCTTCATATGTTTTTGGAGTTTTTCTGCACCGCCCCGCCACGCCCCGCTTCGTCCCCTAAAGCACATGCTTTTTTACGATTTCCACCTTTTTAATTTTTTTACGTCGCTTGACGTTTTTGAGCTTTTTTCCCCTTTTCAAAAGACAAACGCCAAATTTGTATGATGGTATCTTCCACGCCAATTCAAGGTCATCAATTGGAAGAGTCTATATTCGTTACTTTGGGGGAAGATCCAATCAATATTTTCAACGCGCAGCCTTGGGGCTGAACATTGAAAATCTTAATTGGTCTACTACACAAAGTCATTAGCAACAATCGACTTAATGATTGGTTATATCATTCCATACGTTATTTGCTACATTACCACCCTAACAAATGGTTAGAATTTTCATACTGATGACATCACGCTTTTGACATGATGGTTTTGACGTGAAAACGTTATTTTTTAACAATTTTGATTTCTCATTTATGTAAAATCTGCTCGCTTCTGAAATTTTGGAAATATTTTCCATAAAATCAATTTTTAAAAATACGGTCTGTTTTCACCTGACGGAAAAAATCCTTCTCAGCGAAAGTTTAAAATTTTGACTAAATATTCATGAAATGAAGTTTCTGTGACTGATTATTATGTTTTTATGATTGCTATGACTTGTAGTACATTTAATATAGTGAAACATGATGCTTCTGGTTGATAGCGTACCCCAAACACATCCACTCGTCCACGTGAAGCATGCTTTCCACGAATGTCACAAAAGGCATCATGCAATATCTGGGTATAAAACAAGAAAATTTGTCACTTCTTTTTTCAATAAATGTTGAGATGACAATAAGGAGACAGTCAGAGACATTAAGATGGCAAACCTCTTGTCTAGGTTAGGCTGTCTATGCATTATCCTCTTTTTGTCGTGATTATTATACCCCTTGGTCCTCAACCCTTTTGTCATTGCAGCATCTTCTTAGCTACTTTACATCCGTCATCAGCTACATGATTCAATAAGTCGAACAACTGACATCCTCAATCTGTAGCCCATGTTCACTGCCTAGAGGCGTCAGTTGTCTGACAACATACAGTAAAAATAACCATCTCGTATGCAAATGAAAATAGCACGTCGCGTGAGAACCAGAAGGCTCCATCTTCCCCTGGAAGATGGAATCATCTGGCTCCCACGCAATGAACTCAGAGGACAGATCCACATAAAAAAGACCTCAATCCACATCGAGACCTTAAATTATATTATTAAATATTATATTATTAAATACCTTAAATAATATTTGCTACAATGATATTATTTTGCTATCTGGTTTATCTCTTTTATAAATCTACATAATTTCCGTAACGTTTCTTCTGTGGAGTCGTTCATTAAGTTTTGAAATTTGTAAACACTGGGCCTTGTATGGTAAGGGATCTTAAGAAATTTCCTCCGAAGCGCTAACACTCCATTGCATTCCAAAATATAATGATATTCATCCCCAACCTTATTTTCATCACATAAAACGCAGACACGATCCTCTCTGAGGCTTCCAATCCAACACCGACTTCGACTGGAAGTCGGTGATTGGACAATCTGAATCTCGAAGGCACGGCTCGGTTACAAAATCTAAGATGCCTAACTAGTTTTATACTCCTTATAGGATACCCTTTTAGAAGAGCTGTTCAAGGTATAATGTCACTCTTGTTCATACTGAAATTGTAATGATTTTTTTACAAATAATTTTAGGGCATTTATTTCATCAACTATTTGAAGGAATACCTGTCGCGTTCAATGTCGCCTGAACCGATTTTAACCATGAATTTTCAAGGTCCCCCCTCTTATATAAATTTAACGAGTAGTTGTACAAATTCGAACCTAGTTTATTCGTATTTAACCCGATTAATTTCGTCCAGTAGTTTGATTGCCTCACTTTAATATCAATAATCAGTGGATATCTACCAGTTTCTCCGTATATCATAAAATTAGGCGTGCTGCTTTTAACCCGTAGAGTGTACTTTAGAAATTTCAACTGTAAACGCTCTATTATTGCCAGGTCACCGAAACCCCAGATTTCGGAACCATAAAGCAATATAGGCACAACCAACTTATCAAAGAGGTCCAACTGGCATTCACAGCTGGGGTTAAATTCTCTTATTTTCCTAAGTACACTATACATATCCTTAGTTGCCTGCTGGACGGCATATTTTTTGTTTTTATGAAAGAACCACCCCTTGAGAAAATAACTCCCAAATACATGCATGAGGTTCAGAAGTGCCATGAAGCGCCCATCTCTGTCCGATCAGCATCAAAGACGACGTTTGGAGTGGTTACGGCACGACACCATTGGAATCTCAGGACGTGGAGGGGAGTCCATTGGTCAGATGAAAGTAGGTTCCTTCTTCACGTCACAGATGGTCGCATGGGAGTGTGGAAACATAGAAATACTGCTTACGTGCCCAGGAATATCAGACCTACTGTTCCTTATGGTGGAGGATCAGTAATGATCTGGGGATGTCTCTCTCGTGATTGTAAACTTGATATGGTGATCGTACGTGGGAATCTCAGTTGTCATTAGTTCATCCGGGACATTCTCAATCCGGTTGTCGAGCCTCATTTTGAGAACCACCCGTTAGCTACTCGCCCTGGATACATGGACGACAATACAAGGCCACATCGTTCCCATACTGTGAGAGCATTCCTTCAGAACAACGCTATTACATCACTACCTTGGCCTACAATGAGCGCCGATTTGAATCCCTTATAAAACATCTGGGACATTTTGGACGTCGTGTGCAAGAAGGGATCCACCTTTACAGAATTTGGCCGATTTGGAAGCTGCATTGCATGAGGAGTGGCAGCAGTTGCCTCTGGACCGTATCAGAAGGCTCATAGGTAGCAATAGGAGGAGAGTTTTGGCTGTCATCCGGGCACGTGGTGTATGCACTCGCTACTGATGACAGACACTGCTGTTGTGTTCAGGAGATCACAAGTTACATTTTTTTGTCAGTAATTACCGACATTGTTTCATCATGGGCCGTTCCAGCACCACACTTGTCGAGCAAACATTTTTCCATCAAAAATATTAGACAGATATGTGCAATTAGCGCCATTAAAATACTGCATATTTTCGTCATTGTGTTGTCCTTCATTTGTCAATAGACCATTCTTTCCGCAAACAGTCACTCTTGGCCAGCTGAAAGATAGCATGAAAGAAATGACAGTTTCTTTTAACACCACTGAGATAAAAACAGGGGTGCTTGATTAAGTACCAGGTGTATATTGGATCCGATTTTGACTAAATTTTAGAATGTTGTGGAGCTCAGTGGATTAGCAAACACACTAAAAAGAGATAAACAGGTATTCTTGCATTTGCTGGCTTTCGATTACAACACGAAAGAACGTCATCAGCTGTTTCAAAGGTATAGTCAAGGTATCTCCCTCCCGTCCATATACACATTGTTAACCCTTTGAACCCTTGCGGCCGCTTTTCCGACTGATATGTCTTTAAGTAGGATGGCTGTTGAGTGAATGTGTGGAGTAGACCAATTAATATTTTCAACGTGCAGCCCCATGGCTGCACGTTGAAAATATTAAGTGGTCCACCCCTAAATAATGAATGTGGACTCTTCTAATAGCTTCCAATGAACTGACATGGAAGATGCCACCAGGGTTCAAAGTGTAAATACCTTCCATCGCACTCGTCATGTGAACCGGGGAAATGACGTTTCTTTGGAAACAATTTCCAGTTTTTCTATCCGGGTGCTGGACCATGGCAATTTCTGTGTGTCTTGGGTATCTGTACCCCTACCCCCCCCCCCCCCCTCCATCCCTCACCACACACACACAACTCACACTTTCATTATTTTTCCGACGCTTCTGTGAAAATCACAACATCACAACAAATATACTCATACATGTTTTTCTTCACCTTTTTATTTATAGCTGTTTAATTATGCAAGTACATTATTGCTGACGTATGGTATTGGTCTGTTTGTCTATGTTCTGCTCGAGGCGCCATGGAGATGTTTGGAAGATGTATTGTTTCCTTCCAATGAAGAACAGAATAACGATGAAAATGAAGTGGTATTAGAGAGAGTGAGAACGTCAAAATCTGTTTTTCTTGAGCTAAAAGAATAACTGTATAAACAATAAGAAATATTAATTTATGACAAGACAGTATTATTGTCATCTGATTGAATCAGTTGCATATTTTATTTACTTTGAAAGATGAACTATTTTCAAAACGAGTTTGCGTTCAGAATTTTTAATAGTTGGAAAAGTCCCAGACCTTTAACATTTGAAAATTTCATTTAAAAAAACATTTTATGTAAGTAGCAGAAGATGTGGAGATCGTCCCTCATTGGGAGGACCCCCGGAAGTGACGTCATGTCACGTGACCTAGTGACGTTGTGTTTAGTTGTTATGGTAGCTCGCGTGAGCAGCCATCTTGTGAAGTCATCTCCATAATGATATGTGGTCCTAGTGCACATGCGCAACGTGTGTTTTTTGGGTGATACATGTTTTCATCGGCCATTTTGTATACTGGAGACCACTGTCTTGGTTTCTGTGGTAGCACGTGGTTGCTATCTAACCCAAGGTTTCTTATAGGACAGGAGTATGTACGGAGGTTATGTTCGATTGAATAAGAGTAATTTCCCGATTCGTATAATTACCCAAATAAACCCGATAATACTTCCAAATCACCCAAAACGACTTTGATATGACATCCCCCCGAATGGGTTTTTATCGAATAACAGGTGCGTTCATTTTTTAGAAGAGTAGCCTCCAGATTCGTAGAATTACCATAAGCAACCCGATAATCCCCCAACTCACCATAAATGCACTCTATATTACTGAAACGGAATTGACGAAGCCTCGTTTGGGGCTTTTAATAGTTGCAGGTACTGCTGCAGGATGCGTTCCTTTCTATAGGAGTATACTCCAGTACAGCAGAATAGTCTGCCATTTGGAACAGTTTTGTTACTATATTTAGCTTTTCTGATCTGGTCAGGCTAGTTCTAATCCTATTGCTGGTAATTCTGTTCTTGTTTCGTTTATCCATATCATCCAATCAGTTCACTAATTTATTGTAGCTAATTAACCAATCAGATTGCTTGATTTTTCATAATCTTAATCTGTACCTATCCATACAGAGTTCTCCCCCTTTTGTACAACGAAGGCTTCTTTGATTCTCAAACTCAAAAGAGAAATGGAGCATTTACTGAAGAGTCCAGTCATTGCTCGAACGAATCGAATCCCATCGCGCAAAAGTGCTCTAGAGCAATTGCTCGTTCGAGTGACTCCACATACGACTCTTATGCTCATTTCTGAAAAAGGGCGCCGAAGGCCTTCAAAAAGGGGGATCTGGAACTGAGATGTCTAATAAATAGGATTTATGATTTTGCATAATAAGCTATCAAGCAGTTACTGAAGATTCATTGCTCGAACGACTCGAATACGATCGAGCAAATGACGCTTATAGAAAGTGCTCGATCGAGTTACTCCACATACTGCTCTACAACCCTTTACGGAAAAAGGGATTCTCTAACCACCGACGATGCCCAAACGGGGATTCTATCGGGATTCCACAAAAGGGATTCCATAAGTGATATTACATAAGTGAGATTCCAAGCTCCTATACAGCTCTCATATAGCTCCAACACAGGTAGTCTTACCATCGACTTCCACCATGTCCTATGATGTCTGTCCTATGATTAGCTTCCACTGTATTCTCCTAATACTATATAGTCTTATGAACTCCTTACAGCTTTGAAAGATTTACAACTGACTTGTATCATTACTACAGGCTTGCTACCTATCTCCGATTGCTCGAACCCCATCAAGCAATTGCTCGAACGAGTGACACCACATACGACACTTCGACTCATTTCAAAAAAAGGGATTCCACAGCAACAGACATATCCTAAAAGGGGATTCCGTAGTTGGGATTCCTATCCGACACCGTTAAATGGGATCAAATAAAGTCGTTTTGGGCGATTTGGAGGGGTTATCGGGTACCAGTCCTATAAGAAGCATTTGGATCACATAACAATCACGTGCTACTATAGAAACCAAGATGGTGGTCTCCAGTATACAAAATGGCCGATGGAAACATGTATCGCCCTAGCAATATGCGATGCGAATGCGCACTAGGGCCACGTATCACTATGGAGACGACGTCACAAGATGGCCACTCACGCGGGCTACCGTGACAACCAAACATGACATCATTTCCGGGTACCCGCCAACGAGGGACGATCTCCTAGTAGATGTTCTTTTCAGTATAAATTCCAGAACAAATTGATCATTTCCAGTGATAATTTGACTCGTATTCACCTTAAAGTGATGCTTTGAAAGCCGCCATTTTGATTTGTACCGTGAAAGTGAAAATGTCTATATCTTTACAGTGGGGGATACGATTTCTATCTTTCAGCAATTTCTTCGATAATCTATCGTTTAGCGTATAATAAATTGTTGCTCCGAAACAGATCTCATACAGGCCTCTCACTAGACATCTCATTCTAGGGAGTGTCATATGTGATGTTTTGTGAGATAATGTTTTGTGAGATAATGTGCTAGCAGTCAGTGCGTTTCTTCAGAGAAAAACAGGAGACACTTATAGAAAACTGTTTCAGACAATTGCTGAAAAATGTGAACAGAAACGTGGTTACATTCCTCAGCCAAACATTGTTTTGGATCACATTGAATCTGCTTCAGTTTATACTTTACGTGAAGTGCTGAGTGTGTGTGTGTGGGGGGTGGCAGTTAAAGGCTGCCTTTATCCCAATCTACATGGTGGAAGGTTCAAGGATTAGGACTGGTTAAGCATTACAAAGAGAATGATGAATTTCGCCATTTTTATGGAATGCTAGATAGCCTCGCATTCTTTCCAGCGGATCAGGTACATGAAGGTATTAAATATCTCAGATGTATTGCTTCGCCTGAGGTATTGGACATTGTTGACTGTTTTGACAGCATCTATGTATCTGGGACTTACAGACGAGTTCCTGGTCGAAATAACGCAGTTCGCCTGCGCATGTTACCTCCACTACCCTCCCACCCCCCCCCCCCCCCAACACCGTGGAATGTATATACTTTAACTATCGAAGGTAATCGCCGAACTAATAATATAAGAATAATAAATTCTATCAGGTGGTTAGACACAAACATCTCACAATTTGGAAAATCATAAAAATCCTGCAATCCGAAGAACTATTTGAAGGAACTGTTCTTGCTACACTGTTCTCGGTTGAATATACGTTTGCGACTATCTGTACTGGTTTATCTTCTGTCGTTAGAGCCAAGTGTTTCATTTCTGATCTGGCTTTGGCAATCACGACAGCTCTACTGTCTACATCGGGGCTATGGTCATGCATCACTACTAAATCATCAAAGTTTAGTGATGTTTTGAGTTTCCCCCTGCAGCCCGTATTAAATTCAGAACATCTCCAATATATTGTATAGTGGACACAAAGTCACACACATCTATGTGTGATTTTCTGTTGCAACACAAGTTTTAGCAATTGCCCCACTTAGTTTCTGATTTCCAATTAAAACAATATTTTGATTATTTCTCTTACTTGATTGACTGTTTTCTCGGTAATTGAATTTTTGCTTGCCACCTCTCTCGGGTTGGTGGAAGGACAACCTTTCCAAATGCCGAACATACATTTGAGTTTGCGTTGGCTGAAACATTGGGTGGTGATGCAAATTACGTACAAATATGAAATAAGAATTGGGAATGATAGGGGGGGGGGGTGGTTTCCGGGGATATTTAATCATCCCTTATAAATTAGAATGTTGTATTTTATACCCCGCCCCTCGCCCCCCCCCCCCCCAAAAAAAAACTCGAAGGAGATGATAGTGGGTGTGGATGTGTTGTCTCTCACATCGCACCTGGGTAAGCAGTCGAAACATTTGAGTTTGCGTTTGCTAAAACATTGTGTGCTGATGCAAATCACAATACTATATCCCCCATACCTTCCCCCAAAGTGACGCAAACTGAATGTTCTAGTGACAGAAGGAACAGGACTTCCATGTTTTTTCGTTCATTGTGTTCCGTCATGTTTTAATTTTTACTAAAATTTGTACAGAATATCTCTGTGTGGTACCCAGCACTAACCCATTCCATCCGAAACAAACACCAGAACGAAGATAAAAGGAATATTGTCGCAAAGCTACGAACTATTTTCGACAAATCTTCAACATTACAGTGTTTAAATACCCATGGAATTCTCTGTGGAACACATAATCGCCGTGGAACACATAATCACCGTGGACAGTTTTACAATATAAGTTACCACCGCCAACATGTATGGTGTATGGAGATGTAATATCTGGATGTCGGTTTTTAAACACGGGCCGCAGTTTAAATCTCCATGTACCGTACGTGTTGACGGAGATAACGTTTTTGTCCCGTTTGAAACACAATAGAAAAATAGTGGACAAAAATTTGTGGACGCGTTTTTCACGCTCCGCAATCAGTGGGACAAAATTCGTGAATAATTGTTTTGTTTTTACAAACACAGAATACAACAGATATAGTTACATCCCTTGGGTCGTTAAGGAAACATGTAAACAGTATTTTGTTGACATATCGGTTCGCGGGTTCCAATGTTTGCCTACGGGTACATAGAACACATTGGAACTGAGGGAAAGATATTTGTTGTTATTTTATTTTTCTCAAGTTATTTCATTTAATCATTCGAATATTTAATTTACAACAGCAAAATATGATCGAATTGTCGGAAATTTGATAATATTTTTATATCGAGCAGAAGCGAAACCCTTTCATTTAAACCATATACCCCCGATGTTTCGCATACTCATATACACTGGATGTTATGTTGCACGCTCTCATATACCTTGGATGTTGGGCGCACCCTTTGCCATGGCTATTTACCCAAGGCATTCTGACCAATCAAAGGACAGAATTTATCGGGACATAGGGACAAAGTTAATTAACTTCCCCACGCCGCAAGGATTTCTCTTGCCCACGGACGTTAGATTGGGCACACGCACTAAACATTATTTCCTGTGATGTTGGGCTTATATGCGTTAATTAAGTTAACGCATATAAGCTCAAACAGCGCAGAAAAAAAAAAAATTTTGATCCAGCTTTGGGTCTGCCGAAGACCTTCAGGGTACAGACAACAGCAAGAAAAAGAAAAAAATACCCCCAAACGACAAAAGAAATGGAATGTAGCGATACAAACTCTCCTAAGCCAAGTTCTGACTAAACGGATGTGGTATACAATTCGAACTAAAAAAAAAACGTTGCAAAAATCGAAAGCCCTAGGTTGGGGCGCGAGGCACTGTATACTAAGGCGTATTGCACGTCGATGCAACACCTGTCTTCAACTAATACTAACCCTGCATGTGTGGAGTGGCTATGTCGGGGAGGCTGACAGTTTCTCGTCGCTGCACTGTGGTTCTCTCCTGGTAATCCGGCTTCCTTCACCCGTGAACCTGTCTGACACAAGATTAGTCACTCAAATATTTAATTTCCTCAACTATTTTAACTGAAGTATGTACATGTACTTGGAAAAAAGAAGTTAAGTGCAAAACAATTAAATTACCTTCATGGATAATATGTTATTAGATTGCAAAACCTTTTTAGTTTCTTAGGACACCATTATTTATTTATTTATTTATTTATTTATTGGGGTTTAAGGTCACATATTTATGCACAATGGCTGATCGTGACCGTCACAGTTTTACGGGTGGAGGAATTCGGAGTACCCGGAGAGAACCTCCGAGAAACTGTCAGTTCCTCAACATTCTAACTCTGTTCAAGCTCCGCTCAAGCAGGGTTACAGCGGTTGAAGACATGCGCACCATCAACGTGTAGTACGCCTTAGTACACGGCGTCATCGTGCCCCCATGTAGGCAACCGGGATAAAGTGCCTTGCCCAAGGACACAACACTGGTCGTCCCGGACGTGGATCGAACTCGGGACCTCTAGCATAGAAGTCCAACAGTCTACCACTGAGCCACCGCGCTCCCATATGACACCGACATACCAGTTCGAGACGAAACTTTGGTAAAATATATAGGATTATTCATACCAAGGTCCTAGATATCCGATTTATTTATTTATTTGGGTTTAGCGACACTTTCAACAGCCAGGATCACTGTTTCAGACAGTTTCACGGGTGGGGGAGTCTGAATACCCGGAGACAACCTGCAAGCAGCCGTGAGCAACTGTCAAACTGTGCCCCCACCTGGGCAACCAGGATTAGTGCCAATGACACAAAGCAGATAACCCTTGTGAGGATCGAACCATGAAACATTCGGTTTGAAGTCCAATGCCGTAACCACTGAGACACCATGATCCCTTGTATGGCCGATGGTTAGTCCCGTTTGACCATTTTTCTGGCATGACATCTCTTCATCGTGGAATCAAAAAGAATGTTAGATGGTCCTAAATGCTCTTTCTCGCCAACCCGCTTGATGGTTAATTTGTAGACTAGCGCTGGTGATCTAAATGTTTTAAAGGTGTGGCTGAATGGTGTAATGATATTCCCGTTTATTGTAAGGTTTTCTTTCTCTTTCTTCCCATATCTACTTCTCGCCCTCACAACCTGTGCAATCCGTCAGTTCCCCCTGTATCTTGTCTTCTCCGTTCTCTCTCTTCTAAATGATAATAGTGTCGTGAAGAAAGCACCTCATCTTCTTGGATTCTTCATGAAAGTGTAGCTGATGAGATAAAAACTACCTCCTCATTTACCCTACATTCTCCCACCCCAGATGTATCGTTACAAGTTAAATGACTGTATACCAGTAAACAAGTCGTTGCTGTGCATTCAATCTTGTATAATCTTTATAAACGCACAACTTTACAAACCCATGGACACATAACAAAGTAAATAAATAAATAAATAAAAAAATAAATAAATAAATAAATAAATAAATAAATAAATAAATAAATAAATAAATAAATAAACCAAACAATCAATCAATTTAATTAATAAATGGTGTTAATAGCCGTGTGATAAATAGCTGAACTATTAATTTCAAAGTTTTGTTCTTTCATCTTAACCGCCGAACACAAGTCGTCCCCTGAGTTCCAATGCGTTCTACGTGCCTACTGGCGTGCCTACTGGAGTGCCTACTGGCATGCCTAGTGGCACATAGAACACATTGGAACTCAGGCGACGCAGTGTGTTATGCTGTCCAGAGGTCAGGAGGCAACGCCCACCTCCATGGAGGCAGCGAACGTCACAGCTGCACATGTACAGGGAAATAAAATTTACATGAAAGACCTGAAGTCAATTTCCCCATCCAGTTGACTCATCCCAAAGACCCGAATGCGGAATCTGGACAACGCTAGGGGTCCATCACAGTTGAAACTGATATATATATATATATATATATATATATATACACTACTCAACGCTTGCTAAGCACCAAATATTTGACACATCATTGTGAAATTTGCTTGTGACATATTTACGATATTTTGGGTGGATCTATTGACCGGCAGGCTTTTCGTGACAGTAATGGAAAGCTTGTTCCTCTTGATTTTCATGATGTTTTCGTGTACTGTGTACATGTACATGACATGTGAAGGGTATTCAATCTTCATTTCGACACAAACCCTTGTGATTTAATGATTGAATATGGCGAATGCAAATGTAAAAAGACATTTGTCTGAAGCAGACATGTGGCGGGCTGTAGGGATGGTGGAGCAAGGGTCTCCCCATCGTCAGGTTGGTGAAGACCCTGGTGTGCACCATACGGTGATCACCAGAGCCTGGGTAAAATTTAGGCAGTATGGTACACCAGCAAGACGGCATGGCATGGTGGTTGCAGTGACAGGGCAAGATCTGCAGCTGAAGACTGGTTTTTGATCATTCAGGCTCGTAGGAACCGCTTTGCCACAGCAACCCAGCTTCGCAGAGACCTTCAGAATGCATCCGGGGTAAATGTTTCGACTATCCGGGCAAGGTTGCCCGAAGGTGGTCTCCGATCGAGAAGATCGTGTATTCGCATTCCGCTGTCCCAGAACCACCGCCAAACACGACATGAATGGGCTATGGACCATGTTGGATGGACCAGAGCAGATTGGCGACCTGTCCTTTTTAAAGAAGAGTCAAGGTACTGCCTAAACTACATAGATAGGCGCTCCAGGGTATGGGGAAGACCAGAAGAGAGACTCCGTGTAGCCAGCATTGTTGAGCATGGTCGCTATGGTGGAGGGTCAATCAGGATCTGGGGCGGCATCAGCAGGGATGGACGTACAGAGCTCTGTGTCCTTGACCGTGGTACAATGACTACACACCGGTATATTGATGAGATCCTGGATGGCCACGTCAGATTGTATGCAGGAGCAGTGGGTGATAGATGCATTCTAATGGACGATAATTCCGGTATGCCGCCCATGCTGTCGGGGAGTACCGACAGAGGGAGGGGATTGAGCATATGGACTGGCCAGCAAGATCACCTGATCTCAATCCAATCGAACATGTCTGGAATGAATTGCAGATTTCAATTCCAACCCGTCCAGTCCAGGAGCGTGGTTCCATGCTGGTCCAAGAATGGAACAACATCCCAAAAAGGACCATCAGAAACCTGACTGGGAGCATGAGAAGGCGTTGTCAAGCTGTAATTAACAGTAATGGGTCTCATATTCGATATTGAACCCATACCAGTTCACTCCCTGAACTTTTTGGCAAATTTGAAAAATTTCTTCTTTTACCAATAATATCCATTTTCGATGGCTATCGTATTCAAAAGCTACAATATAATGTCAAACACAAATAAAATCTTAATTTCTGTACTTAAATCATTAAAGATATAATTAAATAAAAAATATATACACTTATCAGAACAATATTTCAACTAAAACGTAAAACAGGTAGTTGGATATACTTGGTGCTTAGCAAACTTTGAGTAGTACAGAATGATGCTATCACAGGTAAAACTTGGACACGTCAACAAGACTAAAATCCTCGCCCTCTGATTGGACAAGAGCTTTCTTCGTTTTATCTATGTTTACGGCTCCAGTGGGATATAATACCGTCTGACGTCACCACGCGAAATATATGAAAAGATGCTGACAATGGTAGGAGATTCAATTTGCATACTGCCAATAAAATCGTATTTTTCAAGATCAGTAATCAATCTATGAATGTACAGTACATGGAGAGTGGATTGTAACTAAATCACCCGCGGAGTGGAGTTATCACCCAAGCTATGACTTTCAAATTTTGTACATATCGACAAAAAACACAAGCAATGTTTCAGCCAGTGGACCTCCGGGTATAACCCGGAGGTCCATTGGCTGAAACTCTGCTTGTGCTGGTTATGCTTTGCAACAAATTTGCAATTATTGCTTGGGTGGAATCTCCACTCTGCGGTTGATTTAGTGATAATACACTCTCCACGTACTGTATACTTACAACCCACTCATAAGTTCATGATTTGACCTCAGATGGAGTAACCTTAAAGTTGTTGATATTTTGTTGTTCAGTGGCGTCGTGGGGTACACGAGAGGTTTATTTACTAAATTTGTTATCGTTAAAGTCGCCTTCCCCAATCAAGATGCCGTGTTCGTATATGGGTAGGGTCTTATTGGAACATATACGTGTCTCGGTTGAACATAAGCTGCGAACCGCAAACCTTCAGACCAGATACCGTCGATTCATCTGAATGAATGTTTGTAAATTACCGGGTAAATCTACCTGCAGGGATCTATCTTTCACCCACCTCTGACAAGCCAATACAGAAATACCATAAAGCGATTGGCTGAATAGGCAAATTTAGTAAACGCCCACAGACCTGATATTATAAGTTACAGGACGTTCGGGTGGCGGATACGGTATCATATGAGGCGAGGTGAAAACAATATTGGACGAGGCGGTACTCCGAGTCCAATATTGTTTTTGCCGAGCCTCATATGACACCGTATCCGCCACCTGAACGTCCTGTAACCTATTTATTATGCCAGCGAAAACAAAATAACAATCACATTTGAACGCCGGGACATTTTCAAAACTGGTGCAAAACGCTATGTAAGTTGTAACAAACGTGCACAGTTGGCTCCCTGTTTGTGTATAATTTCCTTGACAACACAGACAACAGCGGTAGACGCTTTTCTTCGTACTGTCACTTTGTCTTGAGTGTGCAGAAAATGTCTGAAACGTCCGATTTTATAGAATTCGAACAGAATAAATGTATCTCGCATCTTTTCCTTCATAGCTGTGATTCATTTCTTACAATTTCATTATAGTGCAGTCGCTATTTTTAAAAACGAGAGAAAATGAGACATATAGACACGGAGGGACGTTTGATTGATCCGTTATCGGTAGATCGAATACAGTAGTATTTCTCACTTCAAATAATTAAAGTTACATTTAGAAAATAAATTTCACAATAAATTTAGTATAAAACGAGAGAAAATGAGACATATAGACACGGAGGGACGTTTGATTGTACTGCAATTTCTTCAATATGGATATAAAAGTGTAGCGGCCGAGCTGTACAGCAATTTCTGAACGCCGCTGATGGCGCCGCTTCCCGAGTTATCGTTCATGTTAGGAATGCACGTGGTCTTTGTTCCGATGCTGCGATTGGTTAGCCTCGCTTTCACTGGCGCTTTTGGTGTATTTAGGAGCGTGATCGGCGCATTTCGGGGACTTGGTGGCGCAGAGGGAATCCCGATAGAAGGCATAGACCTGAAAAGAAACTCTTGGTTACCCAGACCGAGATATTGGGGGAAGAAGTCCACGCCCAGGGCGGCGTTCTGATCACGCTCTTGAATCATCGGTGGCGCAAGTGAAACCGAGGCTAAGGCGGCGGCGGAACTTCCTGATAGAAAGCGGCGCTATAATAGGCGCCGCCCAGGTATTCGGTACAGCGCAGAAGACCACCTGCAGTCCATGTCACAGTAGGGACATTGTACATAGAGATTCCATAAAAGGTTGTAAATAAGATGAGAGAATATACATAGATTGAACCTTATCCTGTCTTGTCTTTATTAGTTGGAGAAAGGAAAGCAGAGCTCAGCACCTTCCTGTGGCCCAGGAGCGATAGGAACCCTAACTGCGAAGTCTGTAGCGGCGGCGTCTACCGCTCGGCGCCAACACTCTATCAATTGGTACCCCTTGCACGTTACACGACTGAGCGACGCTTTGGTGACAGTGGTGAGATTAAAGCTAAGACGAAGGAAATAGAGACAGGAGCACGATGTTTAGTGGGATTCCCACAGGCAGCAGTGCGCCAGTAAAGAGAGACTGGGAAGAAAATGTAGCGGCGGCGGCGCCGCCGACGCCGCCACCAACAGCACAGAAAGAGAAACAGACTGACAGTGCGCTCTTACTAGCGCCGCCACCTTCCCGGGCTGCAGATTCATCGAGTGGCGATGTGACGGCGGCGCTGTTTTCCACTTTGAGCTCAAGTGACACTAGAAGTTCTGGTTTACGTGGTCCTGTGCAGTTGAGAGATACAGAAGAGCGATTTGCTGATGATGAATTCTCAAGATCGGGTGACAGAGAAGAAATGAAAAGAGATATAGAACAGGAGCCTGAAGAGAACACAAAGTATGAAAGAGGCTTTGGAGATATAAGAGAATTATGGAGGGACATGACACGTTCATTGAAGACAGAGGTTAGAGAACTGGTGGGAGAGTTACTGAGAGGGAAAGAACCAAAAGACAGAGAACCTGAAGACGAGGATGTTAGAAGTCCTGGTGACAAAGAAAGTTTACTTGGCTGGATCCAGGAGAAACAGAAAAACACAGTGCCGAGTGGCGGTGAACAGAAATCGTTTAACGAAGCCAGAGTGATGGATGGTGAAGACTGGTACAGAATTTGCCTTCAGAAGAGAGAGGACGGTTGCTTGCTCTCAGGGGAAAGAGAGGTGACTCCAGGCGGCGCCCGGCATTATAGCGGTGGAGAAGAAGTTCTCGGCGGCGCCCTGAACTATGGTAGCGGCGCACGACGATATAGTGTTGATTCAGATGAATCCCAGTGGTAATAGACATCCAGATGAAGGTTTACAGCTTTCGAGTAATAGAGAAATGTTCAAGATGTTTTCTCAAGAGAAAGGCAATGGTTCGTGGAAGCAAGAAGGAGAGAGAATAGGCCTTGATGACACCCAGCACCCACAGAGAAATGAGAAGTTACACAGTGGCGCCTTGTATCCTGTGTTTGGTAGTCAGTTCCCAGATAGTAACAGGCAGTCAGTAGGCGGCGCCATACCCTCGAGCTACTCCAAGAAGGCAGTAGATTGTCCCGTGTGGCCAGGCGGCGTGCAGATTCAAGACAGAAGTGAACAAATGGCCAGGGGCGCCGTGCTCGCTGGCGGCGGCGGCGTCGAATGCTATGGCGGCGGGAGAATAACTCCAGGCGGCGCCCTGCACCCAATGGGCGGCTCCAGTCTACTAGGAGACGGTAGACCCAGAACACAAGCACAGAACACAGACGGAAGTGCACAGGCCAAGGGTAAAGAAAAGAAGCTGGATAACGGAGAATACAGACCAAGGGATGGACGGCGAGATGACATACAGTCTACAGTTGCTGAAAGTAAGAAAATCAACTACAAGCCAGATACTTTCGATGGCACGGG
The DNA here is from genome assembly GCA_031216915.1 of Pictodentalium vernedei. Lineage (NCBI taxonomy): Eukaryota > Metazoa > Mollusca > Scaphopoda > Dentaliida > Dentaliidae > Pictodentalium > Pictodentalium vernedei. Next base: position 23,992,297 of record CM062289.1, read on the forward strand.
TCCTTGGAAAGAGTACATCGTCCACTTTGAATATTGTGCTGAATTAAATAGATGGTCGGAGACACAGAAGGGTTCCTACCTTGCAGTCAGCTTGAGGGGGGCAGCTCAGCAGGTTTTGGCGAACATGGCAGATACCCCCAGATCTACCAATTACGAAGAGCTCAAGACAGCATTGCAGAGAAGGTTTGCACCCCCAAACCAGATTGACTTGTACAAGGCACAGTTCAAGACCAGAGCTAGAAAGAGGGGAGAAGCATTACCAGAGTTGGGCCAGGCGCTGTTGAGACTTGCTCAACTGGCATACTCCACTGCCCCCGAGTCAATGATCAACACCCTCGCCAAAGATCAGGTTTTAGAAGCTTTAGATAGTGATCTTAGGTATCAGGTATGGCAGAGAAGACCCGCTATGTTGGAAGATGCTGTCCATGCAGCGGTAGAACTAGAAGCTTTCAAGGTAAAGGAAAAGAGATCCCCGGTGATCTGTAGCGCAGAGACAGAGACTAAGAGAAATTCCTTAGATGAAGAGGAGATAGAGGATGACGAGCACTGGCAGCAACGAATAATGAGAGGTTTAGAGGAACTGTTAGAGATAGAGAAACAGAGAGCCAAAGAAAAAAGAAAGGTGAAACGCTGTTTCCGGTGTAACAAGACTGACCATTTTAGAAGAAATTGTCCAGAAGGGAAGGGTAGACAATCCAAGAAATGGCAAAACTCCAGAGAAAAAGAGACACAGTCAAGACAAGAGGCCCAAGGGAAGATGATAGAAGCGGCAACTCGGATTGTAGCAGCAGAATCAGGGATTTATGTTACTGCCGAAGTGGGTCAAGGCGGAGGGACCTGTTAGTGGATAGTGGTGCTACCGTTTCCTTGTTGAAGGGCGAACTATTTGACCAGATGGAGTTGAGCAGGAAACCCAAACTACGAAAGATCCAGTCCCGATTAACAACCGTCAATGGCTGCACCATGAGCATAAGAGGTTTAGCAGACTTAGTACTGACGATAGGTGGTAACCGAAGGAGACATACATTTGTGGTAGCAGATATAAGACCTGATGGTATTCTAGGCTTGGCTTTCATGGTCGAACATAGATGCACGGTGAATACAGCCGAGCCCTCCCTACAGTTTGACGGAATAAAGATTCCCTGTTTTATTAGTGGGAAGATTGGTTGCTGTAGAGTCACCTTGACAGAGACAGTAATGGCACCACCTTCAAGTGAGATCCTAGTAGTGGGACAAATACAGACTCCCTTCCCCCACATGAGACAACTACAGGGAGTGGTTGAGCCAAATGCTGCATTCGTAGAGAATAGTGCTACCCTCCTGGCTAGAGCTTTAGTATCAGTTGACTCCTCAGGTCGAGTACCCATTACATTATTGAACACAGAAGACAAGCCTCACACTATCAGAGAGGGAACCGCTGTTGCGTGGTTACAGGATGCCCAGATAGTAAAGGGTGGGCGAGAAGTTCCTATACCAGAGACATTGCCACCTCACTTGAGATGTTTGATAGAGCATATAGACAGTCCTTTGACCAGCGAGATGAAGACCAAAGCTACAGACTTTTTGAGAGAATTTACATGCCTTTTTGCCGTAGATGATGATGACTTGGGACAAACCGATCTGATTAAACACAGAATCAAGACCAATGATGCTAAGCCTGTGAGAACCATGCCGAGACGGGTGCCTATTCACCGGAGGGGGGAGGTGGAAGAACAGGTAGAAGCCATGTTGAAACGAGGGGTGATTGAGAAGTCTACGGGCCCTTGGGCGGCTGGCGTAGTGTTAGTGAAGAAACCCAATGGAAGCTTAAGGTTCTGTATAGACTACAGGGCCTTGAACGCGGTGACTGAGAAGGATGCGTATCCCCTCCCGAGGATCGACGACACTTTAGATGTTTTGTCATCAGCAACCTGGTTTTCTACTGTCGATTTGATGTCCGGGTACTGGCAGGTGGAAGTGGCGGAAGAAGATCGTCCCAAGACAGCCTTTGTGACCCGAGCAGGACTCTTTCAGTTCAAGGTCATGCCCTTTGGTTTGGTCGGAGCAGTTCCCACGTTTCAGAGACTAATGGAGACGCTGTTGGCTGGTTTACAGTATGACACTTGCCTAGTCTACTTAGATGACGTCATAATCTTCGGCCGCACGTACGATGAGCTTTTACAGCGTCAGCAGCAAGTGTTCCAACGGTTGCAGAAAGCTGGGTTAAAGCTGAAACCATGCAAGTGCAAATTATTCGCAAGGGAAGTAACCTATTTGGGCCACGTGATTTCGGGCAATGGCGTATCCACGGAAGAGAAGAAGATAAAGAACGTGAAAGAGTGGCCAATACCTGTCTCACAAACAGAAGTTAGGTCATTCCTCGGGCTCTGCGGGTACTACAGAAAATTCGTGGCTGATTTTGCGCATGTAGCGGCGCCCTTACACCGATTAACAGAAAAGGGAAGAAAGTATATGTGGACAGACGAATGCCAAGAAGCATTCGAGAAGTTAAAACAGAAATTGGTGGCGGCGCCCATACTGATGTTACCAGACCCAACCAGAGAGTTTATACTAGACACAGATGCCAGCGCCAGTGGCATTGGAGCTGTGTTATCACAGAATGTGGATGGACAAGAAAGGGTGGTGGCTTATGCCAGCCGATGTTTAACAAAAACTGAGAGAAGATATTGTGTTACACGGCGAGAGTTATTGGCTGTGGTGTACTTTGTTAGACACTTCAAGACTTATCTTTATGGTAGAAGATTTACAGTAAGGAGTGACCACGGGTCATTGCGGTGGCTTAAAAACTTCAAGGAGCCTGAGGGGCAGTTGGCCAGGTGGATAGAGATATTATCAGAGTATGACTTTGAGATACAGTTTAGACCTGGTAGGAGCCACCGGAACGCTGACGCTATGTCCCGAATTCCATGCAAGCAGTGTGGTAGAAGTAGCCACAGCGAACCAGAGATCGAGATACAATATGAGGCGGAAACTGAACCATCGATAAAAGGGGTTGCTGCAACACAAATAGGAAGTCCATTGGAAAAGATCAAAAGCCAACAAAAAGAAGATCCAGAAATACGGAGGGTATATGGTTGGTTGAAGAGGCAAAGACGACCAAATTGGGATGAGATCATGTCACGAAGCCCAAATGAGAAAGCTATGTGGGGCATGTTTGACACTCTCGAGATAAAAGATGGTGTGGTTACGAGAAAATGGTTAGATGCTAGGGGTCACGTGACACGCTACTTGGTGTTGATTCCAAAGGGGATGAGGAAATCTGTGCTGGACGAATGTCACGGCGGAAGAACAGGTGGACACCTGGGGGTGCGCAAGACGCTGGGAAAGGTCAGACAGAGGTACTTTTGGCCGGGATTGCAGCAAGATGTGCGCCTGTGGTGCAGAGAATGCCTGAGATGCGCCCGAAGAAAGGCTCCTGGAAGGAAACCCCGGGCTACACTGAAACCAGCAGTAGCGGGAGGTCCAGGAGAACACATTGCCGTGGACATCATGGGGCCATTGACAGTCACAGAACGGGGAAACCGCTACATATTGGTAGTGGGCGATCATTTCACAAAGTGGGTTGAAGCGGCGCCACTCCCTAACATGGAGGCAGCGACAGTTGCTAGAGCAGTAATAGATTACTATATCTCAAGATTTGGTGTACCACAAGTCCTCCACTCAGATCAAGTAAGCCAATTCGAAAGCGTTGTTTTTCAAGAAATGTGTGACATGCTTGGGATAAAGAAGACCAGGACGACAGCCTACCACCCCCAATCCAATGGTATGATAGAGAGATTTAACAGAACGTTAGCGGCGATGATTAGCACTTATGTGGATGACGATCAAAGAGATTGGGACCTTAATATTCCATTGGTTATGATGGCATACAGAGCTGCAGAACACGAGTCGACTGGCTTTAGTCCGAATACCATGATGTTGGGAAGAGAAGTTGCGTTACCCGTCGAATATGTGATAGGAGTTCCTAGGGATGGCGGCCGACAAATGAGTGGAACGTGGGCAGAGAATTTAAGGCAGCAGCTGATACGAATCCACGAGATAGCCAGAGATACCCTGAAGGGAAGCATAAGGAAGCAGAAGAAACTTTATGAACTCCGGAAAGAAGAGAAAAGATATGCACAAGGTGATCGTGTTTGGCTTTACACTCCAGCCAAAAAGAGGGGGAAGTCGCCCAAATTGCACTCCTTTTGGAATGGGCCCTTTACTGTGATAGACGTGCTGAGCGACGTTACGTTCAGGATCCAGAAAGGCACTGAAAAACCTAAAATAGTACACCACGATCGCCTGAAGCCATGTGTAACAGCACCGTCAAACCCCTTGAGAAACAGCGAAATAACCCCAGACGATACACACGATGGAGAAGAGGTGGGCGGCGCAGCAGGAAGTCTTCCTTATGTTTTAACGGGTCCAGATGACTCGCACAACAATGGTGATAATCCTTTACCTTCTGAGGACAGTGAAGGCGAGAGTGAAGAAGACACAGTGAGCGTACAACCCAGAGCAAGCAGGTTACCGGCAAAGTTCAGAGACTATGTACTTTACAGTACTGATAGTGGAGTTGCTCCACTTCGACCGAAAAGACAAGCGCCGCCTTACTCTAAGCAAAATTGGCATAGAGAGTTCAGAGCGCAATATGACGTAGCGCCTGACGCTATATTACGTCATGCAGCGGCGCCAGACAAGGAGAAGAGTATAAAAGACCCCCAGCGGCGGCGCCAACGTCATAACCTGATGCACGCTGCCAGGATGGTAAACACAAAGGTAACGTCGAGACAAGTCAGTTGTGAAAAATGTGGAAGGACGTATAAGGGAAAAGAAGAATTAGAAAGGCACCAGAGCCATTGCAATCCTGGGTAGTTCTCTTGTAACATGTGCCCAAAGGCTTACCAGTATAACAAAGATCTGTTACGGCACCAGAGAGAGAAACATGTAGTGTTTCCCAGTCCGCAGAAGACTGAGGCGGCAGCTGCAGTACAGAAGGAAATGGTTGTTAGGATGACCGGGATACAGAACGTTGAAAGGACGGCGGCGCTGCAGGATGACATATTTGGTCCAATGTCTATCGACGCAAGTGCGAAAGAGATCGTACAAGCAGTAGCCACCATTAGCCAACCACCCCTGAGTCCATTATCAGATTATGGGGAAAAGCAAGAGGACGAACCAGCTAAACGGGCACGAAGCACCTCAAGCACCCAGACCGAGGATGGGGTGAATAAAGAACATTCTCATGCTCAGACAGATACGGTAGAGACTGCCAATGTCCATACGGAGACGGAGGGAGTTGGTGCGAAGGTCACGAGAGTTCCGGGGGACGTTGAGGTACCCATTGGACGGAAGAGGGTTGTAGAAACCATCACCAAAGTGACGGTGAAGAGGACGGCTGATGGCGAAGAGACGACAACATATACGAAGGTGTCTCGATGGGTCGAATGAAGACAGAAGACCAAGATGAATAGACTATATTTTTTATTTTTGATCAAGTTTTTGGTTTTTGGGGGGTAAAGTTAAATGTAAATATGGGGTTGGGAGGGGGTTACATCTCTGACACCTCGGGGCGCGGTGACATCGGAGGCGTGGGTTGTGTAGCGGCCGAGCTATACAGCAATTTCTGAACGCCGCTGATGGCGCCGCTTCCCGAGTTATCGTTCATGTTAGGAATGCACGTGGTCTTTGTTCCGATGCTGCGATTGGTTAGCCTCGCTTTCCCTGGCGCTTTTGGTGTATTTAGGAGCGTGATCGGCGCATTTCGGGGACTTGGTGGCGCAGAGGGAATCCCGATAGAAGGCATAGACCTGAAAAGAAACTCTTGGTTACCCAGACCGAGATATTGGGGGAAGAAGTCCACGCCCAGGGCGGCGTTCTGATCACGCTCTTGAATCATCGGTGGCGCAAGTGAAACCGAGGCTAAGGCGGCGGCGGAACTTCCTGATAGAAAGCGGCGCTATAAAAGGCGCCGCCCAGGTATACGGTACAGCGCAAAAGACCACCTGCAGTCCATGTCACAGTAGGGACATTGTACATAGAGATTCGATAAAAGGTTGTAAATAAGATGAGAGAATATACATAGATTGAACCTTATCCTGCCTTGTCTTTATTAGTTGGAGAAAGGAAAGCAGAGCTCAGCAACTTCCTGTGGCCCCAGGAGCGATAGGAACCCTAACTGCGAAGTCTGTAGCGGCGGCGTCTACCGCTCGGCGCCAACACTCTATCAATTGGTACCCCTTGCACGTTACAAAAGCACCGCGAGGTGAGGAATTTCCACGTCGAAACAAAATGGCGGTGCTGACCTAATACGAGTTTCCTATTAGGTCACCTCGGGCTGCAGGTGACCCAATACGGCTCAGTACCGTCCCACTATTCGGGGGCTGTGATTGGCGAATTTCATTAGCTGGCATAATAAGTTTTGATACCGGGTGAGCGCGAGTATGGTAAAAACGCGTAGAGTTATCTCCCTTAGATAGTAAACAAAACAAAATGTTGTTTGTTCTTGGCAAACGCTTCGCGGAAAACACCGCTAGTGAAATTGATGAGAAAAGACTGAAAATATTCGCAGCAACAAGAAAACAGCTAAAATGTTAAGAGACTGTTTGGCCGAAAAATCAATTTGCTGATTTTGAGAAATATGACAATTATCAGTCAAATGAAGTCCTGCAACACTTCTACTTGGATATCTGGGGACCAAGAACTCCGGATTTATATTTATTTATTGGTGTTTAAGGTCACATACTTATGCACAATGGCTAATCATGACCGTGACAGTTTTACGGGTGGAGGAAGCCGGAGTACCCGGAGAGAACTACCGAGCAACGACGAGCAGCTGTCAGCTCTCCAACATCGTAACTCCGCACTGTAGCACATGCAGACAGGGTTAGATTGGTTGTTCAGCCACGAATTTTCTGTAGTACCCGCAGAGCCCGAGGAATGACCTAACTTCTGTTTGTGAGACAGGTATTGGCCACTCTTTCACGTTCTTTATCTTCTTCTTTTCCGTGGATACGCCATTGCCCGAAATCACGTGGCCCAAATAGGTAACTCTGAACTCTGCACCGCAGCACAGGCAGGGTTAGATTGGTTGAAGACATGCGCACCATCGACGTGCAGTACGCCTCAGTACACAGCGTCACGGTGCCCCCATGTAGGCAATCGGGGTGAAGTGTCTTGCCCAAGGACACAACGCGGTTGCCGTTGGTGGGATCGAACCGAGGACCCCTCGGCTTGCAGCCTGCACCTCTACCTACTGAGCCACCGCGCTCTCAAAACTCCGGCTAGAGGAGAGTGTTACTTGTGTGGGGATGCTCAGTGGGCGTTCATCATTGTGGTTGTAGGGTCATCGGTGGGGTAAATACGTTACATTGTCTCTTAATGAACCGGTACGGGATGAGACAGGGATCAGTAGAATTTATACCAGGGCTCGCCTGCGGCTTCTCCGGTATAAATTCTGCTGACATTGTCTCAACCCGTAGCCATCCATTAAGAGACTATGTAATTTTTAATGTTAACCCTTTCAAACCGGTGGGCATAAATTTTGGCGTGGGGAAAAATTGGTAGTATAAAGAGCAAAAAATCAGAAGCGAGGCTAGGTAATAATTTAATTCAACAGCTCGACAGGAAGGCTTTGCCCATCTCGCTGTTGACAGAATTGGCTGGAATGATACATTCCGCGGCTCCAGTGTTGAAAGGGTTAATACTTTCCCTAACGTAAAGGAAAAATACAGTCGGCTTTATTAACACATGTCGTCCTTTAACCCTTAACCCAACGAATCGCCTGCATCCGCCGGCGTAATATGCAAATTCAGCAGCTGAAAAATATTATTTTTCGAAAAAATTCAACAAAACCATATCATGTGACCCCTCGTTGGAACGAGCGCGACGAGCTCGTTCCAACGAGCGATCACATGATATGGTTTTGTTGAATTTTTTTGAAAAAATTGAAAAAATTATATTTAAAATAATAAATTTTGATATCGTCTGCGTTGGGTAAAGGGTTAAATATCTGTTTTCTTGAATGTTAGCCGCAAAAAATTTAGTCGGTCCCAATGAGAAGTCTGAAGTTCTTGAAAAATTAGAACATTCATTAATTTTCGTTCAAGATTTTGTTCTGCAAATGTCAGATAAGCATACGTTGACATAGTTTTTCGCATTTTTACCTGCACTTCCGGCATAAAAGGCACATGCTGTCCCATAGTCATAGGTCAAGGGGGCAGAAGCCCCTGAACATACACCCTCCGCGCCTTCGGCGCCATTGGGCGGAGTCAGGTTCGCCGTAGATTAATGACAAGGAGTATGCCTCTCGAGATTAACAAAATTAATGTCACATGAATCGTACGCCAAGCTCTCAAACCACCAATCTAATTTTGTAAGTCATTCGACACCTTTATGGGCTGTACCCAGTTTTGTACTTAAATACTACCTCGTCTATGTTAAATCGTGTGGAATATTTCAGTTGGTCGGAAATGCGAAACGTGTTTCGCATTTCCGACCAACTGAAATATTCCAGACGATTGACTCTAAAACATGCCATAAACATTCATTTTATTTGACTCAACACAGAAAAATATTTCTCAATGGAGACGCGATTTGATCGAATGTTTGATAACATTGTCATTATGAATACACGTTCTCTATAGATGAAGTTTTATGACTACACAGCGTAGTTAATTGCGTTAATAGATTGATATTTTCAAGGGGAATTAAATGCCTATTGATCGGAATATCTGTCGTCTGGGCGCAAAATCCACGAAAAGTGGGTAAACAAACAGCCCACTGCAGCGTCGAATTCCGAACAGAATTGGACTGGCGGCCTGAGAACTTGGTTGCATATGTTGTTAGAACAGAGGCGACGGAAGCTCCAAAAACGTGTGTGTCGGGGGGGGGGGGGGGCACACCTTTCTGGGTACCGCAAGGGTGTAGGATGGAAAATAATTTTCCTGGGGGAGAAGATGTATCAATGGTGGTGGGTGGGGCGGTGTATTCATGCAAAATGTATAAATTTATATACGCTACCCTCCATCCTTGAACCCACTCTATTTAAGACACTAACCTCAGCGTATTTATTTTTTGTTGTTTTTACTTAGTACCCTGCTGGTATCTTTCATTTCAATGACACCAATCGGTAGAGGCCATATTCAGCCTCAGGGCTGCACAATGAAAATATTGATTGGTCTTACCAAGACAATCACTTACCAGCTATCATATTTAATAAATTTATAAAGTATCATGTTTATGGGCCGGAAACCATGAAACCGTCCTTTGAAATATTTCGATCCATTTGGAGCTTTATATTTTTATTCAATAAAATCTTGAAAATCAGTGTGGTCAAATATGTATAGGTGATGTGTAGTGTTCATAAGGGGTTGTGTACGTTATGTCGAAAAATTTCCCTTTCGGGTACCAATAATTTGTTAAAAAATTGGGGAGGGGCACGTGCCCCCTGTGCCCCCGGCTCCGCTGGCCCTGTATTAGAGTACGTAATATGTAAACCGGAAGCTTGGCCAATGATGCCATCTTGGAATTGTCTACTTGCCATTTGACCAAGTTCACTAATGATATTTTTCCCGCGTTTTCGGAGAATTAGCGGGAAAAAATTGTCTTAACGGTACATAGCAGAATAGAAGGTGGAGCATTGGTCAGGACGACCAATAGACACAGAGGTGTTACTCATGCAGTGATCCGTGATCACGTGGAAGTCCGAATTGTTATTCTAGCCTCAACTGTCGTTCAGAATAGTCATCATCTCAGAAATTTTCAAAATGTCTATCAAAAAAAACAAAAAAAAAAAAAAAACAAACAAACAAAAAACTGAGCTCACGGAACATATTCAGCAAGAAGTGGAGAAAGCCGTCAACAAAATAGAAAATAATCTATTGAATGAGATGAAGCAGTTATTCGATGTTAAATTTGGTGGATTTGAAGAGAAAATCAATTCTACTCAAAGGGAGATTTCGGAACAACAAATTATCAAAATGGAGTCCGTAACAGGTGTTTACAAATTCCAGAAGACAAGTTGTGAGGAACAGTATGCTTTGAACAATAAAGTAATTTCTACAATTTCCAACGCTAAAGCCTTGATCAGCAAATCGCAGATTACTTCAGCTGATGTCACAAAAGTGCATGAAATGACTTCAGAAGATTTAACATAACTTAATCAGGGACACAAATTGAATGATAGCTGATTCCAATGAAAACGGGTGGACAGTGGTGAAAGAATACGTAGCCAATCCGTTGGTTGATGATTCAGATGACGAAAGGAAAATTAACAGTGCAATATCCAGAACATCTCGGAAAGCCAAAGCTTTGAAAATTAAGAAAAGGAACGAACTTCCATACAATCCATACAAAATTACTAACGCCAAAGCATCAACTGGTATACAGTCATCTATAAGGTCAAAACCAGGGAAATGGTTTGCATGTGGCATAAGTGGCCATTGGATAGCTGATTGCCCGTCTATCAGAACAGAAAGAACAAATAAGATAAGTATAGATTTGTTTACTTCAACTGAAAGTCAGATATTGAGTTTACATAGTTAAGAGTAAAATAGTTGAATATGTGTCGAGTGAAAATTCACTTGACGACTCCTCATCAATCTATTCAAGATTAACGATGGTGAGAATAAAGAAAGGAATGTTTCCTATGAAAATATTTCTTCGGTTGGACGGCTTAAGGCAAACATTGCACAATGGAAAGCCATTACGAAAAACAAACATGTTTTTGGATGTTATCGCTAACGGTTATAGGACACTGCCTCCACGTTCTATAAAAAAAAAACAATGAGTCAGCTTTGGAAAACCCATCTTGTGTTAGATCGGAAATCGCAAAGCTTTCAGAAATAGGATGCGTAAAAGAGGTGAGTGATATTTCATTTGTCGTTAACCCTTTGACGTTAGCTTATAACACATTAGGCCAATTTAGATTGGTTTTGGATTGCAGAGAAATAAATTCTGCATTTGTATCAATTTAAATATAAATATGAGTACATTTTCGTGGCAAGAGAAATGTTTTGTAAAGGTGATTTTTTGTTTACTTTTGATTTTTAGTCTGCATACCATCACATTTCAACTTTGTCCTGACGATTTCAAGTATTTAGACTTTTCTTGTACGGATGGAATGGTTACAAAGTACTGCACATTTTGCGTATTACCATTTGGTTTGGTTACTAGTGAATATATTTTCTCAAAAGTTGTAAGAGAAATAGTTAAATTTTGGAGAGACAATGAATTAAGAGTTGGCATGTTTTCAGATGACGGTTTGGATGGTGATTCTCACCCGGCGTTAGCTGAGAGTATAAGTTTACGAATAGAAAAAGATTTGAATAACTTTGGTTTTCTACTGGCACAAGGAAAGTGTGAATGGGTCCCATCACAAGTTAGAATTTGGTGGATTATATTGGAATATAATAGAGGGAGAATCACACTTACAGAGTCAAGAGTCGACAGGATTTTGTTAAGTATTCATAGTGCAATGAAGAACGTAGATAAAGGTCAAAATTTGATAAAAGCTCGCAATTTGGCATGTATCGCAGGTCAAATAATTTCTACGCAAATTGTATTTGGCGATAAACTAAGGTTATATACAAAAGGTATATACGAATGCTTAAACTCACAGAGCTAGCTGGAAAGCAAATGTAATGCTTGGTGAAGCTGCTATTACAGAAATGGTTTATTGGAAAAAAAATTGTTTTAAACTAAACAATATAGGGGGCGACACGGATGCCAAGAAATGGCACGTGCCCGATTCACGCGTATGGAGTGTCGCGTCATGTACTGGTTTTGGTGGTTTCGTATGCACAATCGGGAGTTGGGCTCCTGGTGGTTCTGTACATAGGTTTGAGACCTCAATTTGTGACACGAAATCCGGGAGTTGGGCTCCGCGGATAGATATCGTTATTAACAGCGGAAAGAAATGTGAGTTTTATTACTCGGGTAAATGTTAACATACAGAGAAAGTTTGCTTCGGAAGCTGGGCCTCGGACGAGGCTTGTCTCAGTTGTTCTACGTGGCGTGAACTGGAAGCGGTGCAAAGTATTCTGAAAGATTACTCAACAGGTGAGAAAGTTAATAACAAAACCATTGAGTGGTTTACGAACAAAAAAGGTTGTTGAAAAAAAAAATAAACGTCGGTAGTAAAAGGCAAATTTACAAAATATTGCTTTATCAATCAATGACGTGTGCGAGTCAAAAAACGTAAAGACTTTTCTTCAGTGGGTTCCCAGAAAGCTGAATAAATCAGCAGATAAATTGAGTTGATACACGGATTGTGATGACTGCGGCATTCGGATTTGGCTTTTTCGAAAAATAGATAAGATGTGGGAACCTCACACCATCGACAGGTTTGCATCAGGGTATAATACAAAATGCAACCCTCTTAATAGTCGCTTTTGGTGTAGTGGTACTGAGGGTGTTGATGCATTCAAACAAGATTGGGGTGGTGGATACAATTGGTTAGTGCCCCCACCCAGACTCGTTTCTCGGGTCGTCAAAATGTTACAGCGGTAAAGGTACACTTTTGATCCCAATGTGGAAATCGGCGCCTTATTGGTCGTTAATAAAATCGAAAGAAGGGGCTTTCTTCAAATTTGTGAAAGAGAGCTTTGTTCTACCACAGGAACACATCGTTTTTCGTGGTAGGGGGCGAAATGGTTTGTTTGTAAAGCAGAGATTCGATTTCAATATGATAGCACTAAAAGTTCAGTGTTGAATTTTGGCTGTACAACATGATCACATGTACCACCCACCCCCACCCCCACCCCCCTCCATACGCCAAAAAAAAAATTGAGGGAGTAAAATAATTGACTTATTTTACGTCGCATTTCAGGTTTGAAAATATCGGAAAACAGTCTACTGAAGTGCAAAAGGTCGGAGTGAGACGCACGCCAGAAATCGAGAAGTTCATGCTCAGCATGAGTATGCATTTACTGAAATCAAGGAGTGATTCAACGGTAAACATTTACTGTAACAGTTTATTGCTGTGGGCGTCTTTCGCCGCTACCAGAGATTTTAATTCAATTCCAGCTCAACCTATTCATGTTTCATTATATCTGACTCACTTATTAGTCAGTGGAGCGTCATGTGCATCTGTTAACACTGCAGTGTATTCCATAAGATGGACACATAATCTAAATAATTTTCCTGATCCTACAAAGAACTCTTTCGTTTCAAACCTACAACAATCGGCTCAACGTAGTGCATTGAAACCTGTTCAAAGAAAAGACCCTGTTTCTTTCCAGATGCTTATAAAATTGTGTGATATGTTTAAAGATTCTAATGACTTGTTTGATGTAGGTGACTTAGCAATGATTCTTCTAGGGTTTTCTGGTTTCTTGAGGTACAATGAGTTTTCATCACTGCAGAGACAAGATATTGTTTTAAATGATAATTATTTTACCATTTTTGTGAGACAGAGTATAAAACTGACAAATATAGGCAGGGCGACGAAATTGTTATAGCTAAAGGTAGTACATCAGCTTGTCCTCACAAAATGTTAGTAAAATATTTTTCACTAGTAAATGAGGATTTAGGTTCCTCCGATTACCTTTTTAGGGGTGGATATAGAGTCAATGGAAAATGCAAATTATGGAGTGTAAACATAAAGTTAAGTTAATCCACCGTAAGAGAGAGATTAGTCAGCAAACTGAAATTTGTAGGCGGTGGTCTTAACTTTTGGGTTAGATTCTCTTGGGGCAGGTGGCGCCACAGCAGCTGCTAATTCGAGTGTAAACGAACGTTGCTGGAAACGACATGGCAGGTGGGCTACATATAGCAGTTAGGACAGGTACGTCCAAGCCTCTATTGAGAAAAGGTTGAAAGTTTCCGACAAATTAGGTCTCTAGATACATATGTATGAATAATGCTATGTTGATATCTTTACACCTGTTTCCCGTTCTTTGAATAAAGGTTTTCTATGGACACGACCGGCTAGTTCGCTAAATAGCGTTTGTATTTATTATGCAGTTGAGTGTAGACTGATATTTTTCCCGCGTTTTCGGAGAATTAGCGGGGAAAAAAATGTCTTAACGGTACATAGCAGAATAGAAGGTGGAGCATTGGTCAGGACGACCAATAGACATAGAGGTGTTACTCATGCAGTGATCCGTGATCACGTGGAAGTCCGAATTGTTATTCTAGCCTCAACTGTCGTTCAGAACAGTCATCATCTCAGAAATTTTCAAAAAATATTGTAATATTTTTTAAATGCATAATACGGGAAATCAGTGTACGGGGTTAAACATACTCTTGAATATATACACATAGCATTTTACGCTTTCCAGAGTTTTTTCAACTCTAATGGGTAATGTTTTATCTCTGGTTTTGGTGCGGAAATGTAGGTGTATTGGTTATCCGTCAGAAGACAAATCACGGATTCAGCAATTGTTTCATGATATTTTAATGATCGCATAACATTGAAAATGTTGTAAATACTTATACACACTGAATCATGCAAAATTGTACAAATAAATAAAACAGCTGTTCTATGGACACGACCGGCTAGTTCGCTAAATAGTGTTTGTATTTATTATGCAGTTGAGTGTAGACCTACATTATCAAATCACTGTATCTCATTGTTGAGTGCTATGTTAAAACTAAGTTCAACTCGGTCGCATTTCTCATTGCACCCTGGTTCTATTGTTTCTTTGTGGAAGTGCAAGCAACTGATAGAATAATAGACTACCACGTGATGTCGCTTGAATACCCCTGGTCAGCTGAGTATACCCAAGTGCGTGCGTTCCGCTGACTGAACAACGGACAGGTTGTAAGTTACCAACCTCCCTATCGGTATTTCGTGAATCTGAACAGTACACAAAAGAAACGCCAGAGGTGTTGACGGTCAGTAGCCGCTAATGAGCGAGGCGACAAATAGAAAATACGTTGTGGAGCGGCTCGCAAACAAGAGACATCGACAAGAGAACGCCTGGGCCCCCGAAGAAAAAAAATTAAACATTCGGATGGGGGGGGGGGGGGGGGGGTATTCATTGTGATTTGTGTTGTACATAATTCTATTTTCATGGACCATTCTTGTTGTTGCATGTGAGAAAATGTTATTTTTCATTAAATTATATTCAGATGATACCCGTCGGTTATCTTTTTAAATACCAAGCAGGGGCGGCGGAACGATTTTCAAAGTGGGGAGACTGGATCGAGCGATGGGTGGTCGTCGGTATGAAAATTTTAAATTCAAGGGTCCCAAAACCCCCATTTCCATGCATCTGAGTGGATATTTTGAGATTTTTCAAGAGATGTATTTGAAAGATTTCACACTTATAGAGCCGTTCAAAAACATTGGTAAAGCATACAGGTGAGGTCAATTTATAAGGTCAATTAAATAGACCTCACCTGTATGCTTTATCAGACGTTTACAGCAATTATACTGTCTGTGGATTATCTTGTCTGAGGATGGATTTGGTACTTGTTTGTCTGTAGGATTACGATCTAATTCAGTTAACCGATTTATTAACAGACTGTATACATTTTAGCATTTGCTGCCACTTACTGCAAAAAATTATCCGAAATCCATCGAAACTGAACCAGTACGAGAGAAACATAGCTGGCAAAAAATGTGGACGAGGCTCTGGATCCGCCTCTTGTTTCACCTGTCATTGGTTGTGCTAAAATATATGCATTTATTTATTTATTGGTGTTTTAAGGTCACATACTTATGCGCAATGGCTAATCATGACCGTGACAGTTTTACGGGTGGAGGAAGCAGAAGTACCCGAAGAGAACCACCGAGCAACGACGAGCAGCTGCCAGCTCCCCAACATCGTAACTCAGCACTGTAGCACAGACAGGGTTAGATTGGTTGAAGACATGCGCACCATCGACGTGCAGTACGCCTTAGTACACGGCGTCATCGTGCCCCCATGTGGACAGTCGGGGTTAAGTGCCCTGCCCATGGACACAACGCGGGAGTCCGAATAGATCGCTCAGACGGTGACCCATCCGAGGATTAACCGGGCTCGAAAATATATGCATACAAAAAAACATGGCCCGGCAAAAAAAGTGGAGGGGCTGAGGCCCCCCCCCCCCCCCATCCCCCTTCCCCGGCTTAGCCGCCCTGCCAAGTCATAGACACTTCCAGATGACAAATGTATCCCCAAAACACAGCGAGGTGGTGAGACGTATGTTTACTCAAAAGCTGGGTGGTATTCTGTAAGTACAGCCGAGCTTTGGGGTAACCAAAAATCTCTCATCTCTACTGCAACATATTTGACAAAGTGCTGCACTTCATTTCATGTTTTGTAATATTAGTTACAGAATGCCAATTATAACAATGTGTCCATATCTCAGCTTCGTAGAAATACAAACATTATGCTTAGTTAAAAAGATTTTGTCAATATGAACATTTAGATATTTATTTTATTTTATTGGTGTTTAAGGTCACATACTTATGCACAATGGCTAATCGTGACCGTGACAGTTTTACGGGTGGAGGAAGCCGGAGTACCCGGAGAGAACCACCGAGCAACGACGAGCAACTGTCAGCTCCCCAACATCGTAACTCTGAACTCTGCACCGCAGCACAGGCAGGGTTAGATTGGTTGAAGACATGCGCACCATCGACGTGCAGTACGCCTCAGTACACAGCGTCATCGTGCCCCCATGTAGGCAATCGGGGTGAAGTGTCTTGCCCAAGGACACAACGCGGTTGCCGCAGGTGGGATTCGAACCGAGGTCCTCTCGGCTTGCAGCCTGCACCTCTACCAACTGAGCCACCGCGCCCCCCGAACATTTAGATACACTGAAAAATTCAGGTCAAAACAGGCATCCAGAAGCTCAAAAGTCTAGCACGACCTGCGATCTTAAAAGTACCGGATGACAGCTGTATCTTGGGTCCAACTTGTGTTACCATTTTTGTTCACTGGCTGGAACGGTGTAACGATCAAACGTGATAACAGGATACAAAAAGCTGTATGCAAAACATTTCGCGTAATAAAAAATTGTGCAGTAGATGAGCAGACGACTCTATTGGTACCGTACAGTACGAGCTCTGAAGATGAGCGTTCTATCATTATAAAGTTTTTGGCATCAAGGTACTACGTGCACTGGAAGACATTTTTGTACGACAATTGATTCCATTTGTTGGAATAAGTATACTCCTCTATCATAGATTTGGTTTTGTCCCAGACACACAAACATGTACTTTAACCCTTTACCTAACATGGAAAGGAGACGACACTTGCAAAAAAATTATTGAATAACTAATTATTTTAATTTTTTGTCTCAAAAACATAGGTTATGACCCCTCGTTGGGACGTGCTCGACGAGCTCGTTCCAATGAGGGGGGTCATAACCTATGTTTTTAAGACAAAAAATTAAAAAATAAAGAAAATTAATAGGCGATTTTTGAGAATAGCGCTGGCCGGTTTTGGCCGTTACGTTAGGTAAAGGGTTAATTGTAAATTGGAGATATTGGAGTGGAAAGCGTTGTTGATCTACGCCTAACCCTTGGGATCCGAAAGGTCGCTTTTCAAGTCCGGGTTGGTAATACCACCTGAATTCATTAAGTAGGCAGTTGCTTAGTGAATTAGTGTCGTAGACCAATCAAGACCTCACACTGCAGCCCTCCCGAAGTAACGAATTTACACGCTACCAATTAATTGCTCAGAACGCTCAGTTGGTAGAGGTGCAGGCTGCAAGCCGAGAGGTCCTCAGTTCGAATCCCACCTTCAGCAACCGCGTTGTGTCCTTGTGCAAGACACTTCACCCCCATTGCCCACGTGGGGGCACGGTGACGTTGTGTACTAAGGCGTACAGCACGTCGATGGTGCACCTGCCTTCAACCAATGCTAACCCTGCTTGTGTGGAGTTGGTATGTTGGGGAGCTGACAGTTGCTCGCCGTTGCTCGGTGGTTCTCTCCGGGTACTCCGGCTTCCTCCACCCGTAAAACTGTCACGGTCATGGTTAGCCATTGTGCAGAAATATGTGACCTTAAAAACACCAATAAATAAATAAAGGAATATTGCTCAGAACTGACATGGGATATACCGTCATGGTCCAATGTGTTAAAGTGGAAGCAAGTTCTCTTTTTCAGTGACACAAACACGGAAATAATTTCGATGAGTAATTTATTAATACATTACTAGCCCGGACGTGTATCATTGATCAAATTGTTACTGCTTCACGCTGGCTGGTTAGCCAATGATCCCACTTCCTTCAATTTGCCTGTAATAAATGAGCACAAAGAATAGAATTCATTGTTATATCTTAGGGGTTTTTGTTTCTGGTGTATCGATATTCCAACATTGGTAGTAGTTTGCAATTTCACGTTTTCCTGTTTATTAGAAAACGTACATACAAATTGTGTAATGAAAATTATGTTAAAATGGAAACATTTCAAAATTTTATTTTCGACACCATATGTTAGTAGTATGTAAAGTGGAGATAGGCCCCTGTTTCAGGTTCTCGGGTTCTCGGATCTCGGGTTCTCTCGGGTTCTCTCGGGTTCTCTCGGGATCTCGGGTTCTCGGGTTCTCGGGTTCTCTCGGGTTCTCTCGGTTCTCTCCGGTATTCACCAGGGTCTCTCCGATAATATCTTTTGATTTTAAGATTAATTCGAATTTAATTTCGAATAATATGAATTTTGATTTTAAAGTTATTTATCAATTTAATTTTCCGATTTCCGTTTTTGATTTAATGGTTAAAATTTGACTAGAATATATATTCCGATTTAATGGTTAAAATTTAACTAGAATATATATATTGAATTTAATGCTAGAGAAAGTTTTTTTTTCTGTTTATTGTTTAACATGAAAAAACTAAATATGTGGAGGGTGCATAGAAAATGATTGTGGGGGGTGCCGAGGAGGGGGTGGGGGAATGTTGTATAGAATGTTGGGGTCGGGGCTCATTTGGGGATATCTCGGGGTTCTGGGTATCTGGGGGGTCCCGAGGAGGTGTGGGGGTTACGGAGGAGTTGTTTGTAAAGTCGAACTTAATTTTCCGATTTCCGTTTTTTTTTTATTTAATAATTAAAATTTTATTTAACTAAAATATATTATTTAATGTTAAAGAAAGTTTTTTCTGTTTATTTTTTAACTGGAAAATATTCTTCTGTGATATTAGATATCTATGTTTGTTCCAGTAACATTAGGGAAGTAGTGTTATCTAAGTTATTGTTTAACGGTATTATCACTAGTTACTGTAAAGCATTACTCGATACTGTCGACATCTGTACTTTGGTTATTACTCAACGGCAATGCGGATTACTGATAGAGTTATCTTGGTGGCAGTGTATTGTTTGAGTATTATACTTATCTGGAGTATTGATGGCTTATCAATATATTAATAATAAGTCTCACCATGGTCCTTCACATCAAACATTCAAAATCATTCTTTAAAATTATTGTGAACGAGTAAGTTGAAGCGAGGAAAAAATGGAGTCTGTGAGATTCAGTTGCTTATTTTGTTCTGAAACATTCTCGGATGCGAGGAGTAGGAATCTTCATCAAAATGTTGTGCATCATGGTATTCCAGAGGAAATGGGAAAAGCATCTGTTATTTGTCAGGTAAGTTTTATATCAGATTAATGAGGTGCTCTTTTTAAACTATAACTCTAATGTTCAACAGCAGTCAATACTCACATAGCATACGTTCCAATGAGGGGGTATTCACCTATGTTTTTTTAAGCAAGCGGGTTTTTCTCCTAACGCCATAAGCAATATTTTAGAGTGGGATTCCTCTCAAGGGGGTAAATGTTCTAGAAGTAAGTAACTGTCCGAACGCCACAAACTATGTGTTAGAAACGAGTGAGATTCTAACCTCACGCCATAAGCTAAATAGTTGGGATTCTATCCTCATACCAAAAGCAATGTATAATACACTTCACCCCGCATGAGGAGCGTAATGAACTACCCACCAAGAAACACGCGTTCTCCAATCCGCCCGGAAGTATGAATAACAGCCTGGATTATAAAATTTGGGACCTGGTAGGTGCTCGTCGCTGCTAGGTGGTTCTCTCCTTTCACTTATTGAGTGCTGCCAAACACCAATAAATAAATAAATGAATAAATAAATAAATGGTAGTGTATATTTTTAAAACGCTTGTTAGGATCGTGGAACAATACGTTTCAATGAGGGGTCATAACCATGTTTTGATGTCAAATGGGGTTTTGTCCTCCACGCGTGAAAACGAAAAGAAATTCATATATTATTATTACTGAAGATTTTGAAACATGATGGACAGGTATTTTATGACAGATGCCGGCATATGTTTTTAAAGTGGGATTTTCGCCAGGTAATGGTCCATCTATGGGGAAAGAAATATTGTTTCAAAACAAGCAATCGTAAAAATAATTTGTACATTTTACTAACCCACCGTTTGTTTTTGTAGGAATGTAACTGGGAGTTTCTCACTGAGGCAGAATTGGAAGAGCACAAAAAATCGGCACATCCGGATCTTATCAGTATGGAGATGCCATCATTTACTTGTGAAGTAAGTTGAATGTTTTCATTACTCACATAAATGACAATTTCCCATCAGTGTTTTTAATCTTTTAAATAATAACAGTGGATCAGTCGTCATGTATGAGAGAAAATGCTGGGCTTTATACAAATCTAATGGGTGTTTTGTCCTCCACGCGTGAAAACGAAAAGAAATTCATATATTATTATTACTGAAGATTTTGAAACATGATGGACAGGTATTTTATGACAGATGCCGGCATATGTTTTTAAAGTGGGATTTTCGCCAGGTAATGGTCCATCTATGGGGAAAGAAATATTGTTTCAAAACAAGCAATCGTAAAAATAATTTGTACATTTTACTAACCCACCGTTTGTTTTTGTAGGAATGTAACTGGGAGTTTCTCACTGAGGCAGAATTGGAAGAGCACCAAAAATCGGCACATCCGGATCTTATCAGTATGGAGATGCCATCATTTACTTGTGAAGTAAGTTGAATGTTTTCATTACTCATATAAATGACAATTTCCCATCAGTGTTTTTAATCTTTTAAATAATAACAGTGGATCTGTCGTCATGTATGAGAGAAAATGCTGGGCTTTATACAAATCTAATGTGTTCTGAGATCATGCAGTCGCTACTTGATGTTTTTTTTTTGTGGGAATGGGGTGGTATGGAGTTGTGCAGTCTCTCGTCGCTGCTTGATGGATTTTTATCGTGGGAAGGGTTTAAATGTAGTATAAATGGGGTGGTATGGAGTTGTGTAGTCGCTCATCGCTGCTTGATGGGGTTTTTTTGCCGGAGGAGTTTTAAATGACATGATAGTTGAGATAACATCAGTCGGGAGGAGTATGCCCAGGGGTATACACTGTTTGCATTTGACTTATCGGCGGACCTATCGCATGGCAAACATTTCAATTTAGTGAAAAGGGGAAATCTGAGACTTGAGATGCACTTTGAAGACCCGTTACCAAGGACTGTGAACATCGTAGTCTATGCCGAATTTCAAAATATAATAGAAATTGATAGACACAGAAACGTTATATTTGATTATTCAACATGAATACTTTACAACTGCTGGACGTAATGAATTTGGATCCTCATCTCAGACAGTTTAGTTTGGGGGTCTTTGCCAGAAATTGCTTACCAAGAAAATTACCTTTCAAGAGACCCGTGGTGTTTATAGCTAACACGGACCCCAGTACCAGGAAGGGTGAACATTGGGTGGCATTTTACGTCGGTTCACGAAAAGCTGAATACTTTGATTCCTACGGATTGCCCCCCATGACACAGGACATTCGAAAGTTTTTTAAACAAGCATTCAAATGGGTATCAGTTTAATCCATTATGCATTCAAGGGTTAGAGCCTGTTTGTGGACAGTATTGTTTGTTTTTCTTATTACTGCGCTGTCGCGGCGTATCCATGGCAATGATCACTGACATGTTTACAAATAATTTATCAGAAAATGATTCATTAGTTAAGTATTTTTTCCGCCATCGTCATTCAATCATAGGAAATGGAGCCACTCGGTCGAAACTCGTTAATAGGCAGTTTAAGAAGAGACATAAGCGACGAAGAAGAAAGAATGGGATTTAGGACAGCACCCCCAATTCCAAGTATTTCGTTTGAACACGAATTTAATCATTTGACAGAGATGGATGTCGAAAATTTGTTACGAGGGGGGCGTTCTTCCTCCGTTGTATCCCAAATACGCTCTAGAAGCTCACAGATTGAAAACTTTTGAATCGATGTTACCCAGAGAGTGTGCTAAAACACCAAAAGAATTAGCACGATGCGGATTCTTCTACATGGGAACTGAAGACAAAACAAAATGTTTTTATTGCGGCGTACAGATCTGGTGTTGGACGACGGCGGATAACGTTATAGAAGAACACAAACGATTCGAACCGTTATGCCCTTTTCTGGAAAATATACCTCAAGAAGAAGAAGTGAAAGAAAAAGAAAAAACAGAAGTGAAAGAAGAAGAAAAAGAAGAAGAGATTCTAACAAACAATACAAACCGTAACATGAACTGTTGTGTCTGCTTGGATATACAAGCAACCATTTTAATTAGACCCTGTAACCATTTGTGCGTCTGTGAAAAATGTTGTAGAGAATTGACATCATGTCCCG
This sequence comes from Pictodentalium vernedei, assembly GCA_031216915.1. NCBI lineage: Eukaryota > Metazoa > Mollusca > Scaphopoda > Dentaliida > Dentaliidae > Pictodentalium > Pictodentalium vernedei. Next base: position 24,014,826 of record CM062289.1, read on the forward strand.
TCTGTCGCAAAACAGTACATGAGTATCTAAAAGTATTTTTAGTTTAGACGAAAATACTCAAAAGTGAAACACTTAAGTTTAATCGAATTTAACTGAATTTTCATTTTTGCTTCATGTATAAACTTATTGAAAGAAAAAATCCTTGTAAATGTTTTGTTTTTCATATTAAAGTTAAACATTTGAATTTAATCAAATTTGATCGAATTTAATTGAATTTTCATTGTTTGCTTTCTGTGTAAACTTATTGGAAAAATCGTTGTAAATTTTTTTATGTTTTGTATTTAAATTTATCTAATCTATTTGTGTAAGAAAATTTTGTTTTTAGAATAAAAGTTGGAAGCTAAAAATTATTTCTTTTTTTTTTTTTAAATCCGTTTCGTCTCCACCACAGAGAACTCATCAGGCGGTCTGCTGACGGACTTAAGTGCTGCCGTCAGCTAAGACTAAAGCACTATTCATGTATCGTTTCATCAGTCTGAGCTTATGAAACGGTGCATGAATAGTGCTTATGACTTGGTATCCGCGACGGATATGTTGGAATAATAATAATGTCCAACTGCCCAATCTCCCTATATACATATCCGCCCCATACTTCACCATGTTCAACTCAAATCTCTAATGGTATGGTACTGCAGCCATCCTCCTGCACTTGTCTCTTAGGATAAAAATAGCTGAGTCCCGATCGTTCCTGCAAGTATGTGAAGACAGAGTTATTGTGTACGAGAAAACCGCGATTGATTCCTGATCCACTTTCTTTTTTCTCTAATACATCCAGGTATTTCTGTCTGTCCAGTTTGTTGTGACGTTTGCTTATACCTTTGCAACTCAACTTGTCTGTTTCTCCAAAGCAGTAATAAGTCTTGCTGCACAGGCTGATAATTCCAGCTCCTTTGAATTCTTCTTTGAAGAGGCCAGGGCTACGCTTTTCAAAAAGTTTCTGTTTCTTACAACAGGAATTTGGTCTCCATTCTTGTTTATTAAGTTTGGCAGTTGTAAACTCATTTTTGTGCAATTTGCACGCTTCTGCTGGAAACCAATTATCCCATTCGCTGTAAAATTGTCTTCTCAGCTCGGGTCTGACAACATCTTCAAAGTTGGGTGCTGATAATGCCATGTATGCCGAGTCTGTGTCCATCTCACACATAACAAAATCCTTTCTGTCCAGATAGATGTCCAAAAAATCATAATAAAACTCTAACATTCGCAGTTTGGCATATTGATAGACAAAATAGCCTATGTGTAATGGCAAATTCAGTTTAATTCGTTTTTTGTTCCTTTCTACTTCAAAGATACTATCTCCCAATTGATTTAGTGTTCGGAATGAAGCATCATTGATCAATTTGGAAACAGCAGCGGTGTCACAATACATCACATCACGATGTTTTTCTTTTGAAGTTAAAGTCTTTCCATACGCAGCATTCCCAAGAAGTTTGTAGGAATCTGCTAAAATTGCCTTGTCTGGATCAGAGTCGCCAGCTCGCCGAGCGGTTGATACTTGCTCTCCAAAAATCTTGAAACATTCTTTACCTTCATACTCGACAATTTGGTAGATATGTGTTACTTCAAGCCCATGCTCGAGATACCATTTTAGCAGTGGAGTTGCAAGTAAAATTTTTTTACCATAATAGCTTCCAATAAGACTTCGTCTTGGCTGCTTCAAAGTCTGGGTAAGTTCGGCATAAGCATACATATGTGGACATTTCCAGAGAAGATATTGGACCACATATGTATGCTTATGCCGAACTTACCCAGACTTCGAAGCAGCCAAGACGAAGTCTTATTGGAAGCTATTATGGTAAAAAAATTTTACTTGCAACTCCACTGCTAAAATGGTATCTCGAGCATGGGCTTGAAGTAACACATATCTACCAAATTGTCGAGTATGAAGGTAAAGAATGTTTCAAGATTTTTGGAGAGCAAGTATCAACCGCTCGGCGAGCTGGCGACTCTGATCCAGACAAGGCAATTTTAGCAGATTCCTACAAACTTCTTGGGAATGCTGCGTATGGAAAGACTTTAACTTCAAAAGAAAAACATCGTGATGTGATGTATTGTGACACCGCTGCTGTTTCCAAATTGATCAATGATGCTTCATTCCGAACACTAAATCAATTGGGAGATAGTATCTTTGAAGTAGAAAGGAACAAAAAACGAATTAAACTGAATTTGCCATTACACATAGGCTATTTTGTCTATCAATATGCCAAACTGCGAATGTTAGAGTTTTATTATGATTTTTTGGACATCTATCTGGACAGAAAGGATTTTGTTATGTGTGAGATGGACACAGACTCGGCATACATGGCATTATCAGCACCCAACTTTGAAGATGTTGTCAGACCCGAGCTGAGAAGACAATTTTACAGCGAATGGGATAATTGGTTTCCAGCAGAAGCGTGCAAATTGCACAAAAATGAGTTTACAACTGCCAAACTTAATAAACAAGAATGGAGACCAAATTCCTGTTGTAAGAAACAGAAACTTTTTGAAAAGCGTAGCCCTGGCCTCTTCAAAGAAGAATTCAAAGGAGCTGGAATTATCAGCCTGTGCAGCAAGACTTATTACTGCTTTGGAGAAACAGACAAGTTGAGTTGCAAAGGTATAAGCAAACGTCACAACAAACTGGACAGACAGAAATACCTGGATGTATTAGAGAAAAAAGAAAGTGGATCAGGAATCAATCGCGGTTTTCTCGTACACAATAACTCTGTCTTCACATACTTGCAGGAACGATCGGGACTCAGCTATTTTTATCCTAAGAGACAAGTGCAGGAGGATGGCTGCAGTACCATACCATTAGAGATTTGAGTTGAACATGGTGAAGTATGGGGCGGATATGTATATAGGGAGATTGGGCAGTTGGACATTATTATTATTCCAACATATCCGTCGCGGATACCAAGTCATAAGCACTATTCATGCACCGTTTCATAAGCTCAGACTGATGAAACGGTACATGAATAGTGCTTTAGTCTTAGCTGACGGCAGCACTTAAGTCCGTCAGCAGACCGCCTGATGAGTTCTCTGTGGTGGAGACGAAACGGATTTAAAAAAAAAAAAAGAAATAATTTTTAGCTTCCAACTTTTATTCTAAAAACAAAATTTTCTTACACAAATAGATTAGATAAATTTAAATACAAAACATAAAAAAATTTACAACGATTTTTCCAATAAGTTTACACAGAAAGCAAACAATGAAAATTCAATTAAATTCGATCAAATTTGATTAAATTCAAATGTTTAACTTTAATATGAAAAACAAAACATTTACAAGGATTTTTTCTTTCAATAAGTTTATACATGAAGCAAAAATGAAAATTCAGTTAAATTCGATTAAACTTAAGTGTTTCACTTTTGAGTATTTTCGTCTAAACTAAAAATACTTTTAGATACTCATGTACTGTTTTGCGACAGACGGGACATGATGTCAATTCTCTACAACATTTTTCACAGACGCACAAATGGTTACAGGGTCTAATTAAAATGGTTGCTTGTATATCCAAGCAGACACAACAGTTCATGTTACGGTTTGTATTGTTTGTTAGAATCTCTTCTTCTTTTTCTTCTTCTTTCACTTCTGTTTTTTCTTTTTCTTTCACTTCTTCTTCTTGAGGTATATTTTCCAGAAAAGGGCATAACGGTTCGAATCGTTTGTGTTCTTCTATAACGTTATCCGCCGTCGTCCAACACCAGATCTGTACGCCGCAATAAAAACATTTTGTTTTGTCTTCAGTTCCCATGTAGAAGAATCCGCATCGTGCTAATTCTTTTGGTGTTTTAGCACACTCTCTGGGTAACATCGATTCAAAAGTTTTCAATCTGTGAGCTTCTAGAGCGTATTTGGGATACAACGGAGGAAGAACGCCCCCCTCGTAACAAATTTTCGACATCCATCTCTGTCAAATGATTAAATTCGTGTTCAAACGAAATACTTGGAATTGGGGGTGCTGTCCTAAATCCCATTCTTTCTTCTTCGTCGCTTATGTCTCTTCTTAAACTGCCTATTAACGAGTTTCGACCGAGTGGCTCCATTTCCTATGATTGAATGACGATGGCGGAAAAAATACTTAACTAATGAATCATTTTCTGATAAATTATTTGTAAACATGTCAGTGATCATTGCCATGGATACGCCGCGACAGCGCAGTAATAAGAAAAACAAACAATACTGTCCACAAACAGGCTCTAACCCTTGAATGCATAATGGATTAAACTGATACCCATTTGAATGCTTGTTTAAAAAACTTTCGAATGTCCTGTGTCATGGGGGGCAATCCGTAGGAATCAAAGTATTCAGCTTTTCGTGAACCGACGTAAAATGCCACCCAATGTTCACCCTTCCTGGTACTGGGGTCCGTGTTAGCTATAAACACCACGGGTCTCTTGAAAGGTAATTTTCTTGGTAAGCAATTTCTGGCAAAGACCCCCAAACTAAACTGTCTGAGATGAGGATCCAAATTCATTACGTCCAGCAGTTGTAAAGTATTCATGTTGAATAATCAAATATAACGTTTCTGTGTCTATCAATTTCTATTATATTTTGAAATTCGGCATAGACTACGATGTTCACAGTCCTTGGTAACGGGTCTTCAAAGTGCATCTCAAGTCTCAGATTTCCCCTTTTCACTAAATTGAAATGTTTGCCATGCGATAGGTCCGCCGATAAGTCAAATGCAAACAGTGTATACCCCTGGGCATACTCCTCCCGACTGATGTTATCTCAACTATCATGTCATTTAAAACTCCTCCGGCAAAAAAACCCCATCAAGCAGCGATGAGCGACTACACAACTCCATACCACCCCATTTATACTACATTTAAACCCTTCCCACGATAAAAATCCATCAAGCAGCGACGAGAGACTGCACAACTCCATACCACCCCATTCCCACAAAAAAAAAACATCAAGTAGCGACTGCATGATCTCAGAACACATTAGATTTGTATAAAGCCCAGCATTTTCTCTCATACATGACGACAGATCCACTGTTATTATTTAAAAGATTAAAAACACTGATGGGAAATTGTCATTTATATGAGTAATGAAAACATTCAACTTACTTCACAAGTAAATGATGGCATCTCCATACTGATAAGATCCGGATGTGCCGATTTTTGGTGCTCTTCCAATTCTGCCTCAGTGAGAAACTCCCAGTTACATTCCTACAAAAACAAACGGTGGGTTAGTAAAATGTACAAATTATTTTTACGATTGCTTGTTTTGAAACAATATTTCTTTCCCCATAGATGGACCATTACCTGGCGAAAATCCCACTTTAAAAACATATGCCGGCATCTGTCATAAAATACCTGTCCATCATGTTTCAAAATCTTCAGTAATAATAATATATGAATTTCTTTTCGTTTTCACGCGTGGAGGACAAAACACCCATTAGATTTGTATAAAGCCCAGCATTTTCTCTCATACATGACGACAGATCCACTGTTATTATTTAAAAGATTAAAAACACTGATGGGAAATTGTCATTTATATGAGTAATGAAAACATTCAACTTACTTCACAAGTAAATGATGGCATCTCCATACTGATAAGATCCGGATGTGCCGATTTTTGGTGCTCTTCCAATTCTGCCTCAGTGAGAAACTCCCAGTTACATTCCTACAAAAACAAACGGTGGGTTAGTAAAATGTACAAATTATTTTTACGATTGCTTGTTTTGAAACAATATTTCTTTCCCCATAGATGGACCATTACCTGGCGAAAATCCCACTTTAAAAACATATGCCGGCATCTGTCATAAAATACCTGTCCATCATGTTTCAAAATCTTCAGTAATAATAATATATGAATTTCTTTTCGTTTTCACGCGTGGAGGACAAAACCCCATTTGACATCAAAACATGGTTATGACCCCTCATTGAAACGTATTGTTCCACGATCCTAACAAGCGTTTTAAAAATATACACTACCATTTATTTATTTATTCATTTATTTATTTATTGGTGTTTGGCAGCACTCAATAAGTGAAAGGAGAGAACCACCTAGCAGCGACGAGCACCTACCAGGTCCCAAATTTTATAATCCAGGCTGTTATTCATACTTCCGGGCGGATTGGAGAACGCGTGTTTCTTGGTGGGTAGTTCATTACGCTCCTCATGCGGGGTGAAGTGTATTATACATTGCTTTTGGTATGAGGATAGAATCCCAACTATTTAGCTTATGGCGTGAGGTTAGAATCTCACTCGTTTCTAACACATAGTTTGTGGCGTTCGGACAGTTACTTACTTCTAGAACATTTACCCCCTTGAGAGGAATCCCACTCTAAAATATTGCTTATGGCGTTAGGAGAAAAACCCGCTTGCTTAAAAAAACATAGGTGAATACCCCCTCATTGGAACGTATGCTATGTGAGTATTGACTGCTGTTGAACATTAGAGTTATAGTTTAAAAAGAGCACCTCATTAATCTGATATAAAACTTACCTGACAAATAACAGATGCTTTTCCCATTTCCTCTGGAATACCATGATGCACAACATTTTGATGAAGATTCCTACTCCTCGCATCCGAGAATGTTTCAGAACAAAATAAGCAACTGAATCTCACAGACTCCATTTTTTCCTCGCTTCAACTTACTCGTTCACAATAATTTTAAAGAATGATTTTGAATGTTTGATGTGAAGGACCATGGTGAGACTTATTATTAATATATTGATAAGCCATCAATACTCCAGATAAGTATAATACTCAAACAATACACTGCCACCAAGATAACTCTATCAGTAATCCGCATTACCGTTGAGTAATAACCAAAGTACAGATGTCGACAGTATCGAGTAATGCTTTACAGTAACTAGTGATAATACCGTTAAACAATAACTTAGATAACACTACTTCCCTAATGTTACTGGAACAAACATAGATATCTAATATCACAGAAGAATATTTTCCAGTTAAAAAATAAACAGAAAAAACTTTCTTTAACATTAAATAATATATTTTAGTTAAATAAAATTTTAATTATTAAATAAAAAAAAAACGGAAATCGGAAAATTAAGTTCGACTTTACAAACAACTCCTCCGTAACCCCCACACCTCCTCGGGACCCCCCAGATACCCAGAACCCCGAGATATCCCCAAATGAGCCCCGACCCCAACATTCTATACAACATTCCCCCACCCCCTCCTCGGCACCCCCCACAATCATTTTCTATGCACCCTCCACATATTTAGTTTTTTCATGTTAAACAATAAACAGAAAAAAAAACTTTCTCTAGCATTAAATTCAATATATATATTCTAGTTAAATTTTAACCATTAAATCGGAATATATATTCTAGTCAAATTTTAACCATTAAATCAAAAACGGAAATCGGAAAATTAAATTGATAAATAACTTTAAAATCAAAATTCATATTATTCGAAATTAAATTCGAATTAATCTTAAAATCAAAAGATATTATCGGAGAGACCCTGGTGAATACCGGAGAGAACCGAGAGAACCCGAGAGAACCCGAGAACCCGAGAACCCGAGATCCCGAGAGAACCCGAGAGAACCCGAGAGAACCCGAGATCCGAGAACCCGAGAACCTGAAACAGGGGCCTATCTCCACTTTACATACTACTTATGTTGTTTAAAGCCTTTTCGTTTTTACAGTAACAGACTTACATGTTTTACAACTTAAACTGACGCCTCTCATTGTCTCTGCTTTGTCATATCACGCAGCCTTCGTGCGACTACCTCTGTGACAACACATTGGAGTACTTTCTTTTTCTGGAACACAAAATAGTGATCTGAAGCCCACATTGGGCGTATCAAGTTGTCTGGCCATCCGTCTGATTCTGTAAGGAAGTTGACGCTGGTATAGGCCGTTTGTTTACCCATTGTTTCTCGAGTTTGCGCGCGGACGATCATTAATACGCAAGACACTTCGACCCCATTGCATACGTGGGGGCACGGTGACGTTGTGTACTAAGACGTACTGCACGTCGATGGTGCATTGTCTTCAACCAGTGCTAACCCCGCTTGTGCGGAGTTAGTATGTAGGGGAGCTGACAGCTGCTCGCCGTTGCTCAGTGTTTCTCTCCGAGTACACCGGCTTTCTCCACCTATAAAACTGTCTTGGAAATGATTAGCCATTGTGCAGAAATATGTGACCTTAAACACCAATAAATAATACTAAAAATAATTATGACCATTAATACAATGAAATGTCGCTTTATTCATAAAGATATTGTTTGAACCTCCAGTTATAGATATTCCAATCTGTAAGTATTTACTTCACACAGATAAACTTGAAAAGCTTTAAAATATCCTATCTTCAGGATAGACTGCAGCGCATTGCTATCAATTCGCACTTCTCTGAATGGATGACTATCTCCGCAGGTGTACCCCAAGGATCTATATTAGAGGCACTCCTATTCCTTATTTATAGTAATGACTAAGACTAAGTGGAAGAGATATTCTGCAATATCCGATTGTTTGCCGATGACACCTCTCTTTATCTCATCGTTGAAGATCCGACCCAGACCGCCGATCTTATCAATAACGACGGAAGTAAAACTGAAACGTGCACTGCAATGGCTGCTAGACTTCAACCCGACGAAGATGGGATCTTTAATCATTTCACGCGAATCGCCTGCAGTCACGCATCCAGCGCTGAATATGTCAAGTACGGGTGTAAAAGAGGTGGACTCGCAAAAGCAGCTCGGAGTAACCTTCAATAACCGAGATTCATTGGGAATCACATTTCATAAATAACAAGCATGGAAAAGAATAGCTCTTATGCTAAAATACAAATTAGCTGTGGATCGTAGGGCCCTGGAAAAAATATTCTTTGCGTTGAATACGCAGATATCGCGTAGGACAGTTGTACCGAATCTGAGGCTCCCGAACTCGAAAAAATCAAAATTGAAGCCGCGCGGACAGTCACTTGGGCAACAAGGAGTACTAATAAAGACCCTTTATATCTTGAAACCGGGTTGGAAAAGTTGAAACTTTGCAGAGAAAAACACAAACTGGAACAATTTTTCAAAACGTATCATTGCCTTGCTTCGGCGTATTTATCTACACTGGTTCCACCTGCCTCGTCGATGTCCCACGAGTATGCCTTCGCAATAGAAGCGATTTGTCAATCCCACATTGCCAAACCACATTATGTCAAATCGCGTTCATACCGTCCACTACTAGATTGTGGAATGATATACCCGTAGACATTCGAGATAACAAATCATTTCCCAATTTACTTCGTAACAGAGTTAAGACAAATTATTCATTCCAAAGTTTTTGAACTATACAAAATCACGGTAAACCCAAATCCAATCCTGCAGATCAGGACTGCTTGTTACAACCAGTAGTGTATAAATTTACCAGTAATTAGTCCAGGCACATTAGACATAAAAATGAGAAAGTAAGGAAAAAAATCGGAGAAAGCTGATTTTTTTTTATATGTTTCCGGGACACACATTGCGGATAAAGTGTGAAAAGTCCCCGCGAATCCGAGTTGAGCTTTTTTAGTTATAGCGTTTTTTTGATGAAAAAAATGTTTTTTTTAAAAATTCGACCCAGCTCCATATTTCTCATTCTTATTCGCCTTAGTAGGGTGAGAATCATAAATATCGTGCTGAATTATATTGAGAATACATATCCCCAACAGAAAATGCCAACTTTGTACCAATCCTCACACTCAATGGTGAAATATTCACGAAAATGTACAAAATTACGAAAAACAATTTATTGTTTTCATACACACAACGGTACACAACGTCCATTAAATCAAATCTACAACTACTTTGGGAGTTAAATTATATATCAAAAATTGCAGAAAAGCAGTGGCTTTATAATGATATATAACAATAGTCATTTATTCCATAATGAACTGGTGAAACCTGTGAAATATTAACCATACCCCCTAAACTCAAATTCAAACGGCATCGACTTTTCTCATTCAAATACCGTATTATAGCATCATTGTTTCAATTTCCTCTCATGTTTGCACAAAATGAATGTGAGAAACAGGGACTGAACGTTTGTCCAGTGACGTTTGACCAACCACTTTATATCAAAGCAGTGGAGATTGTGTCTTCGTCAGATAAGTTGACAAAAGTTTTCGTTAGACTCGGCGGCTTCCATATGATTATGTCATATTTAGGGGCAATTGGTTCGATCATGGCTGGTAGCGGCTTGGATGAACTTTGGGGGACTGTTTATGCTGGTGGGTCAATCCATCATTTGATCAGTGGTCATGCATATTCAAGAGCAGTTCGTACCCATTTGCTAACACAAATTGCCATTACAAAACTTGTGTTTGAAGAAAGCCGAACACTAGATAACATAGACTGCACAGAAGTCAATGAAATATTCTGTGGACTTGCCAGAGGTGACTGAACAACAGCTGACGCTGTCAATCAAGAAAGTGTCAACCATCTACTGTCAAAATTACACGAACTGCTCCAGAATGCGTCCGTAGGGCGCACAGGAAAGATTTGGGTACAATACTACGAGCAAATAGGTCTCCTTCAGTTGTTCTTGAGAGCAGAGCGCACAGGCGACTGGGAACTCCACACATATTGTGTTCGCAATATGATTCCAGTATTTCACGCAGGTGGTCATTTTGCATACGCAAAAAGTTCTCATCTCTATTTGCAGCACATGAATGAGCTAACAGAAATAATGCAACAGGATGATTTGAAGTTGTTCACTGAGAAAGGTTACTTTACCATAAGGCGCTCAGATAAATTCTGGGACGGGATACATTCTGATCAGACCATAGAGCAGTGTTTAATGAGAATGGTCAAGCTCCCTGGTGGTCTCACACATGGCAGGGGAATAACCGATAGCACTGTTGCGAAATGGGTACATGGACTACCTCTTTGCCTTCCGATATGTAATGCTCTCGAAAATTTTGTTCATGTTCACACTGGTCATGGCGAACAACATCGGGATCTCCGTCAAAGTTCACAATTGACTGATGCCAATGATATCACCAAATTATTGAACTGGCTCAGAGTGCATTCCCCCTTTCAGAATAGAGATCCACTACAATTAGTCTCTATGGCGACCGGGCTTATGGCCGACGAAACTGTGAACAGTGACCAAGTTCGGTGAATGTTGCGTATCGAATGTTGAAAGCAAAACGTTCAACAGCATCAAACTACGACGTGTTGACACTGTGAAGTCTTTCGCATCGATGGCAAATAGCATCAAAGTCCGTGGAAGTAAGGTAGTGATTGACCCCACAATTCTGTTCAACCGCATCACATGTGTTATTCAGTCACAAGCAGAGATGGAAGAGTATCTCAAATATGAACTCGCCCCGAAACCACCAGCATTGTTTGATTCTGCTGGAATGAGGAAGACACAGAAAAGCACGCTCGGTAAGATCCTCAAAACATACGGTTCCGAACAAACTAAAATCCCAGAACATTCTCTGTTTGTTGTAGATGGTGGATTTTTATTGAGGGCAGTTGTATGGCCTAAACAGTCGTCATATAAGGACATATGTACATCATATTCCAATTATCTAGTGAGACATTTTGGGGCGAACGTCGTGGTTGTTTTTGATGGTTATGCTTGTACAATGTCGATAAAGGGCATGGAACAAGCCCGTAGATCTAAAGACAGGTATTCCATTGATATCAATATCTCACCCGAGTTACCAGCCACCACACCCCAATCCGATTTCCTTGCAAATGCCAAGAACAAAACCCAACTGATCGATCTTCTAATGCAGGAGCTATCTGCTATCAATATTCAGTCCAAGCAGGCCGAGGCTGATGCTGATGTACTGATAGCCGAAACTGCACTTGACATCGCTCAAGATGACAACAATGTTGTCGTTGTGGGAACAGACACAGACTTGTTAGTCATTCTTACCTCTCGAGTTCAACCGGGATGTAATATTCACATGATGTATTCCATTACCCCAAACTTACTAGTTTCAGTTAGTGAAATAGCAACCAAAATGGGTGACCATAGAAGCAACCTCCTTGTAGCACATTCTTTAAGTGGTTGTGACACTACTTCTGCACTCTTTCGAGTTGGTAAGAAGAAAGTATTCAGTACAATTGTCTCCGATGTTACTAGCGACTCACAACAGTATGTCAACACAATTTTGGCGGATGACAGTACACCAAGTGCAGTAGCCGCTGCCGGGGAACAATTTCTCCTGATCTTATACGGGAGTAAAACTGTTTCCTCTCTCGACCAATATAGATATGTCACTTACAAGCGTTATGTAGCAAAATCTAAACTGAATAAACCCATCGACCTAGCCTCACTCCCACCAAGCAGCGATGCTGCACAACAACATGTCTACAGATGTTATCTCCAGGTCCAACAATGGCTTGTCACTTCGCTTCCTCCGACGAATTGGGGGGTGGTCGCTAGACAATGGACTTCTTGTACCGACTACAGCCACAAAGCCATGTGCCCCCGATAACCTACTGAATCTGATCAGTTGTGGTTGCAAGAGTGCTTGTACAAAAAGGTGTGGGTGTAAGAAGGCAGGACTCTCTTGCTCAGGTTTGTGTAATTGCAGTTCGGATTCTTGTAACAACCACAGAAACACTGTCCTGTCGGAAATTTCTGAGTTCGATGAATAATATGTATATAGGTCATGTCATTTCTGTATATAGCGTTGATAAAAGTCAATGTAACTTAATCCATGTTGATTGATTTGTACATTCTGTAAATATTATTTATTGATTTTTGTACATTCTGTAAATATTATTTATTGATCTAATGCTGCCAGACACAAACGTGTCTGTTCGGTCCCAAGCTCGAAAATAGTTGAGTTCTCATGCTGACGAATTTTATGCCAAAAGGGGAACTCGGCCAGAAGCAGAGGGGGTCTTCCATAATGTCTATTTTGTAAGCAATGATAAAAGTCTTCAAATGGTGGTGGATTTTTTATCGTCTGTCCAACTAACATCCCGTTCTGTACTACGACCCTTTGGGCAAATCCGTTAGGAAAATCGTCATTTTTTGCGTAAATCCGATACTTTTTTGTGAATTTTCAATAATTTTTCGCAGAAATTGTCACAGAATGCACATTTTCCTCTAGGTAAATGTATATTAGACATTATGTAGCTCGAAATACGCGTAAACAAAAAATACAGTTCGATCAATTCGAGGTTACAATGTTCGTGCGATTTTTTTTGATTTTTTTCAAACGCGTTTTCGAAAAAAGGCTGTAGAAAAAAAGCTCAACTGGGATTTTAGGGGACTTTTGTCTAATCGTTCAGTGACATGTACTCGACATTCCCTGAAAAAATCAGCTTTCTCCGATTTTTTTCCCTAGTGAAACCTAATGTTCTTGGGCTAAATGTCGAAATCGACCAGTAATGTCGAAAAAATTAACCAGTAATGTCGAAATCAACCAGTAATGTCGAAAAAATCGACCAGTAATGTAAAAATCCCAGGTGCACGTTGACTTCGTGTGCCAAGCCACATGCCGAAATGACACGTGTATGGTGCGCGTGCTTTAAACTAAGTGTCGTAAACGAAATCAATCAATCAATCAACCAACCAATCAATCTTTGTATGTAGGTCTGCCTGTCTTTCCATCATTCAGTTGTCTATCCACGTCTAGGGGTTATTTTTCACACGCCACATTGCTATCTGTCTGTCTGGATTTCTGTCCGTCTGCCTGGGTGCTGCTAACCTGCCTGCCTACACACTTGCCAGCCTACATGTGTGACTGTATGTCTATCTGTGCGAGCGCTAAATACTAGACTAAATATTTCAGCGTCGTATCAATTCATTATCTATCCAAAGAGAGAGAGAGAGAGGGGGAAGGAGGGAGAGAGAGGGGGGGAAGAGAGAAAGAGAGTTGGACAAAGACAGAGGGAAAAGGCGATAGGGAGAGAGCGATAGAGAGAGAAAGAAGGAGAGAGAGAGACAGAGAGAGAGACAGACAGACAGGCAGACAGACAGACAGACAGACAGACAGACAGACAGACAGACAGACAGACAGACAGACAGACAGACAGACAGACAGATAGATAGATAGATAGATAGATAGATAGATAGATAGATAGATAGATAGATAGATAGATAGATAGATAGATAGATAGATAGATAGGGCAAAGGCAGAGTGTGAGAGAGAGAGAGACAGAGAGAGGGAGAGAGGGGGATGGGGAAAGAGAGCTGGGCAAAGACAGACGGAGAGGGGGATAGAGAGAGAGAATGATGGAGAGAGAGAGAGAGAGCAAATAGGATGGGATAGGTTGTGCATATGAAAGAGGGAAATAATTGTTAAACATAAAATTCCATATTTACTGGGGTAAATGTGTTTAAACTTGCGCGAAAATGGTTAAAAGTCGATAAATATAGGCAAAAGTACAATTTGAGCAACCCGAAAAAATATTGAAATTTTTGCGAAAAATCGTCATTTTGGTCGTCACTTTTTGACACTACTGGTTAATTTTTCGACATTACGGATTTTTACATTACTGGTCGATTTTTTCGACATTACTGGTTGATTTCGACATTACTGGTTAATTTTTTCGACATTACTGGTCGATTTCGACATTACTGGTAAATTTATACATTACTGGTTGTAACACTGCTCTATTGCAATCTCAATGGAAATCTGTATAATAATCACTTGACATCCTCCCTTTTTGCAGCTGCGGCGAGCCTGAAACTAGCGAACATTACTTGCTTGTTTGTCAGTTATATTCTGACGTAAAAAGGGAAACGCTCGACCTTCTTCCATACAACATCGTCGTCGACATACTGCTGTATGGAGGTATCTCCCACAGATCGGAAATCAACGAGAGAATTTTTAAAAGTGCACCCACATACATGGAGGCTAGAGGGAGGTTCAGTTGATAATATGCTGAACAGTTGCATTGTGTTTGACCCCCCCCCCCCCCCCCCCCCCCCTCGTAAAAACCCTTTCCAACCCTATTGGAACCCGAGGTGCTTGAGACCTAAGTTCTGTCCTTGTAGCCACTAATCTTCGGCACAAATCAACCAAATTCTACTCTTAAGACACACCCCATCCTCCTATAACAGCACTGAACGCGAAAAAACCTGCCTACCATCTCCTTTTTTATCTAGACATATTCGATGTATTTGTCTTTCTTTTGTACATCCTTACCTGATCCATTAAATTAATTAAATTAATAATAATTCCCCCCTGGGGACTTCAGATGATGCCGTACGGAGAAGACTAGCCTAACACTGCATCTGCCAACCACTGACTCCCACTTATTCAAAAAGAAAAAAAAGTACCCAGTTACATTTCAAGGAAACTATTGTGTTTCTCACGATTAAATGAACAGCCCAGTAGGTTTGTTAATCATGCCGTTCTTTTTTGTAATGTGTGTAGTGATATTGCGACAGCTAGTTTCCTTATGAGTTCCTTGCTGTACCCAGGGCCCTAAATGTTGAAACGTCTGCTGACTCACTCATTGGTGCCCCCCCCCCCCCCCCCTTTCTGCGTGAAATAGCCAACTGACAAGCCCGGGGAGTTCTGTTTCCTGAATCATAAAGCAACAATTCGTTTATGTGGTTGTACTGTGTATGACTCAACGACATACTTGTGTCAAATTTATAGCGATTCCTTGTACTCATTAGTTCTTCTTCGTCCGCTGCCACATTTAAGTCTCGCCGTCGCCCATTTGTTGACCTTTGCGCGTAAGGAAGCACAGGAAGTCCTGATAGGGGTAGGTCACATTTAGCTTTTTTCCCGTGTAACTCACAACCTTCTGGAAGTTACCCCATAAAATATTCATTTATGGACCCATACACCTTCCTGCAAACCAATCCTATCTTTCGGCGAAGGAAGGCTCACACAAACTTGACCCCCTCAATTGAAACCAGGAAACCCAACTAATCCTTAATTCACGCACAAGATGCCCAGTAACAAGCGGTATTTATCAGAAAGTACTGGTTTCAAACAAAAGGTAACCTCGGGTCCGTCTCCCACTCGCAACCTTTCCTATAACAGGACAAAAACACATTTATCTATAGAGCAACTTCACACAATAAGAATATCCACCATCGCGCCCATTTCATACTAATCAAGACACGTTCGCATGAAACGGTGAGTTCGGAAAATACAACTAGTCTTTTCCGATAAGGCATCCCCAATTCACTCAAGAAACAAACCTCACTGTATCTTGGCAAGTATATTGCCTCCTTGTCATGTTTCCATTTCACGCCTGTACATTCCATGTGAGGGGACAGCTCACATAATCTTCGGCTTCTTGTTGAATTCGCTTTCCAATTTAACACGGAGGTCCATTGGCTGAAACTTTGCTGGTGCTGGTTGTGCTTTGCAACAAATTTGGAATTAATGCTCGGGTGGAGCCTCCACTCTGCGGGTGATTTAGTGATAATACACTCTCCACGTACTGTGCGCACTAGAGTATTTTATCCCACCGAAATACTGCCCAAACCACAAAAACAAGCAGATGTATCTATCATTTGTTTGTGATAGGTTTCGCAATATCTTCATATGGCACTGGTATTCCCTGTCGAAATGTCAGCAGAAACGTAGACCTAGGTTTAAATATACTTTCATCAATATTAGAACCCTAAAGGATCGGATTCTGAGTCAATGACATCTACTCAAACTGCTTCAAGCGCTATCACTTTGATGGCTCACAACATGATGAATGAAAAGTTTCAGCGCGCCGAAGGCACACAGGGACGATGTGGAATTGAAATCCCATGCGACCCGAATATCTTTATTTGCTTCGAAACTTTATTGCTTATAAATCCACAAGAGTCAAAGGCGAGAGCCAATAATATTATTTGGTTTGAGTGTGCGCACTGGCAGTAGGATAGTGGGTTGAGATCCCCGAGAACCTCGAACTGGAAGATGACAAGGAATTGTGCTTAACTACAATTGCTTTGTGTTTGCTCACAACAACAAGGAAGTTTGACATTTTATATTCTTAATATTCAAGGGATGGCTACTCATCCCACAGTTATCCACAGCAACGAGAAGTTATTCAGACGAGACAGTTGACCAGTTATCACCAAATTAGTCGAAGACAGAGACATATAATGATGTGCAAACATGGCGAAGTGCGATCTCCGCTATCGCTTCAAGTGACATTTTTAGGAATTCCCGCATAAAATTTAGTTAACAAGTTAGATTGTGTATGAGCAATCTTCTTCCTCACAAAACTACAGGATGAGTTATCATCTTCAGAAAGTCGACTGTAAAGAAATGTACGAAATCCAAAACTCTCCGGGATTAGATTTTTGGCGAATAATCGGTTTTATTTCTTTCCGAAGTGTGATTTACTGGGATTTCCGGTGTAACAGGAATGGAAGTCCGTAGGAAAATTAGTCCCTCTGGACTATTATTCCGCGGAATTATAGTCCTAGGTCTAACATTTCTAGGAATAGTAGTCCGCCGGACTACTATTCCTAGAAATGTTAGACCTAGGACAATAATTCCGCGGAATAATAGTCCAGAGGGACTAACGTTCCTACGGACTTCCATTCCTTTTACACCGGGTTTGATTATAAACGATAACTTCACAAATGAATTATGCAACCTTTCTTGTTGTTAGCATGCGAGTAAATGTTGTTTATTTTTCATTAAATTATATTCAGATGATACCAGTCGGTTATCTTTTTAAATACCAAGTCATAGACACCTCCAGATGACAAATGTATCCACAAAACACAGCGAGGTGGTGAGACGTCTGTTCAGCAGACACACAGCTGGGAAACATGTAGTTTAATTGTCATAGGTGGGAACTGGAGATATTGGAGTGGAAAGCGTTGTTGATCTACGCCTAACCCTTCGAACCGAAAGGTCGCTTTTCAAGTCCGGGTTGGTGATGCCACCTGAATTCATAAAGTAGACAGTTGCTCAGTGAATTAATGTCGTAGACCAATCAAGATCTCAAAGTGCAGACCTCAGTCTTCCCGAAGTAATTAATATAAATTCTACCAATTAATGGCCTTGAACTAACAAGGGATATACCGTCATGGTCCAAAGTGTTAAAGGGGAAGCAAGTTCTTCAGTGACACAAACACGGAACTAATTTCGATGAGTTATTTATTGATACATTACTAGCCCGAAAGTGTGTCATTGATCAAATTGTTACTGCTTCACGCTGGTTATCCAATGATGCCACTTCCTTCAATCTGCCTGCAATAAAAGAGCACGAAGAAGAAAATTCATTGTTATACCTTAGTTTTTTGGGGGGTTTCTGCAGTATCGATATTCCAACATTGGTAGTAATTTGTAATTTCACTTTTTCATTTTCATTAGAAAAAGTACATAAAAATTGTGTGATGAAAATAATGTTAAATTGGAAACATTTCAAAATTTCATTTTCGACACCATATGTTGTTTAAAGCCTTTTCGTTTTTACAGTAACAGACTAACATGTTTAACAACTTAAAATGACGCCTCTACTTGCCTCTCCTTTGTCATATCACGTAGCCGTCGTGTGACTACCTCTGTGACACCAAATTGGTGTACTTTCTTTTTCTGGAACACGAGGTAGTGATCTGAAGCCCACATAGGGCGTGTCTCTGGCCATCAGTCTGATTCTGTAAGTAAGTCGAAGCTGTTATAGGCCGTTTGTTTGCCCATTTTCTCTAGAGTTTGCGCTCTGACGATCATTAATACGCAAGACACTTCAATCTCATTGCCTACGTGGGGGCACGATGACGTTGTGTACTAAGGCGTACTGCACATCGATGGTCCACTTGTCTTCAACCAATGCTAACCCTGCTTGTGTGAAGTTAGTATGTTGGCGATCTGACAGTTGCTCGCCGTTGCTCAGTGTTTCTCTCCGGGTACTTCCTCCACCCGTAAAGCTGCCGTGGAAATGATTAGTCATTGTGCAGGAATATGTGACCTTAACACCAATACATAATAATAATAATAATTATGATCGTTAATGCAATGAAATGTCGCTTTATTCACAAAGGTGTTTTTTCAATCTCCAGTTATAGATATTCGAATCTGTAAGTATTTACTTCATTTTGAAAAACTTGAAAAACTTAAAACATCCTATCTTTAGAATAGACAACAACGCGTTGTTATCAATTCGCATATACCCACTGAGAAACCCCCATACAGTTCACACAGAATCTACTGAAGCACTGTGTGTTGTATACCATACCCACCGACGTCCAAGCTGTGCACCTCTGTGTGTTGTGTACCATACCCATCGACGTCCAAGCTGTGCATATTTTAAAACTATTCACGGTGCCTAACTTAAATTGTTTTCATTCCCAGTATATTTCGCGTCCAATCTATCACCTCAGATTCCTAACATTTTGCCTAAAAATTGGTTAAAAATCCAACTGATTGTCCAGAAGATAAAATTCTACCAGACCCCTCTAGATTTGCGCAGCCCTATTTTCCTACTTAAAACCTAAGTTACGTCTCCCTCAGATGAACAGAGACTCAATCGATAAATAAATGCAAAGGGGTTGATAAATACAAATATTGAGCCAGTTGGTAACGAGCAAGAACAAACAACTATAAAATTTCTTGGCGTACATATGGATGAAAATATGAAATTTAAAGAGCATATATCTGTGGTGTGCTCAAGAATAGCAACTGCAATTTTTATACTAAATAGGGCAAAGATCTTCTTGCCCGCGAAGGTAATGAAAACTTTATACTTCTCACTGATTCAGTGTCGTCTTATATTGGTATCCAGGTCTGGGGTCATTCGACCTACACCAGTAGAATTCTAAAACTACAAAAAGAGCTGTCCGGGTCATAACAAAAAAATCATATCTCTCCCATACAGATCACCTTTTCAGAGATTGTGGCATTCTGAAATTCAGTTATCTCTACAGCCTTCACGTCTCCCTTTTTATGCACCACTGGACGAACAAAAAACTCCCTATGTCCTTTCAAGTATATAGAAGCCCCACAGGAATGAATACAAGGCAAACCGGTAAATTAGATACCCGCAAACCAAGAACGCAGTTCTCTGCTGTGCTGCCATTACACTCCTTCCCAAGAACCTGGAATAGTAGACACCCCAAATCCAGCAATTAAATAGACCCCAATTTAAAAAGTCCTTAATTGATAAAGCCTTGAATAATTATTCGCGTCCTAACTCCAAATGTGACAACCCAACGTGCCCCGACTGTGTCATCCGCCAGCTGTAATCTTCTGACATCTCATCCTCCTACCCCCATCCCTTAATTCTCAAATACATTCTAGCCCCCCTGGGTTATATATAAAAGATCAGACAACCCCGTCTTGGGGAAAGCACTTCGATACACTGATGCCAAAGAAACTTGATATCTTTCTTTTTACGGGAATGGCAGGAAGACAGCCTTAAAGGCGGTACCATTTCCATGCTGTTTACTAGCTTGTTGTTCCTGTTTGTTGTAATGGTATTTTGTAATCAATGTACTAGTATACTGCAAAATAAACATCTATCTATCTAATACCCTCTCCATCTTACTCGCGTGACTAGAAATCTGCTCTGCGGCCGTATTTGCTGTGTGAAAAGACGCGATTTCAACATAGAAACTTACGAACATCAACAGAGAATCCTCTGATTGCTCATAGAATCCGAGAACCGATTGGGCAGTGTGAACATGATGCATGAAAAGTGTCAGCGCACAGAGACGATGTGGGATTGAAATCCCTTGCGACCCGAATAACTTTACTTGTTTCGTAACTTTATTGCTTATAAATCCAAAAGACTCGAAAGCGAGAGCCGGTAATATTATATGATTTGAGTGTGCGCACTGGCAGTAGGGTAGTAGGTTGAGATCCCCGGGTACCTAGAAGTGGAAGATGACTAGGAATTGTGCATAACTACACGAATTCTGCTTTGTGTTTGCTCACAACAACAAGGAAGTTTGACATTTTATATTCTTAATATTCAAGGGATGGCTACTCATCCCACAGTAACCAACAGCAACGAGACTTTATTCAAACGACAGTTGACCAGTCATCACAAAAATCCTCGAAGACAGAGACATATAATCATGTGCACACTTGACGAAGGGCGATCTCCGCTATCGCTTCAAGTGACATTTTTAGGAATTTCCGCGTAAAATTATGTTAACAAGTTAGATTGTGTATGAGCAATCAGTTTCCTCACAAAACTACAGGATGAGTTATCATCTTCAGAAAGTCGACTGTAAAGAAATGTACGAAATCCAAAACTCTCTGGAATTAGGGTTTTTTTTGCAAATAATCGTCTTGGTTTTGAATTGAATCGAATCAGTGAAATGATTCGAAAACGAATCGAATCTCGAATGTTCGTCGGACCCTTACGTTGACAGTATTAGACCCATCCCCACACCCAACTGATGTTGTCAGAGAGTGTCAGGTCATCATGATGGCTCTCCCGAACGGGGATCGAATCTGCTACTTCTGGCAACAGCACAGTTTCTATTCTGTTGATTTATTTAACTGGTAGAGTGCTGGGCACCCATATTTGGGCTTTATTCTAATGTACAGGTGTCACAACTTATCCACAGAGAATATGTTCCATCTTTGAAGTGAAAGTATTGAGCTGTAAAGATTTGCCTTGTTACAATTTATGGGAGAGTGCCTCCAGGCACTCTCCCATAAATTGTTGCAGGGCAAAGACATTTGAACAAATGGTGATGACAAAAATTAATGTAACACTTTCCAGGTATCTTTTCGTTTCTTTAACTGGTAGAGTGCTGGGCATCCATATTTGGGCTTTATTCTAATGTACAGATGCCACAACCTAAAGGCTTTATATTTAGAGAATAGGCTTCATATTATCTTTGAAGTGAAATTATTTAGCGTTAAAGATTTGCCTTGTTACAATTTATGGGAAAGTGCCTCCATAAATTGTTGCAGGGCAAAGACATTTGAACAAATGTTGACAACAAAAATTAAATTTAACACTTTATCAGTTAAGAGTACGACCGCTATTCTCCGAAATATTGGTCCTCTGGGAGGATTGTCATTCTTGATCTCAGAAATAACTAAAAAGAAATTCAGGAAAATCCCTTGAAATGATGTCTTGTGTTCCGTCTGTGGAACATCCTTGTGATATTCCGTATAATGCACGGGAATAGTGCACGATTATTTTAGAAGCCTCGATATGTAAAATTCTTATAATTTCCATAGTCCTTCCAATCATCCAATCAGAGGGTGATAAAGGTAGGGGAGATATAATATACAGTAACAGTAATGTTCCAAGTCTAAACAATTCTCATTTGAGGATATTTCAGTCCAGTAATCTGTATAATGTGTTTGCTAGCTCACTGGGACATGGAGACGCTCGCAATACAGCGTTGTGGACTGGTTACTGTTCAGGGGTGGACAATGTTTCCACGGAGACAATAATATTTGATTCCAAACATTAATTATTGGAATAATCATAAAACATTTAATTAATAAAGCACAACCCGTCACTGCATTAATTGAAATTGTACTGATGATGATTTGTATTACCAAGTAAACGCATGTGTGTTCGTCACTGCTCAAACTTGGATTACGACAATACCTGGCGGCTGTACTGTACTCAGTGGACACGGGGCGAGCATTGCGTGATTTTCGATAATGTCTTAAATTAAACGTATCTCTTAGATATATAAAAGTTCAATGTCGAAACTGAAACATAAAATCAGAAAATTTAAAAATGTTAGGCATGCATGAGGGAAACAGTATCGAGGAGGCGGTATTTCTTATGGGGTTAGTCTCAGTAGATGATGGATGCAAAGGGAGACTGTTCACAACGTTCCTTCACTCCCAGAAACCATTTTTTATTATACTGAATGAACTTGTACCAGTTCAAAATATCTATTTTCTGTTTGTTGCAATCGTACTTGTGACTGAGCGTTTAGTTTTTAGTGTCATTTAAATCCCTTCGTTCGCTAAAAATCAGTCTAACGTCATAAGGTAACAGCTTTCACGTCATCAAACGTCATGGATTTGGAGTAGTTAAGGCATTGGTTCGCTTGACGTCATCTTACTTAAGAGGTGGGCCAGTTTGAGTGAAGACGTTTCACGCAAATTTCCAACAGTCCAGTTGTATAGAGATAATTGTATTATATGTACGTTCAAAGGAATCTCCATCTACAGCAACACTAAAACATGCGGACAATGAAAATCTGTTCGGCACACATGTGCGGAACGGAAATCGTTGATGGACTATTTTCAAATAGAAGTGAAATTTTACTGGAATTTTCTACAAATCGTGCAACGCAATTACAAATTTGAATCCATAGCGAGAGCTGAAAATCGTCCCCGAGTTCCTTTGTGTTGTCGGGGGGCGAAATAGTAACACGGGTTCCCCTCGCAAATTGGCTATAAAATGTGTTCTTTTTGTTGATAGTCGTCAAATGAACTGCTGAGTGTCCTTCTAACACTTGTTTTTCTACACGTGAAGGCGAATAATAAACACAGAACGACCTCTCGTTTTAGTCTTCCGCACTGGCACTTGTGCCATATCGATTAACCCATTCACACGCGCGTGTCGTTCTGTGTATTGCATGTCAATCTTCTCAGAGGGCACATATAACACATTGGAACTCAGGGGACGAAATAGTCATACGGATTCCCCTCGCAAATTTGGTTGGCCATAAAATGCGTTCTTTATTGTTGATAGTTTTCAAATGAATTGCTGAGTTCTAATAATTGTTTTTTATAATCGCGGAGTCGTGTAATAAACACGGAACGACACACGCGTGTGAATGGGTTAATCGACATGGGCATTGTGCCATCGAGGAAGGATAAAGCTCGAGTCCGGCCTCTCCATCTATCTTTAAGCGCTGGCTCTCGTGCCATATCGATTAACCCATTCACACGCGCGTGTCGTTCTGTTTATAATCACCACGTTGAGTTGAAAAGTTTCTGTGAAAGTTCAACGGAACGTCCCGATCTGAGAGATAAACGTTGCAAAACCTGTTGAGTGGTAGCCTTCCACTGAGAAAAACACCACACAAAGAGTGACATGTTTATCAGGGAAAACAGACTGTGTCTTAGAATGAGGAATAGCTAATGATTTAAAATATTAAACGATGATTTTTTTGTGCAAGTTGCACATTGCTGATAATGTTAGAGCTCTTCAAAGCTTCGAAATTAGATTGGACATGCGTTGCGCAGATACGAAAACTATCGTATCGTCCAGATGTTCTCAAAATACTTGAAATAACTGCTGTTGAACTCTTCTTCTTGCGCAGGAGACCTGATGATAGTAGAACAGTCCAGGGAGGTTCCGCTTCCGAACATTTTAGTTCCGTTCCGGAATATTCCGCCTTTTTGATTGACTTGCCCAAGTAGACGACTCGCCGTTACATACAATAATTGAGAGGAGACTGACAATATTTACAGTTGTAAGACGTTGTACTATCGTAAACTTAAAAAGCGGCGAGCGAGATTCGATTCGATTCAAAATCTTCTATCCGATCCGATTCTTCATTCGATTCGACTAGAAATATGAGATTCGCTGGGTTCTACTTAACTTAGTCAAAATTTAACCTTTTAACTAACGAATTGTCTGCATCCGCCCGCGTAAGTTAACCCTTTTAACACTGTGTGCATAAATTGTTGCGTGACGAAAAATTGGCAATGATATTTATTTATTTATATATTAGTAGTATGTAATGTGGTTTTGGGGAAATATTTGGGGGACCTAGGTGGGGAACCTCGGAAGTGACTTCATGTCACGTTACCCAGTGGCACCATGTTGTGTTGTCATGATAACACGCGTGAGCGGTCATGTAGTGACGTCATCCCCATAGTGATACGTGGTGTTAGTGCGCATGCGCAGCGCGTGTTGTTAGGGTGATACGTGTTTCCGTCGTCCATTTTGTATACTGGAGGCCGCCATCTTGGTTTCTATGGTAGCACGTGGTTACTATGTTACCCAATTTTTCTGCAATGGGACGGGGTATATTGGGAGGGTGTGTTCGATTGAATCGGAGTAAATCAAATTTCCACAAACAACCCGACAAGTTTTACTATTTCGAATTCATTCGGAATTCTCTGCTTCTATCTATATATGCAATAGTTTTCGTCTATCTGGCCATGTTCCTTTGTTCTAGAGTATACTCCAATGGCATAGAAGAGCCTATCAGTTGGAACAGATTTGCTTATTATTACTATATTTAGCTATTCTGGTCTATTCTTGTTAGTTCTGACCCTATTCCAAGTACTCTTGTTGCTTCATTTATCTAGATCATTTACATAAATTATAACCAACCAATCAGATTGCTTGATTTCCCATAACCTGTACTTAATCGTACAGAGTTATCTCCCCTTATTACAACGAAGTTGTATCCGATTCTCATCACCTCTATATCCAATGGCAATATCCCCGGGCACCCCAATTTCGGCACCCCTTTTTTTGAAAAACATATGACCTTCGGCACCCCCTTTTTGTCATAAGTGCTTATGTGAATAGGCACAATGTGACACACTGTGCCCTAGCACATAGGCACATTCTTTATGTGCCGATATGTGTTTATGTTAAAAGGCACAATGTGAAACAATGTGCCCTCGCACATAGGCACATACGGGTATTTGAGGCTACCTATGGCCTGGTATTGTATTATTTGAGGATACCTATCTAGGATACCTTCTGGAGAATCCCTTTTTTGTCATATGTGCTTATGTGAAAAAGCACAATGTGACACAATGTTCCCTAGCAGATAAGCATATGCTTTATGTGCCGATATGTGCTTATGTGAAAAGGCACAATGTGCCCTAGCAGAGAGGCACATACGGGGATACCTATGGCCTGGTATTGTATTATTCGAAGATACCTATCTACGCTACCTTCTGGAGAATCCCTTTTTGTCATATGTGCTTATGTGAAAAAGCACAATGTGACACAATGTGCCCTAGCACATAAGCACATGCTTTATGTGCTGATATGTGCTTATGTGAAAGGCACAATGTGACACAATGTACCCTAGCACATAGGCACATACGACCAAAAAGGGATTCCATAGCCACAGGTGTTTTCCAAAGGGGATTCTTAAAAAGGGATTCCATAAAATGGGATTCCTATCCGACTCCGTAAAATGGGATTCCGTGTTTTAACATCGACACTCGAGGGTATTCCCCTTCCCTGTTGGAAGAATTCAGTTCAATGGGTTGTAGTTTAAAACTTTAATTCAGATCACCTTCGTTATATTTTCATTAAAGCTGTAAACTTTTGTTCAGTTCAAAGGGGTTTTAATTATATATACCTTCATTTACGTTATGGTTAAAAAATATAGTTCACTCAGTTCAAAGGGGTTTACACTGGGTTATAGAGGTTATAGTTAAAAACTGTATTGCTTCAAAGGATTCATTAAATTTTGTTCAGTTCAAGAAGGTTAATACCTTTATTAGGGTTATAGTTCATTCTAACAGTTCAAGAGGGTTAACACTGTGTTACATATGGGAGTTATAGTTCATTCAGTTGAACACTTTGTTATGGTCAGTTCACGTCGATAACTTCATTGAGTCAGTTCTCTTCTATCTGTTCTGTTCACTTCGATCTTGGTTGTGTTGGATCTTTGTTCACTTTGTTCTGTTCCCTTCCATCTTGATTGTATGTGATCAGATCAGTTCAGTCTGTACAACTAGTTCGATCAATCCGACTAGTTTGACATTCTTTCACTTTGTTATGTTCACTTCAATCTTGGTTCTGTTGGATCTTCGTTCTGTACTTTTATTGTTTTATAGTGGATGGTTGTCAGTTGTATCTGTTCAGGTTCTTGTAATAATAATTGGGTGTTATCAGTCCCTTTCCATGCCCTCGAGTGTCGATGTTAAAACATGGAATCCCATTTTACGGAGTCGGATAGGAATCCCATTTTACGGAATCCCTTTTTAAGAATCCCTTTTGGAAAACACCTGTGGCTATGGAATCCCTTTTTGGTCGTATGTGCCTTTGTGCTAGGGCACATTGTGCCTTTTCACATCAGCACATATCGGTACATAAAGCATGTGCTTATGTGCTAGGGCACATTGTGTCACAATGTGCTTTTTCACATAAGCACATATGACAAAAAAGGGATTCTCCAGAAGGGATCTTAGATAGGTATCCTCGAATAATACAATACCAGGTCATAGGTATCCTCAAATACCCGTATCTGCCTATGTGCTAGGGCACATTGTGTCACATTGTGCCTTTTCACATAAGCACATATCGGCACATAAAGCATGTGCTTATGTGCTAGGGCACATTGTGTGACATTGTGCTTTTTCACATAAGCACATATGACAAAAAGGGATTCTCTAGAAGATATCCTAGATAGGTATCCTCAAATAATACAATACCAGGCCATAGGTAGCCTCAAATACCCGTATGTGCCTATGTCCTAGGGCACATTGTGTCACATTGTGCCTTTTCACATAAGCACATATCGGCACATAAAGAATGTGCCTATGAGCTAGGGCACAGTGTGTCACATTGTGCCTATTCACATAAGCACATATGACAAAAAGCGGTGCCGAAGGTCATATGTTTTTCAAAAAGGGGTGCCGAAATTGGAGTGCCAGGGGATATTGCCATTGGATATAGAGGTGATGAGAACTGGATACAACTTCGTTGTAATAAGGGGAGATAACTCTGTACGATTAAGTACAGGTTATGGAAAATCAAGCAATCTGATTGGTTGGTTATAATTTATATACACGATCTAGATAAATGAAACAACAAGAGTACTTGGAATGGGGTCAGAACTAACAAGAATAGACCAGAACAGATAAATATAGTAATAATAAGCAAAGCTGTTCCAACTAATATGCTCTTCTGTGCTACAGGAGTATACACTAGAACAAATGAACATGGCCATATAGACAAAAACTATTGCATATATAGATAGAAGCAGAGAATTCGGAAAGAATTCGAAAAAGTAAAACTTGTCGGGTTGTTTGTGGTAATTTGATTTACTCCGATTCAATCGAACACACCCTCCGAATATACCCGTCCCATTGCAGAAAAATTGGGTAGCATAGCAACCACGCGCCACCATAGAAACCAAGATGGCGGTCTCCAGTATACAAAATGGACGACGGAAACACGTATCACCCTAACAACAGGCGCTGCGCATGCGCAATAACACCACGTATCACTATGGGGATGACGTCACAACATGGCCGCTCACGCGGGTTATCATGACAACACAACATGGCGCCACTGGGTCGCGTGACATGGCGTCACCTCCGAGGTCCCCCGCCGAGGTCACCCAAATATTGCCTCAAAACCACATTACATACTACTTATATTGGTGTTTGAGGTCACATATTTCTGCACAATGGTTAATCATGACCGCCACAGTTTTACGGGTGGAGGAAGTCTGGAGTACCCGGAGAGAACAAATGTCAGCTCCCAAACATACTAACTCCCCACAAGCAGGGTTAGCATTGATTGAAGGCAAGTGCACCATCGACGTGCAGTGCGCCTCAGTGCACAACGCCACCGTGCCCCCACGTGGGCATTGGGGGTGAAGGGTCTTGCCCAAGGACAAAACGCGGTTGCCGCAGGTGGGATTCGAACCGAGGACATCTCGGGTTGCAGGCTGCACCTCTACCTACTGAGCCACAGCGCCCTCTGGCAATGATATAAGGAGCAAAAAGCCAGAAGCGAGGCTCAGTAATAATTTAGTCCAACAGCCCGACAGAAATTATTACTGAACCTCCCACAAACCAGGATAGTTTGGCCCATTTCACAGTTTACAGTATTGAGTGAAATGATACCTTCCAGACCGCCAGTGTTGAAAGGGTTAAGTGGCAGCAGTTAAAAAAAGACAATTTGTTTTTCAAAACAATTCAACAAAACCATATCATGTGATCCCTCACGAGGTCGACGAGGGATCACATGATATGGTTTTGTTGAACTGTTGAAAAATTAATATTTAAAATATTAAATTTTGATGAGATCCTGTGCGTTAGAATGTCAAAGTGACGAATTGAAAAGAAAAAGGGTTGGTTAAATGCTTTACAACATCGCTTTACAACATCGCGCAGGCTCACATTACGCCCACTCTTTAATGCCTTTGAGTTAAAGACTCAGCAGAACCCTAACTTAATCTAAACTAAAGTCACATTTTGGTGAGTCAGTGAATATTTACCTTCAAAATACAGAGCAACAAAAATACAAGCAAAATACAGTCAAGTACTTACTCCGTTTCACAGATTATGCTGCAATGATTTTCGCATCCCCAATCTCCCCATCGGTAATGTTTGGGTCCCCACAGAAGTAAACAGTTTTCTGCAAGTCCAGCGTTGGGTTCGCCTGGGAAGAAATCGTTGTACTTAATATCTTCTTGGGTAGTACTCCACTTCCATTTTCCCTCCTCGAGGAGGTCATTACCATCCGTCCAAATGCATTTAACAGGGTTCGCAGGGATTGACGCTGAAGTAAATGTAATAGACAGAGATTATTACATTTTATGATACGTAGTGACATGACATGTCATACAACGGTATTGTTTAGATTTTAAAGAAACTGACTAGTGGAATATTCCAGCTACGTCATCAAGGCATGCCTTCTATGAAGGCATGCCTTGATGATGTAGCTGAAATATTACCCAGGCAGGGATGCGAGACTTTCCAGCACCAAGCACTACACAGAACTAGCTGCTAGCAACAGCTCATCGTCAACATTGTTTGGAAACTTTAATTTTGTTTTCAAGAGTGGTAGAGACAAGTAAGACTGGAATTAGTTCTCAGATTTGGTTTGTAGCATCAGCACATGTGAATACACTTTGGTATCGGATTTCATCTCTGCCCATCCATTTTCACCAGTTCAGCCCTTCATATGCAATTGGACTGTTGGTTTCCTTGTGGCAAGTTTAGTATGATTTGACCTAGTAGGTTTTCCAAGAACTTAATATGAAGAGGAAACAGATTTTGGAATGAAATTCCATAAACACAAAAGTTCACATTGTTTAGTTTTAGTTTTATTGTTATTCTCTGTTGGAATGCGTATAGTGGATCCACTGTGCGTCCTGTTAGAGAAGTATAAATTTTATAGTAAATTTCCTTTCTTATTATACCTACCGAAATTGTTTACTGCAGGCTTGCACTAAGTGGAAGAACCTAACTCGGATAAAATACTCTCTATTTTAATCTTTCCCAAGATTTGGGAAAGAAAAGTGGTGTAAAAACACCACGAAAAAATAAGCCAAAACTGGGTCGAGCGCCATCGGCGCACACCCAGTATGGGACGCTCTTCCATAGTACAAATCCACGACTTCCGTAAAACAGTGCGCAATGCGTCAATTCGTCATTCTTTTGATTCCGAAAAACGAGGAAGGATTCTTACCCGAATAAGAAGACGGGAGGGCCTCCATGTAAACAATTTCGGTAGGTATAATAAGAAAGGAAATTTACTATAAAATTTATACTTCTTATCAACCTACCTCAATTGTTTACTACAGGCTGAATAGACAAAAGGCTGGAGGGAATCACATAACCAACCCACACATAACTCAATAGTACTGGGACCGTGGACAGAGGAAGAGATCCCTAGGCCTATCAAACCATAGCATCACAAACATTAGAAAAGACAATGAAAGATGAGGCGTATGGTGAAGTGCGACGCACAGACAGAAAGGGCAGTAACAGCACAAAGCTGGAACTGACCCTGAAAAAAGCTGAAAGGCTGGGATAAACAACAGCCTGAGCCGAAGAAAGAGTGCCCCAAGGAAACAGGTCCTCTATCGGCTCCTGCAACTGTCGCAGATAAAAGGAGAATGTAGCATTTCTCCAGAAGGCTGCCAGAATAACATCCGTCATCCGACAACATGACAGAGTTATTAAAAGAGGAAGACAATGCACGCACCTCGTGGCAGAAAAAACAATTGGTAATACAATCACCAGTAGCTAGACGAGCGGAAGCTGCACGAATAGCAAGACAAATCCATCAAGAAATGGATGCAGGAGAGATCTGGCATGTGAGAGAACACATATTCATCCAGGATAAAGGCGTGGACGCCCCCACCCCCAAGCAGAGCAGCGCCCAAGAAAGTGGCCATCTTGGAGGAAACTGCAAAGTCCTAGGCCTTTTCAAGGAAAAGAGCTGAACAAGCTTGGAGAGACAAGGATGAGTGTCGAAACAATGCGGTATCACAT
The DNA here is from genome assembly GCA_031216915.1 of Pictodentalium vernedei. Taxonomy (NCBI): domain Eukaryota; kingdom Metazoa; phylum Mollusca; class Scaphopoda; order Dentaliida; family Dentaliidae; genus Pictodentalium; species Pictodentalium vernedei. The sequence continues at coordinate 24,045,809 of CM062289.1, forward strand.
ATGAAAAAAATTTCTCCGAAGCATGGACATGTACCCATTGCTGGAGACCCCCAGAAACAAACATATACCAGAAACTCCGCAAGCGGTGTGATCGAAGGAGTGACAGAAGCAACAGAGTGATCGCACACCATCGACAGAAGAACCTTCCACTTAGCCACAGAGGCTAAACTAGTGGAGTGAGTGCCTCCTTGAAAAAGAAAAGCAACTCCACTGCGTGTCTCGAAAAACCACTACGGAGGAGACAGGACCCGATAAAGGACATGTGCGAAGGCACAATGAAGTCGGGTCAACGTAAAACCTCCTCGGGCGACTTTGGCAAAGAAAGTCGCGAGGTAGAGGGAGACATGCCGGAACCGCCGCTAACAGAGAGCGGAGCAGATTGATCCACACCCACCGAGGCGACGGGTGTGATCGAAAGGATTCGGCGACTGCAGGTTCATATCTGGGCGAGAACCTGAGGCGGAATCGGAACCGGTAGGAAGGCGTAGCCGACAAGACCATCCCAAAGGAGGGCCAGAGCATCCACGGTGAAAGCCAGAGCATCTGGACGCGGGGACACAAAAGTGTCCACCGGATGGTTCCAACGAGTCGCAAGAGATCGATGGAACCCGCCATGTGGAGCATCCACCTGGAGGAAATGACCCTGCCCCGATGGGACAGAGAGTCGGCTAGGACGTTCAGACGACCGGGAATGTGACGAACAGCCACCCCGGCGTGGACATCCTGAGCGAGCAGTAGAAGATCCCGAGCCAATTCGTACATTGGAACAGAGTGCGTGCCGCCCTGGTTCCGAATGTAAGCAACCACCGTCAAATGGTCGGACAACAGAAGGACCTGGCGATTCGACAGGTGAGGGATCCACTGCCTGAAACTCAGAAGAGCAAGAAGTTCCTTCTGGTTGATGTGTAGAGCTGCATGATCCTGGTCCCACATCCCGTGAATGGAAAGACCTAGAGGATCCAACGTCGCACCCCATCCGAGATCGCTGGCATCTGCCGTCAGAACGCGATCGGACGTGGGTAAGTCCAACGGAACACCCTGCGAAAGCCACTGGACATCCGCCCAGAGGACCTAGAGGAATGAGATCCGTCACCGAACAGCAGAGACCGATTAGCCGGAGAATACTCCGAGCCGTGGCGGAAGTGGACTGGGACAGAGTCAGAGCAAAAGCTGAGAGAATCACAGCCTTGGCCTGGGGAACCGCCACCAACTTGAATTGTGTGCGGAAAGCCATCCCCAGATGATAAAACGACTGAGAAGGTACCAGGTCTGACTTCTCCTCGTTGACTCTGAAACCTAGCGACGTGAGCAAGCTCAACAGAGTGGCAACATCCGACTCCAGTAAGGCGGCATTGGAATGCCCCTGGAGGATATCGTCTAGATATGCCGAAGTAGTCACCCTGGACTGTGTGCGATGGAAAGCTATCACATGCGACATCAGTCTGGTGAAGGCCCAAGGAACCAGGTTGAGGCCGAAAGGCATGGCCTTGAACTGGTAAACTCGCCCCAGAAAAACGAACCTGAGATACCTCCGTAACGCCCAATGAATCGGAACGTGAAAGTAAGCGTCTCGCAGGTCGAAGCTGGAAGCGAAATCTCCCTGGTGAATTGAACGGAGGACCGACCTGAAAGTCTCCATGCTGAACTTGGGAGCAATGATAGACTGGTTCAGGAAACTCAGATCGATAACCGGTCGGAGTCGGCCGTCCTTCTTCGGCATCAAGAACAGGCGGGAATAGAAACCCACTGACCTAATGTTCTTGATGACCTCAATCGCCCCCGTTGTCAGGAGATTGTCTATCTCCGTGGACAAAAATTCCCGACGTAAAATGTCTGAAGGAACTGAGGTTGGAAGAGGCACCCTGGACAGAGTGGGGTGCCTTCGGAAGGATATTCGCAGCCCGAACCAAACAACATCTAACACCCAAGGATCGGATGTGATGGTGGCCCAACGGTCTGCGAACTCTGTTATCCTTCCTCCAACCTGGGACGAGTCGAGGTGAGGACCTTCATTTCGAACCCCGACGAGGCTCGCGAGAGGAGAAAACACCTCCTCTACTGAATGAAGAATCCTGGGACTTCCCTCAAGACTGCCGACACTTACCCTTACCCCTTGAGTAAGAAGTAGAAGCGGAGGAAGAAGGATCAGCCCCTTTGCTTCGCAGTGGAAGCAGAGGGTACTTGTTAAGCTTGGAACGACTCGTGCCTACCCTAGAAGACTGATCAAGCTGAAGAACCAGCAGCTGATCTTTGGAATGACGTAGGACGTCATCCCGGACCGTCAACACAGAACCATGGAAAAGTTGCGGACCTGCCAAAGAAGCAGATCGAAGAGTAGCGCACTGCTCCTCAGGAAGGGATCGGCCTGTGTCCAGCACAGAGTCCCTTTGAACTAATTCCAGATTAGCCGTGTTACATGCATGCGTGTGAGTAAGATGCATGAGCGCCTTGGACAGCACACGCAAAGGAGCCTGTACCTCGTCAAACTTATCTGGGGACAGATAAGTAGCTAAAGCTGAGACGACGTGATCGGAGAGAGAAAGCATACCAAGCATCTCCCTCGATAAGCCCAATGTGGACCCCAGAGTCGTCATCGAAATGACGGCAGACTTGGACTTGGAAAGCCCGAGGGAATCCTAATTCAAAACCGCCAAAGTCTGGTAGACCGACGGATTGGCGGAATCGTAGGAACGATAACGCGCCGGAGGCAAAAAAGGTGTCAACCCTGGTGAAGAACGGAACCTTCATAGCCTTGGAACTTAGCTTAGAGTCCAAGGCTGAAAATGCTTCAACCAACTGTACCGACTGGCACGGTCGAAGACGCCCAGAAGCAGGTTGCTCCATAGGCTGTTGGCGCGCGACCGATGATCGCGGCCTGGCTGACACTGTCGACTGGTTAGATGGTTTGAGATCCGGAAGGAACCCAAACACGAAATCAAGAGCTGCCCCCAAGTCCGAAGACTGCTGGCTCGCGACATAAAGCATGTCTGACTCTTCCCCTGAGTCGGAAGACAGATAGCCCATCGTGGGCAAACCAGCCGACGCCTCCCATGGTGTCGGAACACCAGGGGGATCAGAAAGCGGCCTGTTTCCAATCCCGGGAGGCGGCGCCATAGGGGCGCCTGGAAACCACTCGCTGCCTCGCTGGAAGCAACGTGAAGGCTCTTTGACAGAACCTGAGTGAGTAAGGAGAGGGCCTCCCTAAGTTCACTGCCCGTACTGGCCGGTTCGACAGAGGAACGAACCGGCAAAGTGGTTTCACCTCTGACCCTCTTAACCAGCGAAGGGTCACGATCCTCCAAAACACCCGACGTGGGACGACGGGCGGCAGCCGAAACGTCTGAAGGCAGACGTGTATAGGGGTGTGACACACCCCGAGGATCAACATAGCGGGACCTCATGAGAGTCACCGCGGACCTCTGCAGGGCAGAAGTTCCAGGCTGCACAAAGACGTTGGTCCCCCAAAACTGGTCGTGTGGCCAGAATGAGTGGACGGAAACGCCACGGAGTTCATAGTGTCCCACTAAGAACATACGAATCCAATGACAACTGTGGTGCTCGACGGCGCAGAGACCACAGTAGAGGGTCCGGCCGGCAGCCACTTCCAACTTCGCCGAGTTGAAGTCAGGGAAGGCTGAGGCCGATACCCCCACCTCTACACAACCAGACACCGCAGCAGACCACTGCAGGTATAAAACTACTGTGCTCAATGGCTGAGAGGACACAGTATGGGGTTCAGTCGGCAGCCCCATCCGACTTCGCCGAGTGGAAGTCGGGGAAGGCTGAGGCCGATACCCCACAACCACACTACAGCCATCCCTGCAGATCCTGGCAGGGATAAGCCGAGGCCGGCTAAAAACGGTGCCCAGTGACGTTGTAGACGGAACAGCAGTAGCAGCAGATACGACGGGAGCTGTTGGAACTGGCGGAAAAGCGGAGAGAGCCACCAAGCTCGGCCTCCAAAGGAGGAGTCACAACCCTAGTGATAGCCTCAGATGTCGACTGGAGAGGGCGCATAGTCCCGGAACCAGGCATCTCTTCATCAGAAATCCAACAGCTCCCGCAGTATCCACCACGGTAAAAAACTGCACATTCCCCACGGAAGGGGAATAACTCTCACCAGACATGGTCGAGTCGGGAAGCCGCGAAACGACAGCGTTCCCCACCCCCGCTGGTGCTGGAGGAGCTGCACATCCCCCACGGAGGGGGAGCAATTCTCACCAGACTGGTCGAATCGGGCGACCCCGAAACGATAGCGTTCCCCACCCCCCGCGGGAGCGGGAGGAGCTGCACATCCCCCCACGGAGGGGGTCAAACTCACACCAGACGTGGTCGAGCCGGGGGGCCCCGAAACGACAGTGCCCCCCCCCCCCCCGCGGGGGCGGGAGGAGCTGCACATCCCACACGGAGGGGGTAGTCTCACACCTGACGTGGTCGAGTCGGGAGGCGCGGGTGCGGAAGAAACGGCCACGAGAACGCACCAAGGCGAGGGCAAAAGGAATTGCCCTAAAGGAACCGAACTGGAAATAACAGAGGTGAGAGCAGTAGAAGAAAAAGGTGAACTCAACAGAAACAGAAAGTAGAAGAACACCCTCAACTACGGGAGAAGGTGGCAGAAAAAAACCGGTGGGTACATGACAGAACCCAGACGCTAGACAGGGACCGAAAAAACAGAAATTCAGCCCTCAACAGAGTGAAGAAATCCTGTCTAGACAGTCCCAGATTGACACCTAACTCCAAAAATTAATTCATCAACCGAAAAATTAATTGCCGAATCGCGTGATGTCGAAAACAAAACATTCTCGAAATAGCCCAAGAACATTAGGTTTCACTAGGGAAAAAAAATCGGAGAAAGCTGATTTTTTCAGGGAATGTCGAGTACATGTCACTGAATGATTAGACAAAAGTCCCCTAAAATCCCAGTTGAGCTTTTTTTCTACAGCCTTTTTTCGAAAACGCGTTTGAAAAAAATAAAAAAACATCGCACGAACTTTGTAACCTCGAATTGATCCAACTGTATTTTTTGTTTACGCGTATTTCGAGCTACATAATGTCTAATATACATTTACCTAGAGGAAAATGTGCATTCTGTGACAATTTCTGCGAAGAATTATTGAAAATTCACAAAAAAGTATCGGAAAAAATGACGATTTTCCTAACGGATTTGCCCAAAGGGTCGTAGTACAGAACGGGATGTTAGTTGGACTGACGATAAAAAATCCACCACCATTTGAAGACTTTTATCATTGCTTACAAAATAGACATTATGGAAGACCCCCTCTGCTTCTGGCCGAGTTCCCCTTTTGGCATAAAATTCGTCAGCATGAGAACTCAACTATTTTCGGGCTTGGGACCGAACAGACACGTCTGTGTCTGGCAGCATTAGATCAGTAAATAATATTTACAGAATGTACAAAAATCAATAAATAATATTTACAGAATGTACAAATCAATCAACATGGATTAAGTTACATTGACTATTATCAACGCTATATACAGAAATGACATGACCTATATACATATTATTCATCGAACTCAGAAATTTCCGACAGGACAGTGTTTCTGTGGTTGTTACAAGAATCCGAACTGCAATTACACAAACCTGAGCAAGAGAGTCCTGCCTTCTTACACCCACACCTTTTTGTACAAGCACTCTTGCAACCACAACTGATCAGATTCAGTAGGTTATCGGGGGTACATGGCTTTGTGGCTGCAGTCGGTACAAGAAGTCCATTGTCTAGCGACCACCCCCAATCCGTCGGAGGAAGCGAAGTGCCCAGCCATTGTTGGACCTGGAGATAACATCTGTAGACATGTTGTTGTGCAGCATCGCTGCTTGGTGGGAGTGAGGCTAGGTCGATGGGTTTATTCAGTTTAGATTTTGCTACATAACGCTTGTAAGTGACATATCTATATTGGTCGAGAGAGGAAACAGTTTTACTCCCGTATAAGACCAGGAGAAGTTGTTCCCCGGCAGCGGCTACTGCACTTGGTGTACTGTCATCCGCCAAAATTGTGTTGACATACTGTTGTGAGTCGCTAGTAACATCGGAGACAATTGTACTGAATACTTTCTTCTTACCAACTCGAAAGAATGCAGAAGTAGTGTCACAGCCACTTATAGAATGTGCTACAAGGAGGTTGCTTCTATGGTCACCCATTTTGGTTGCTATTTCACTAACTGAAACTAGTAAGTTTGGGGTAATGGAATACATCATGTGAATATTACATCCCGGTTGAACTCGAGAGGTAAGAATGACTAACAAGTCTGTGTCTGTTCCCACAACGACAACATTGTTGTCATCTTGAGCGATGTCAAGTGCAGTTTCGGCTATCAGTACATCAGCATCAGCCTCGGCCTGCTTGGACTGAATACTGATAGCAGATAGCTCCTGCATTAGAAGATCGATCAGTTGGGTTTTGTTCTTGGCATTTTCAAGGAAATCGGATTGGGGTGTGGTGGCTGGTACCTCGGGTGAGATATTGATATCAATGGAATACCTGTCTTTAGATCTACGGGCTTGTTCCATGCCCTTTGTCGACATTGTACAAGCATAACCATCAAAAACAACCACGATGTTCGCCCCAAAATGTCTCACTAGATAATTGGAATATGATGTACATATGTCCTTATATGACGACTGTTTAGGCCATACAACTGCCCTCAATAAAAATCCACCATCTACAACAAACAGAGAATGTTCTGGGATTTCAGTTTGCTCGGAACCGTATGTTTTGAGGATCTTACCGAGCGTGTTTTTCTGTGTCTTCCTCATTCCAGCAGAATCAAACAATGCTGGTGGTTTCGGGGCGAGTTCATATTTGAGATACTCTTCCATCTCTGCTTGTGACTGAATAACACATGTGATGCAGTTTAACAGAATTGTGGGGTCAATCACTACCTTACTTCCACGGACTTTGATGCTATTTGCCATCGATGCGAAAGACTTCACAGTGTCAACACGTCGTAGTTTGATGCTGTTGAACGTTTTGCTTACAACATTCGATACGCAACATTCACCAATTTTGCGAACTTGGTCACAGTTCACAGTTTCGTCGACCACAAGCCCGGTCGCTATAGAGACTAATTGTAGTGGATCTCTATTCTGAAAGGGGGAATGCACTCTGAGCCAGTTCAATAATTTGGTGATATCATTGGCATCAGTCAATTGTGAACTTTGACGGAGATCCCGATGTTGTTCGCCATGACCAGTGTGAACATGAACAACATTTTCGAGAGCATTACATATCGGAAGGCAAAGAGGTAGTCCATGTACCCATTTCGCAACAGTGCTATCGGTTATTCCCCTGCCATGTGTGAGACCACCAGGGAGCTTGAACATTCTCATTAAACACTGCTCTATGGTCTGATCAGAATATATCCTGTCCCAGAATTTATCTGAGCGCCTTATGGTAAAGTAACCTTTCTCAGTGAACAACTTCAAATCATCCTGTTGCATTATTTCTGTTAGCTCATTCATCTGCTGCAAATAGAGATGAGAACTTTTTGCGTATGCAAAACGACCACCTGCGTGAAATACTGGAATCATATTGCGAACACAATATGTGTGGAGTTCCCAGTCGCCTGTGCGCTCTGCTCTCAAGAACAACTGGAGAAGACCTATTTTCTCGTAGTATTGTACCCAAAGCTTTCCTGTGCGTCCTACGGATGCATTCTGGAGCAGTTCGTGTAATGTTGACAGTAGATGGCTGACACTTTCTTGATTGACAGCGTCAGCTGTTGTACAGTCACCTCTGGCAAGTCCACAGAATATTTCATTGACTTCTGTGCAGTCTATGTTATCTAGTGTTCGGCTTTCTTCAAACACAAGTTTTGTAATGGCAATTTGTGTTAGCAAATGGGCACGAACTGCTCTTGAATATGCATGACCACTGATCAAATGATGGATTGACCCACCAGCATAAACAGTCCCCCAAAGTTCATCCAAGCCGCTACCAGCCATGATCGAACCAATTGCCCCTAAATATGACATAATCATATGGAAGCCGCCGAGTCTAACGAAAACTTTTGTCAACTTATCTGACGAAGACACAATCTCCACTGCTTTGATATAAAGTGGTTGGTCAAACGTCACTGGACAAACGTTCAGTCCCTGTTTCTCACATTAAGTTTGTGCAAACATGAGAGCAGTGTAAATTGTGCGGTATTTGAATGAGAAAAGTCGATGCCGTTTGAATTTGAGTTTAGGGGATATGGTTAATATTTCACACGTTTCACCAGTTCATTATGGAATAAATGACTATTGTTATATATCATTATAAAGCCACTGCTTTTCTGCAATTTTTGATATATAATTTAACTCCCAAAGTAGTCGTAGATTTGATTTAATGGACGTTGTGTACCGTTGTGTGTATGAAAACAATAAAAAATTTTTCGTAATTTTGTACATTTTCGTGAATATTTCACCATTGAGTGTGAGGATTGGTACAAAGTTGGCATTTTCTGTTGGGGATATGTATTATCAATATAATTCAGCACGATATTTATGATTCTCACCCTACTAAGGCGAATAAGAATGAGAAATATGGAGCTGGGTCGAATTTTTTTTTAATTTTTTTTTTTCATCAAAAAAACGCTATAACTAAAAGAGCTCAACTCGGATTCGCGGGGACTTTTCACACTTTATCCGCAATGTGTGTCCCGGAAACATATAAAAAAAATCAGCTTTCTCCGATTTTTTTCCTTACTTTCTCATTTTTATGTCTAATGTGCCTGGACTAAAAATGGAATAGTAATTAATAAACAATGAGAATGTGGTTGAAAATATAAACGAGAATATATAAAACACAGTCCTGTTATTATACGATCTTCAGATCCATAAATCCAGTCACAGGAAAACCATTATCGACGAGTTAAAATATCACTGTTACTGCAGCAAAGATGGCACACACATCCACCACGTGTGCGGATAATCAAAAGAATGACGAATTGACGCATTGCGCACTGTTTTACGGAAGTCGTGGATTTGTACTATGGAAGAGCGTCCCATACTGGGTGTGCGCCGATGGCGCTCGACCCAGTTTTGGCTTATTTTTTCGTGATGTTTTTACACCACTTTCCTTTCCCAAATCTTCGGAAAGATTAAAATAGAGAGTATTTTATCCGAGTTAGGTTCTTCCACTGTAGTGCAAGCCTGTAGTAAAAAACTGAAGTAGGTTGATAAGAAATAATGGTATATGTGCGAGGAATTCGTTTATCAGGAAAGGGGGGCAGGAAGAGATTCCTCCGTTCACCTATTTCGAAGAAGAAAGACATCGCTCAACTCGCCATCTATCGTTGTATCCGGACAGCTATCCGTGCACTCCACGAAAAACTTACCTCCACGAATAGAATTCCCAACAGTATTACCACTTAAACAGACAGGGCTCTGGATATGTCGTGCACTTGCAGGAACTCGATGACCATTTCTGATCATATGTAGACAGATTATTGGGGGAAAATCAGTGTTCCATTTCCTCATTTTATTTTCGGAACCTTCAGGTGTAATCTGGAAACCTGTATTCGGTGGTTTCCTTAGCTACTGCACCGTCGGTTATTACACTTGTCACTAAGAGACACTCCTTGTTGCCTTAGTATTATTCTGTACGTTACTAGCTGATATTCAGATGGTTTGGATGAAGCCAGTGTTACTCACAAGTCCAGTAACGATTTTGAGTGCATCGCAATGCAGACGATATCAAAATTTATTATTTTAAATACCCTTTTTCAAAGTTTTCAAAACATTTCAACAAAACCATATCGTGTGACCCCTCGTTGGAACGAACTCGACGAGCTCGTTCCAACGAGTGGTCACATGATATGGTTTTGTTGAATTTTTTAGAATTTTTTTTTTTTCAACTGCTGAATTTGCATATTACGCAGGCGGATTCGGCCGATTCGTTGCGCAAAGGATTAATTTCAAGGTTTGGAAGTAAAATCCAATACCGCCTGGAAAAGTAACTTTGGCCACGAATTTTGATATGCTAGGACTCTTAACACTTACGCTGCCGAGACCCACCATTGTTACCTATTTTATGATAATTATCTGTAGTATTTGTATGCGCAGAGCAAACCTACCATCTGATTAATTGTTGGCAAGGGCTCAGAGATAGAGGATATGGAATGAGTGTTTTTCTCATATAATATTTATGAAACGAGTCTAAGAATTTTCCGTTTTGGCGAGCCCAAACGGAAAAACTCGGACGAGTTTCATAAATATTACATGAGAAAAACACTCATTTCATATTCTATTTATCACATGACACACACATGCACACATTAGTTACTTAATATGACTTTTTAACCCATCACCTAACTTAAGTTGCAGACATCCTCGTATAACTAAAAGTTTTCATTTTTTGCTTCCAAAAGATAGGTTATGACCCCTCATTGGAACGAGGTCGTCGAGCTCGTTCCAATGAGGGTTTCATAACCTATGTTTTGGAAGCAAAAAGTGAAGATATAAAAAAAAATGAATGGCGTTTTTCTTGTAGGTAAAAGATTAATACAATATAACCCACTCTAAATAGGACAGATAACGTAAATTCTCCCTACTGAAATTATGCAAATGTGACCCAGTTGTATTTTGTTCATCCAATCAAATTGCCTAGTTTTTGAAACTGACCAATTAAATCGACGGAAGGCTTTATTTATCACTGATTAATATGAAAACAAAATATCAAATGTTTTAAAGTGAACAAAACGGACGAGTCATATGATAAAAAATTCTATTAATCAACCTTGCATTCTGGCGTCCATAGAGGCCCTCCATATATGGATAAAGTGGGCGTGGAAGTAAAATGATTAAGGTACAAAGTTTTTCATTCAAAACTTTTGAATGTTTGAGCGCTCTAGGAAAATGGACTAGTGTTTATGAACATTGAAACTGGGGTTTCCTCCGTGCTTGTTCCCTATTGCTAGTTCATGTTTAACAGGACGCTTCGTCTTTACAGAATTGCTCTCCTGGCGGTTTGGAAAGTAGCTTTCCAAGGCCTGCGTATGGGTAAACTTCTAAATCATTGCTTTTTCCATATTTAAAAATTGGCATGTTGTGGCGGTGTGGACTAGATAAAAAGACACAAATTTAACAAGAAAAATCTTATTTCTTTAAGAATGGAAATTGTGAATTGAAATCTATTACTTCGGTACTACTTCCTTCCCATGCATCAATTAGACCAAGAGCTAAAGGACTTTTAATTACATGTCTGAAACCAAAATGGTTTGCAAGTTTTTCATTAATAAGAATTGTATTTCGGAAAATCAACTTGTCCATTGTTTAAGATTCTGCATTTTGGTGAAAAATACAGTTTTTTGCTTGTTTTCGATAACATTATGGGGAAAAAGCAAACAATTGTTTTTAATTTGACACACTCATTGAACAATGGTTTATCTGAAAGTGAAGATCACAAGGAGACAAATGCATACATATATAGCGATCACATTTAAACTTAGACGTTTTCGGTACAAATTGGATTTTTTATAAATATCACTATTTTGTTTCTGTTTTGGACAGTATTTTGTTGAACGTTGAAAAAGACCATTTCTGTTTAGAGATTTGCATAAATCTTAGTTATTATACAAGTAATTTGAAACAACGATTTGTGTGTAATTACAATAACTGTGTACCTATCATGTATTTTTATTATGTTAACCAACTTAAAGTTAACCAACTTACTGACATGTTTCTATTCCACTTCTGTCTCCTGAACAAATCCTCATTTCCAAGATTGTAACGTTTGATTAAATACTTGCTTGACTCTAAATCTCATCACTTTGTCGTCAAATAACTTATTTCTCCATCGTTTAATGGCCGTTTCTCGTGAAGTACGGACATTGCACGTGACCTGGTGATATGATAATTAGCGCTTTTTATTAATTCCCAAAGTGTGATTTACTGGGATTTCCGGGTTTGATTATAAACGATAACTTCACAAGTGAATTATGCAAGCAACAATTGTGTCATGTATCCGTGCGCGCAAACGAAGACGCTTTGTCGTGGGTGTAATAGGGACTTCATTGTTTTGTTGTTTTGTTTTCTGTTTTTTTTTTGGGGGGGGGGGTTAACCCTTTACCTACTTTGAAAAGCAGACGACACATACAAAAAGAATTCTTTAATAACTATTATGTTAAGTTTTTGTCTCAAAATCATAGGTTATGACCCCTCATTGGAACGAGCTCGATGAGCTCGTTCCAATGAGGGGTCATAACCTATGTTTTAGAGACAAAAAATGAAAAAATAATGAAAATTAATTGGCGATTTCTGAGAATAGCGCTGGCCGGTTTTGACCGTTACGTTAGGTAAAGGGTTAAATAATATAATTATCGTTAATGATGAAAAGTAATAAACAGAGTAATCGCTTGACTGGACTGATTACGTGAAATAATTCATTCGAGGCGAGGGACTATACTGTAAAACACTTGTGCGCATGCGCGCACTCGTGTTTGTACAACGTTCCTCGCCTCTCACGAATTATTTCACGTAACCAGTCCAGTTAAGCGATTACTCTCTATTTATTCACGTTTGAGTACGTAGTGATGGTGTAGATCATCTTATTTACGTCACTCTTTGAACACTTTAACTGAGTCAACAAAACTAAGCATTGAGACATTGTCCCACCGGACACAATTCTGAAGCTACATGTTGATGGAACGGATCTATGTCTGAGGATATGTCTCTAGCTCGCCATGCCAATCTCTGTATTGTCATTCAGTATTTTTAACGAATCTTCGGTATAATAATACAATAAACTTTATTCACTTTTCGGAATAAATACACAGTGGGCTTTCTCCCATAAGTGGAAACAGAATATATATGAGTGGCGCATGCGCCGTTATGCACGAAACCCTAAAATTACCCTAACTTGTCCAAGTAAAAATTAGTTGGTCTGTAACTGCAAACCCTGCCAAGATTCATATGATATCAGCCTACTCGACAGAAGCACAGGACATAGATGATATGATCACTCTCATGGTGCACAGGCCAGATCCAATGCCCGAAAGCAGTGGATCGAGTCTGTGCATCATGAGGTCGGCTTAACTAATAAATGATCCCGCGCGTTTAAGGCAGTTGCTATATAATTACCCACATTTATTAATTTGTTCCTACTGTCCAATTTTAGCAGCTCAACTAGTTTATACATACTCGGTTTTTTCCAATAATAGGGCCCAATAAATTTAGTCCTTATATCACTTTAGCCACACAGCCATTATTACATAATTTGCACAACCTAGTATTTCTTCCACTTCCCACATATCTACCCACCTCAATATTTAATTTGTGTGATGAAATCCGCAGCCTAGTTATAAAACATCTTAAATTAAATGGTAAATCTTTAGAAAGACAGTTTTGGATTCCAAAATTTTCAAAGATATGATTATAGAGGTTACATTCGGGTTTATCGTGTATGACTGACCTGGCATGCTGCAAATACTGATCCATTAGTCTCTGTTTTATCAAATTTATGGACTTATTTCCTTTACCAACATTTTGCCCCTGCCAAACGTGGCAAAATCCGAGCTCGCTAAGTAGAGATCTAACATTTCCCAGCCACCCCGTATATCTGTCATTAACATCTAGTTTGTGTAACAATTGTTCAATCGTTCCACGTAAAATTATATTTTTCGTATTCAGCAACTTACTCCAGAATTTTAAAATTTTTAACTTTCTCATCACACGTAAAGGATATCTACCTAGTTCACAATAAACCATTATGCTGGTAGTTTTATTGTGCGTACCTAGGAGACGTTTACAGTACTCAAGATGAATTTTTTTCAATATTATCAGCCCCATGGAAGCCCCATATTTCGCATGCATAATTTAATACAGATCAGACAGATGTGTCCAACAAACTCAATTTAATGGATATATCAAGGGATCTGTCCCGAAATACATTAAACAAACCGTACATAGCCTTCCGTGCTTGCATAGACAATGTCCTTTGTGTAATGTAAAATTTAGTATTATATTTCAATACGACCCCTAAATAATTAAATTCATTTACTACCTCTACAGTTTCTTGATTATAGAACCATTTCTCATTAGAGTTTAATTTTCCTGATTTTCTAAAACACATTATTTTTGTTTTATTTATATTAACGCGGAATTTATTTTCCTGGCAATACCCGGAGACTAAACCAATACGTGCTTGTAGCTCTTCTGGGCTATCAGCTAGTATGACCATATCGTCAGCATACATCAGTAAATATATAGTAAATTGAGAATACGTGGGACTGTCAGTACAATCATAATACAAGTGTGATTCGAGATCATTAATGAACAATGAAAACAATATCGGAGACAACGACACTCCCCGTAAAAGGCCTATGCCCAGATTAAATGATTCAGAAAGATCTCATTCACATCTAACTTTTAATTGTATTTTACTGTACATGTCTTTTATTGTGTTAAGGAATTTTCCCCCAATTCCTTGCTTTAGTAATTTTGACCACAGCAAGCGGGTATTGGCAGAATCAAATGCTTTTGCATGAAACAACAATACAAACGCTTGTTACTTGCAATAACCATTTCAGCTGATGAATGAAGAAGACAAACCGCATCAGAAGTACCCAACCACTGCTTGAAGCCAAATTGTGCATCCGTAATTAAACTCTCCATTAAATTTAGTCTTTTATTGAGGATGGATGTAAAAAGTTTACCGATTAATGGTATTAGAGTAATACCACGATAAATATTTGTATCACTTTGTAGGCATTTTTTTTAAAATTGGGATAATTTCCCCACTGCAACATACAGATGGGAACATTCCAGAGGATAGCATTTTATTAAATAAACGGGTAATAATAGGTAACAATGTACTTTTACATGTAATAATATACTCATTCAAAATATTATCATTTCCAGGCGTTTTATTTTTTTTTTCATTTTTTGTATTGCAAAATTCATTTCTTCCATCAGTATATCTCGATTTTTTTTGATTTTTTTATTATTATTGTTTAACGACACATTAACAGCCAGGGTCATATCATGTCGGTGACAGTTTTACAGACGGAGGAAGCCGGAGTACCTGGAGAGAACCACCGAGCAACAACGAGCAGCTGTCAGCTCTCCAACATCGTAACTCTGAACTCTGCACCGCGGCACGGGCAGGGTTAGATTGGTTGAAGACATGCGCACCATCGACGTGCAGTACGCCTTAGTACACAGCGTCATCGTGCCCCCATGTAGGCAATCGAGGTTAAGTGCCTTGCCCAAGAACACAACGCGGGAGCACGAATCAGTCGCTGAAATGGTCACCTAGCCAACAACTAACCGAGCTCTACGTTGCTTAACTTCGGTGATCTGACGAGAACCGGTTACCGCCCCCGTATATCTCGATTTAATTGTTCATATAACATATTGAACATCAGTAGATTCTGCATGTGATATATTATTGACACATGTATCGGATGGATTAGTTAATGTTTGAAAATGTTTACAAAAATCATTCACAGCTAGTTCTGTATCAACTTCACGCTTTGGCTTTTTAAACATTTTGAAAAACTCTCGGGCATTTCTTTTTTTAGACTTGTATTTATACTAACTTCTTGTCTATAGTATATTTGTTTTATTTTCTTCACAAGAGTTTTGTAAGCCTTAAGCCTTATTACTAGACGCTCGCGCCGCATTCGAGATGCCTCCTGTGAGATGAGGCCTTCTAGTTCTTTTTCCCCTTAAAGTAACTAAACAAAGAGCCATGGATATTCAGGACATTATGGATTTATTTGGCCAGTTCCCCCTTTTATAGAAAAAATAGTAATATTTACTAAAATGAGACAAGGTATTTTTGTGATTTGAAGATCTCCAAGAGATGAATGCGATTTACATTAACCCCTAGCACTCTGGTAGTGCAACAGATTTTTTCCCAGTCACTCCGTTTTTCTCTTGTTTAACTATAAATTTAACAAATTATATCTTGTTTGACAGAGCTCATCGAGCTCTGTCAAACAAGGTATATTTAGTTAAATATCAAACTACATTATGGGAAATATTTGCTGCTGATAATTTTGCCATTTTGACATCAGAGTGCAGAGGGTTAAGGAGATGGCAGGTAGATGATGGTCAATCTGGCTCTGCCCTCTCCTTGTAATTTTTAAACCACAGAATCAAAACATATTGTTCATAATTTGTATCACTATTTGTAATTCCCACATGCTTTCCATTTTATTGTACGCTATTAAGGTACATTTATTGCAAAATAAATATTGAATTGAATTGAAATTGCTAAAATTCTCTGTAATATCCGATAACGTAAAAAACTTATTTAATCATTCCGAAAGTTATTCATTTTCGTATTTAAAGATTTTGAATGACATTCGTGTGTCCATACCAAATTACTAACATGTACTATTCAAAAAAGTAGGGGACATCCAAACTGATGTTGATATTTTCGGAAAATGGTTTTGGATAGGCCTGATTGAACACATCAATATGTAACCAATTTTATTGTGGATCACGAATGAAAACCTCGTGCAGGTTTTTCGCACGAGGTACACGTTAATGTCTGTGGGGTACGTTTTGAAATTTCCATTTGTACTGGACGGGCTTTTTCGAAGGTCTCATCGTTCTGGTTTAAACTCGTTCATCAATAGTTTCTGGTCGAAACGGAACTTTTGAGGTATGCGAAGACTGACACGTGACGAACGTTTACGTGCCGTTGGCATGTTGGAAGCAGGCAACAGACAGACTGTAGTGGGTCAAATTCTCAACGTTACTCAATCGGTGATTAGCAGGTTGTGGACACACTACCGTCAGACAGGCAATGTTGATGACAGACGTTGGTCAGGTCGTCCAAGGACGACGACTGCTAACCAGGACCGTTTCATCTGAACCACAGCATTACGTAACCGCCACCAAAGTGCCTCAGAAATTAGACAGCAGCTGCACTGAGCAACAGATGTGCGAGTCAGTGGTCAGACTATCTGAAATCGCCTACACAATTGGAATTTATTCGCTCGACGAGATCGAGTAATTCTACGTGTGACTGAACGTCACATCGCAGCAAGGCTTAATTGGTGTGGAGCACGACAGCTCTGGGACAATCTTCGGTGGAGCAACGTCATGTTTTCAGATGAATCGAAGTTCACTCTCGACTTCCACGATAGGCGAAACAGAGTGCGATGACGTAATCGTTAAGCAGCACGAACGTTGTGTGGGAGGCACAACCATGACAAGCAGAACAGCATTACATGTCATCCAAGGACGTGTCACAGGGCAGTAGTAACGTGATAACACGTTCGCAGCTCCAATGGTGCCATTTGCGCGACGTCACAGCCGTCGAGCCATTTTTCAAGATGACAATGCCAGATCACACATGGCCCGTGTCGGCACAGAGTTACTCCAGGAGCAGAATACCACTACAATTCCTTGGCCGGCACTAAGTCCAGACCTTTCACCAATCGATTACGTCTAGGATATGCTTGGCAGGCGCCTACGACAACGCCAACAGCCCTCTACCAAAGTCCAGGAACTCGTCGCTGCACTGCAGTAAGAATGGAATAACACCAGTCACGCTGATATTGGATGTTTGGTGAGGAGTATGCCACATCGGATCCGCGCTTGTCTCGCAATGCGATGAGAATTTATAAGGTTGTCAGATCTTGGACTGAATGTGGTAAATTCTCTGACTGACCGTCTATGGCATCTACAGTGCGTGGAATGTATGCTTGTCAGACACCCAACTATCGCTGAAATCGTCTTCAACTGTCTTTTCGATGAAAATATAAAAAAATTCTTCATATATCTCACTTTTATCAAATCTGCCCTACTTTTTTGGAATAGTATATAATCATCAACCAATCATCTTTGTTTTACTTTACATATTATTATTTATTTATTAGGGTTTAACGACACATTAACAGCCAGGGTCATATCATGTCTGTGACAACTTTACGGGTGGAGGAAGCCGGAGTACTCTGAGAGAACCACAGAGCAGCGACGAGCAGCTGTCAGCTCTCCAACATCGTAACTCTGAACTCTGCGCCGCGGCACAGGCAGGGTTAGATTGGTTGAAGACATGCGCACCATCGACGTGCAGTACGCCTTAGTACAAAGCGTCATCGTGCCCCCATGTAAGCGAACGGGGTTAAGAGCCTTGCCCAAGGACACAACCCGGGAGAACGAATCAGTCGCTGAAATGGTCACTTTACTGATACTCAGTGGAGATGGTTCAGATTGGAAAGTGATGTTTCAGTTATGCTGATCACCTGATGACACTGTAAAGTGCGGCCGCCGTAAACTTTCCACTGGTGCGCAGTATCTTAATGCACGCATTAATATTGGATTCCCAAAACTAATTATAGAAATAATCATCAAAAATTTAATTAATGAAGCATCGGGTATCACCCAGTGCTTCATTAATTAAAATTGTTCTGATAGTGATTTGTATTACCTTGAAAAGCCATGCGAGGACTTCCCACGCGTGGATTACGACCAGACAATGGCGACTGAACCATACATTAATGTCCATGGATTCATCAGAAGATGGATAGTGATCCTGCACATCTTCATATGTTTGTTGAGTTGTGTCTGCAATATCAGTGTAATGGTACACACCATTTGAGACCTGTCGACGACCACACACTTGCAGGCATAACAACCAATTTCAAGGTTTCATCCATTTCCGTCATGTTCCCAAGGATATACCTACATTACTCAGATGCTATTGATGTATAATATGCCTGTGTGATAATATGTCTGTATTATTCGGAGGTTATTGATGTATAATATGCCTGTATTATTCAGAGGTTATTAGTGGATAATATGCCTGTATTATTCAGAGGTTATTGATGTATAATATGCCTGTATTATTTAGAGGTTATTGATGTATAATATGCCTGTATTATTCAGAGGTTACTGATGGATAATATGCCTGTATTATTTAGAGGTTATTAGTGGATAATATGCCTGTATTATTTAGAGGTTATTGATGGATAATATGCCTGTATTATTCAGAGGTTATTTATGGATAATATGCCTGTATTATTTAGAGGTTATTAGTGGATAATATGCCTGTATTATTTAGAGGTTATTGGTGGATAATATGCCTGTATTATTCAGAGGTTACTGATGGATAATATGCCTGTATTATTCAGAGGTTATTGATGGATAATATGCCTGTATTATTTAGAGGTTATTGATGTATAATATGCCTGTATTATTCAGAGGTTATTGATGGATAATATGCCTGTATTATATTCAGGGGTTGTTTATGAATAATATACCTGTGGTATAATATGCCAGTATTATTCGGTGGTTATTGATGTATAATATGCCTGTATTATTAAGATGCGATAGTTGTATAATATGCATGTTTTATTCAGATGTTATTGATGCATACATGCCTGAGTGATAATATACCTGTATTATTTAGATGTTATTCATGTGTTATATGCCTGTGTTATTCAGAGGTTATTGATGTATAATATTCCAGTATTATTTAGATGCCATTGATATATAATATACCTGTATTATTTAGATGTTGATGATGTATGATATACCTTTATTATTCAGCGGTTTATGATGTATAATGTGCCTGTATTATTTAGATGTTATTGAATTGTAATATGACTGCGTTATTCAGAGGCTTATGATGTGTAATATGTCAGAATTTTCAAACGTTATTGAAGTATCATATCCCTGTGTTCTGTATAATATACCTGAATTATTCAGAGGTTGTTTCTGTATAATATGCATGTATGTATTATTCAGAGGTTATTGATGTATAATATGCCTGCATTATTCAGATGTCATTGATGTTTAATAACACTGTGTTATTCAGAGGTTATTGACATATAATTTTCCTGTGTTATAACAAGACTGTGCTATTCAGAGGTAATTGATGTGTAATATGCCTGCATTGTTCAAAGGTTTCTGATGTATAACATGCCTGTGTTATTATATGTCTGTATCATTCAGAGTTTATTGATGTATAATATGTCTTTATTACATGCCCATGCAGTTTCTCTTATGCAATACGGCGTGCAATACGGCTGTGCAATACGGAATTCCGTATTGCACACCAACCTGTTCCAACCGGGACTTTTTTATGCAATGCGACTGCATAAAGTGCATGGTGTTTACCACCGTTGATAGAAAAGAAAATTAGGTCAGTAGGTGCTTGGGTCATGTAATAAATACAAAACCACATGTATGTTTCAATGAGTCGTTTTGTATTCAATTCGTCAGATGTGCGTACAAAGAAAACGTCTCGACCTTCGGTCTCAACGTTTTCTTCCTACGCACATCTGACTCATTGAAACATACATGTAGTTTTGTCTATGTATTATTCAGAAGTTACTGATGTAGAACATATTGCTGTATTCAGAAGTTATAGATGCATAACATACCTGTATTATTCAGAGGTTTTTGATGGATATTATGTCAGTATTATCGGGGGAGGGGGGGGGGGGAGGTTATTGATATAATATATGCCTATGTTATTCAGAGGTTATTGATGTGCAATATGCCTGTATTATTCAGATAATTTTGAAGTACAGTATGTCTGTCTTATTCAGAGGTTATTGATTTATAATATGATTGTATTATTCAGAGATTAGTTGATGTATAATATATCTGTATTATTTAGAGGTTATTAATCTATAATATGCCTGTAATATTCGGAGGTTATTGGTGAATAATATGCCTGTATTATTCAGATGTTATTTATATTGATTGATAAGATGCCTGTATTACCCAGAGATTATTGATGTACAATATTCCTGTGTTATTCAGAGGTTGTTGATGTATGATATGTCTGTATTATTCAGGGGTTGTTGATGTATGATATGCCTGTGTTATTCAGAGGTTGTTGATGTATGATATGCCTGTGTTATTCAGAGGTTATTGATGTATGATATGCCTGTGTTATTCAGAGGTTATCGATGTATGATATGCCTGTGTTATTCAGAGGTTATTGATGTATAATATGACTGTATTATTCAGAGGTTGTTGATGTATGATATGCCTGTGTTATTCAGAGGTTAGTGATGTATGATATGACTGTATTATTCAGAGGTTTGTGTAATTTCCAAATTGAGAAGTTCGCCAGAAATCTCTTGGTGTTAACTGAATATATCCTCAAGGCATACTTACAATCTATGGAAATTAAGTATTTTTCCAGTTCGTGTGAATCTATATCATTGTTCAACATCACCATGTGGCCACCAATAGTCTTGCAATATGTCTGTAAATAAAATGGATAGCAGAAACGTTTTAATGTCACACATTATTCATCTTTTATTCCTGACAAATGTGCTAGATATACCATGGGTGGAATACGATTTCGTGTAAGAGCGTTTTGGAGGAATGCATCTAATTGGCCGCCGTTACACATTTTATTGACGCCGTGGCGGAAGAAAGTAAACTGGCCACCCATGGGAATATTTATCTGTAAAAATAACAGCTTTATACATTTAAATCCAGTGGTGTAAATACGGAACACGACATTGGTACAATACAGGAAACTGGAATTAACGACCCTTGGTAGAGTGTTTTTCACAGTTTGACGCTCGTGAAATACAGGAAAAACTTAAAACACGGGTCGTTGATTCCTACCCCACTTACTACATGCCACGTGTTCTGTCTTAGTATTCATAGTGGAGGTGATAGTTGTGACAAGACACAGTGGTAGCCAACAGTATTGTAAGTGTTCCAATGACGTAGTTTACCAACAGTTGCATATTCGGTACTGGTCTCTGGAACAGTTATCCTCGCGTGACCCCAATGGTTTCCATCAGTCCCCAAAATGCAGTTCCACTTGTTTTCAAAGATGGGTACCCGATGGTCTCCACATGCTTGTTTGTGCCCATCTACTGTGCTTACATCGTGCACTGGTACATGCGTCCATTCAGCACTATTGTAATTAGGTTAGGAATAATAATAATAAAAATAATAATAATAATAATAATAATAATAATAATATACAAGCGGAAAAATGAAACTTTTTGTGGTAAATAGTTCAAATGTGCTACGGATGATTACTTCATTGTTTGGATTTTGATGTTATTTCTTCATTCTGATTAAATTTTGATGCGCTTCCTGACCCCCCTGTCCAGCGCGTCCCTCAAATGCTCGATCGGGGATAAATCGAGACTGTAGGGTGGCCAATCGAGAACTGGGACATTGTTTTGGCTGAGGAAGTCATGACAAACCCTAGCAACCTTCGGCCTCGCATTATACTGCAGCGTGAGGTTACGCACATGGATAAGTGGAAAGACGTGAGGCATGAGGACCAGATCCCGATATCTTACTGTAATACTGCCCTGGATAACCACAAGAGGTGTTTTCGCGCCATGAGAAATCCCCCTCCAAATCATAACAGACCTGTCGTTTTCCTTAATGTACGCGTCGGGATATCGCTCAACTCAATGTCGATAGCAACGTTGTCGTCCATCTGACCCGTAAAGCGTGGACCGAAACCTCGTCAGGGAATAATACGCGTCTCCAGTGGGCCACGTGAAGCCGATTTGGTGCACGCGCCGTTGCAGTCGACGTCGACGTCGCCTGGCTGTGAGTTGCGAACCAACGTAGGGACGTCGTGGGCTTAAATTGAACTCTCGCATCCATTTTCTAACTGTTCTTGGACACACTCGGGAACCATGTGTGTTCTTGGACACACTCAGCCTATAAGCTGACTCGACGTATCCGTCGACGTTTGAAATCGGTTTCAGAGGCGTGAGAGACGTATGCCTTTATCCTGACGTGGCGACGTACGCGAGGACGTCAGCTTCTATGACGGTCAGCTAACCTTCCTGTGGCTCTGGGGCGCCAAACTGAAAGAGCTACCTTTGACTCATTGACCTCAAATTGCTGGGTGACGAGGAGTTGCGATTGATCCAGCATAATTAGAGGAATAGCCCTAGCCCAATCACCTTCGGACATTCGCACCATTTTGCTTTTCAATCGTGTTGAAATGAAATGCCGTGCAATCGATGTGTACTGTTTAAAACTTCGATTTGGTATGGGTTTCAGTCGGTATCATGTGGGAGAGCCCCGGATGCAAGCTTCGTCAAAAAATCTGTTGAAACCACGCAGCATCGCACGTGGTCATGGTTGACTGAATTTTAACCAAAGACTCTTTAGACAGTACACCGAGGTAGTTGTTTCTAATTTTACTACATTTGGTCTACGGATAAAAATAAAAAGTTATATTACCCAAATTGAACTTGTGTTTCTTTTTTTCCGTCAGTATGTTAATATTATAACAATAAATAATATTCATAAATTTACATCCTGAAATCCGCATACGGTGCTCCGAAAATTGAAAAAGGCGTTTTACAAAAGAGGGAAAAAATAGAATTTGTTTCTGTGATCATAAATCTCTTGTTAGTTGGGTGGGGTAGGTCGACTGACGAGCAGCACCCAACAGCCATGCCATTGTTGCACTGTTCTACTGGGAGAGGGGCGACAGTATTGTTCATGCTGGCATCTGTTCCGTCCGTCGGGCAGTGATCAGATTTTATGCTGCTTGTCGCTATTGCCTATCCGTATCCACTCTGTCATGACTGCATGTGTGCGTTTTCAGCTGTTCTGGGGTCGATGTGGAGGGAGAGCATGCAGATTTTGTCTTTTTCTGCAGTGTGATTCTCAAAATAATAACATCCAGTCATATGGGCAGACAAAGCTAGGCTTAACCAGGACTAGACTAGACTAGACTAGACATAACAAAGAAAGAATTGGAAGTCTGTCAAAAAACAGACGGTTAAAGTCAGATCATCGAAGTTAACCCTTTACCCAACGAATCGGCCGCATCCGCTCGCGTAATATGCAAATTGAGCAGTTGAAAAAATAATATTTTTCAAAACATTTCAACAAAACCATATCATGTAACCCCTCGTTGGAACGAGCTCGTCGAGCTCGTTCCAACGAGGGGTCACATGATATGGTTTTGTTGAAATTTTTTGAAAAATTTAAAAAAAATGGTATTTAAAATAATAAATTTTGATATCAACTGCGTTGGGAAAAGGGTTAAGCAACGTCGAGCCCGCTTAGTCCTTGTATGGGTGACCGTCTGAGCGATCGATTCGAGCTCCCGCGTTGTGTTCTTGGGCAAGGCACTTAACCCTAATTGTCCACATGGGGGCACAATGACGCCATGTAATAAGACGTACTGCACGTCTATGGTGCACATGTCTTCAACCAGTCTGACCCTGCCTGTGCCGCAGTGCGGAGTTACGATGTTGGTGAGCTGGTAGCTACTCGTCGTTATGGGTAGTTCTCTTCGGGTACTCCGCCTTCCTCCATCCGTAAAACTGTCACCGACACTATATGACCTTGGATATTAAAGTGTCGTTAAACCTTAATAAATAAATAAATAAATAAATAAATATCAAAGAACAGATGGTTAAAGCCAAATAAGAAACCATTGGTAGTAGTACTGGGAAAATGTATTTATTTATTGGGGTTTATTGACACTTTCGACAGCCAGGGTCACCTCGTGTCGGACAGTTTTACGGGTGGAGGAAGCCGGAGTACCCGGAGAAAACCATCGAGCAACGACAAGCTACTGTCAGGCTCCCCAACACATTAACTGCGCTCAGGGTTAGCATTGGTTGAAGACGAGTGCACCATCGACGTGTAGTAAGTAGACCTTATTACACAACGCCACAGTGCCCCACGTGGTGGGGCAATGGAGGTGAAGTGTCTTGCCCAAGGACACAACGCGGTTGTCGCAGGTGTAGCCCGCTCATCTATATACTGAGCAACCGCGTCCCCTACTACTGAAAAAAAGTGACAAGAAAGCTAGTCGTAACAATGGGTTAATTATAACTGTGAAACCTGTCGTTAAAGAAGACTGTACACTCAAAATGTTGAGTGAATATGAATCCAACTGATTGAGGTTAATTTTAAACTAACTGATTTTACGGTGTTGATTCGACCGAAGATGGTACTGATGAAGGTGATGAAGGTGAAAAGTGATACTGAGACACCATACGACACCAGTGGTAATATAATTGCCACTTCCCGCTGGTAATATAATACAGTAGAATATATGGTTGTCTGAGGTCGCCGAATAGGGTAGTACATGTATGATCCTCGCTGAAAGTTACCTTATTAATCAAAGGCGGAACAAACGAATAACCTGTGATTTGATAATCCCTTTAAATGATGAAATGATTTTGTATGCAACAACTAGTGTGACTCGATTGGTCTTAAATACATTTTATGATCAAATTTGGGATCGCGGTGTCTCAGTAGGCAGAGGTGCAGGCTGCAAGCAGAGAGGCCCTCGGTTCGAATCCCACCTGCGGCAACCGCGTTGTGTCCTTGGGCAAGACACTTCATCTCCATTGCCCGCGTGGGGGCACGGTGGCGTTGTGTAGTAAGGCGTACTGCACGTCGATGGTGAACTTGTCTCCAACCAATGCTAACCCTGCTTGTGTGGAGTTCGTATGTTGGGGAGCTGACAGTTGCTCGCCGTTGCTCGGTGGTTCTCTCCGGGTACTCCGGCTTCCTCCACCCGTAAAACTGTCGCGGTCATGATTAGCCATTGTGCATAAATATGTGACCTTAAACACCAATGGATAAATAAATAATAAATATGATCAAATTAACCGGATATTTGGAATCATTTGCGTTTATATTCACTCCTCCTAGTTGATATGGGTTGATTTTTAACCCAATTCATTTTACATACTGTCAATATCCAATGTAACCAGAAAAAAAAATCATTTTTCGAGACCTTCAGTTTAAAAGTTCTAGACAGGAAATGGTTTATTTGTGTTTGTCCCACTTTCTGAATTATACACCTTCTGATCGCTCTTCCCAGTTCTCCCACTTAGCTGAAAACAGCATTCAAAAGTTGCTTTCATAATTTGAACACGATGATTTTCTCAGCCAGCGAAGTACAGTTTGCATTCTAGATTATAAATGCTGGAAAACATGCGTGCTTGATCAAACTTTAGATCTGTCCTTTTAACGTGATCGTCGTGCCGCTATCTTATAAATACTGCGACATTAACCCCCTTCACTCTGATGTCAAAATACCAAAATTTCAGGAAGCTGTTTTTTTCCCATAATGCATCTAGAAATTTAACCAATTCAATCTCGTTTGACAGAGTTCAATGAGCTCTGTCAAACGCGATTGAATTGGTTAAATTTCTAGTTGCATTATGGGAAATTTTTTCTGCCTGAAATTCAGATATTTTGACATCAGTGTGCAGGGGGTTAACAGACATGATACACATAACTGCTCCATACCACCGTTACTGGTAAAGGGGAGAATACTGACTGCATAATATGACTGCAGTATATAATGTGTGCCTTGAGTGAATCAAGCATTGCAGATGGCACCTTAATGTACACAAGCGACAATTTTCAAATAATTTATAAAAAAAGCTGTGACATTTTGTTTATATCTATGTTCCTCATTATGAATATTCATTTTTATCACATCATTTCAATGTAAAGTTTGTTTACATTTTACTCGGTTTTTTTGTGCGAATTTTATTATTGATTAGATATGAGACATTGTAAATTTTCTGTAACATGAGTTCAGTTTCTTTCTTGCGAAATAATTAAATGATCTATTCATTAATCTGACTTACTAAAGTGAAACGAACTATAAGTCAAAACATTTGATCAAACCGATAGGGAATTAACAGTGACCCAACGTTCCAATGTATTTCCCTATTTAGCCTTTTACCCAACGAATCGGCCACATCCGCCCGCGTAATATACAAATTCAGTAGCTGAAAAAATACTATCTTTCCAAACATTTCAACAAAACCATATCATGTGACCCCTCTTTGGAACGAGCTCGTTCCAATGAGGGGTCACATGCTATGGTTTTGCTGAATTTTTTGGAAACATTTTAAAATTATATTTAAAATAAATTTTGATATCATCTGTGTTGTGTAAAGGGTTAAGTTGGACATACGGGATATTACCCAGGAAATCCTGTATAGCTCGGATGTCTATTAGCTATATCTACAGTACGTGGGGAGTGGATTGTAACTAAAACACTCGCGGAGTGGAGTATCACCCAAAGTATCACTTTCAAATTCTGTACATATAGACAAAAAACACAAGCAAAGTTTCAGCCAATGGACCTCCGGGTTTAACCCGGAGGTCCATTGGCTGGGACTTTGCTTGTGATGGTTATGCTTTGCAACAAATTTGCAATTATTGCTCGGGTGGAATCTCCACTCTGCGGGTGATTTAATGATAATACACTCTCCACGTACTGTATATGTTTCAGATGATAATCCGTAAGATTCAGTGGCAAAATAAGATTCCGAGTTGCCTTCCGAATTGGTTGCCCGGATGGAGTTGAGTCATCAGTCTACGGCGAACGGCCATTCTGGATCTTTGGTAGGATATAAACCTGTCTTGTCTGAGCAATGAGCTTAGCTGTTAAATATCTCAATGCTTTTTATTTGAATTATTTTCATCGGGAAAAATTTCAAGAGCTTTTTAAATTTTTTAATATTATCGTTCCAAATATTACTCACATCATAAACAGAATGCATTATCACTTACCACTCCTTCTGCCCACGTTGCTGTATCGTCAAGTAAGAGCTTGTAACACTTACTCCCATGTTGATCGTAACCGTATGGGCACTCCAGTCCACTAATCACTGCAGAAAAAAAAAATTAATAAAATCGTTTCCTTGACTTTATTGTTATAACTATGTAATTTAACCCTTTACCCAACGCAGACGATATCAAAATTTATTATTTTAAATATAATTTTTTTAAATTTTTCAAAAAATTTTTACAAAAACATATCATGTGACCCCCCTCATTGGAACGAGCTCATTGAGCTCGTTCCAATGAGGGGTCACATGATATGGTTTTGTTGAAATATTTAGAAAACTTTAATTTTTTCAACTGTTCAATTTGCATATTACGCGGACAGATGCGGACGATTTGTTAGGTAAAGGGTTAAGGCGAGTTTTTCATAACTCAGTGAATAATTTCCCTATCGTATTCTACAGCGGTCCAATTAACCGTTTGAACCCCAGTGGAATCTTCCATGTCAGTTCAATGGCAGCAATTGGAAGAGTCCATATTTACTGTGTAGGGGTAGTCTAATTATTAAGAGCTTACTAATTCATCTACTCTGCACATTCATTTAGCAGCCATCCTACTCAAAGAAATTATGCCGTATCATATTACTGGGCCGAAAAAGCAGTCCTTAGGGTTGAACTCAGCACGAGATGAAATGAAGTGGGAGAAAGGGTTAGACCTTAATTATTGCAGATGGGCTGGTAGTTAGTGTTCACGTGGGGCGTACGCACTGATTTTGTCTTGCGTATTCGTGACCGCATGTATTAACCAATGTTGAAAGTAACAAAAACTGTTCTGTGCACAAAAGTAGATATGACTGCAATGCTATAAACATCAGAGATCTCGGTCGCGAACGGGTACATTATATTACAAAATAAACCCACTAAATAAAATTATAAGAATTGAAATGAATTATCTGTCGCAACGCTCTTTATACAATTTGACGGTCCCATTTCACATTCATACTCCGATAAAATGAAAGAGAACAAATCATACAAACTTCCCCCTTTGATCTATTGCAGACAAATGACACACTCATGTTTTAGAAGAATTTGCAATGTTGGTTTCTGATCCTCCGTCGGGATTCGAACTCTCGGCAACACCGCCTGGCAATTAAACCACTAGACCATTGCACATCGTCAAAAACGATGTCTGGAATCTAGGATTTTAGATGAAGTCCTCATGATTACTTGGTTCATCTTCTGTTCGGCAGCAGCTTGAAAGTGTGGAACGCGCTGGCTACAGTACGACGAATGTGCTGTGGATGACCTCAGACGAAGAGTGGCACCGACTTGTGTGTGTTTTTCAAATGACACAATCATGTTTTTGAGGAATATGGAATGTTGGTTTCTGATCCCCCGCCGGGATTCGAACCCTCGGCAACACCGACTGGAAACCAGGAGTCCAACACCTAGCCCATTGCACACCGTCAAAAACGATGGCGGAAATCTAGCTTTTTAGATGAAGTTTTCATGACTACTTACAACTTGACGGACCCATCCCACATTCATACATCGATAAAACGACAGACAATTCATTTCAGGTCTTATTTGTAAGAGAACAAATCATACAACCCCCCCCCCCCCCCCCCCCCCCTCTTTGATTTATTGCTGATACGTGCTTACTTCCGTGTGTTTCGTTGTGTGCGAGGGTGCTGTGCTTGGGAGTGTGTGGGTTTGTAAAACCCAATCAAATGAAGGCATACACCAAACAACAAACCTCCAGTTGGAAAGGACCATAAAGCTGTGTGAGTGTGTGGCAGACGGATTTTGGTGGGGTGGTTACATGAAGCTAAGCTAATCGAAAAGCCGAACAATAGATCTTTGGTCTTTGATAATGGTTTCGTTTGTTTTCTATTGGTTGGCGAAGAGGGTAAGTAGGTTTGTTTTTCCCAAGCTTTGATTTATTGAGCAATGGAAAAAAATTTATTAAGCAAAGGAAAAGACACACTTTGTTTTGCTTTTTATTTTAAAAAATCTTTAAAGTTTTCTGTTCGGCGTATACTTGTTCAACATATTTAAGTTTGTCTCTGAGTAAGTCATCTACGGGATCCGTGGATGATTTTCTGTTTTTTATTAAATACATCCTGGTGTATATATAATCGCGTGTTGGTTGCAACTTTGTTTTTCGCAAATACTATTACAGCCGCAATGACTTTAGATGAAAGGTTACTGACTGCGGACGGATTTGTTCATTACTCGGAGCTCGGCGTTCCCAGTCCAAGTTAATTCTTTACCTTGCTTTCTGCGTACTACTCAAAAAGACTAGTAGTCCAGGCACATTAGACATAAAAATGAGAAAGTAAGAAAAAAAATCGGAGAAAGCTGATTTTTTTTATATGTTTCCGGGACACACATTGCAGATAAAGTGTGAAAAGTCCCCGCGAATCCGAGTTGAGCTTTTTTAGTTATAGCGTTTTTTTGATGAAAAAAAATTTTTTAAAAAAATTCGACCCAGCTCCATATTTCTCATTCTTATTCGCCTTAGTAGGGTGAGAATCATAAATATCGTGCTGAATTATATTGAGAATACATATCCCCAACAGAAAATGCCAACTTTGTACCAATCCTCACACTCAATGGTGAAATATTCACGAAAATGTACAAAATTACGAAAAAAAATTTATTGTTTTCATACACACAACGGTACACAACGTCCATTAAATCAAATCTACGACTACTTTGGGAGTTAAATTATATATCAAAAATTGCAGAACAGCAGTGGCTTTATAATGATATATAACAATAGTCATTTATTCCATAATGAACTGGTGAAACGTGTGAAATATTAACCATACCCCCTAAACTCAAATTCAAACGGCATCGACTTTTCTCATTCAAATACCGTATTATAGCATCATTGTTTCAATTTCCATGTTCGATTAAATCACATAATGTGGTGTTCGCCTACACTCAAGATGCATTGGCATGTAATGTGTGCACGCCCTTGATGTGTACTCATAAACAAATTTGTATTGTACAGACAACGCTCTTTAATTTGATGCAAAGTAGCCTTGAACGACTTTCATCAGGAAACGCTGTTTAATTCCGCATTCCAGGTCTGTCCATTGCACAATTTGCTCTGTTCAGTATTGGACACTCCGCATTTGATGCCTAGATATTGAAACCAATGATCCCTTGATAGATATATATGTAATTTTGCCTGTTGTTGATTATAAGAGTCTTGTGTTATTTGTAGAACTGATCAGTTATGTTGTTGGCATATCACTTAGCGTTACCTGTTGATACCTTACGGTGACAACGAAGCAGGTCCGCACATTGATATCTGTTCTGTGGTATTGTACTTGAGTTTATTGTGTCTATCATCTTTTTTCTGTTGTGACTTTGGCAATGGAAAATGTATCAAATGTAACGATGAGTTTACCGGCTCGTCCGGAATAACTACACTTGGTGAGCGGGGTATAGAAAAGTTGGTTGCTGTAAGCGTCGAGCTTGGCGATAATCTTTTTGCCGGTTCGAAGAAACCCACAGTTGGTGAGAAAATTCACAAATTCTACTACAAGAATTATACACGGGAAAGTTCTGTAAGAAAAAGTACGAGAATGTCTCTAGATGCAGCTGAATCTGACGAAGCTGGTCCATCTATGACAAAAAAATTGCGCTCTGATCAAGATGCTTTCAATTTTAAACTCCATTGTCTGTTCTGTGGAGAATCCGCCGACAAACAAACTCATATACCCGTTCAACGTAGAAGAGAAGTCCACACCGTTGAAACATTGACTTTTGTTGATAGTATCAGAAACCGTTGTTTGAAACGTAATGATGAATGGGGTGAGTCTGTACTTAATCGGATCGGTCGTGCTATCGATCTAGTGGCCGAGGAAGGTCGGTATCACCATGATTGCTGGACAGGATTTGTCAGAGATAAGCCTGAGCGAACTCTTTCACGGGGTAGGCCTGTTGCAGACAAGAAAGCACTTGCATTCCATGAATTGTGTACCTTTATGGAGAACAGCGATGAGTGTCAGTTTTCCTTGAGCGAATTGGCAGAGACGTTTGAATCGTATCTTGGTGACGAAGTCGGTTACACAATTAAACATCTTAAAACCAAACTGCTTGAGCATTTCGGTAGTAGAATCTCTATTACAACACTGAGGTCCCTAAAAAATGTTGTCACATTCAGAGATTCATCAGACAAAATACTATATGATTCGTGGAACTCAGACAAATGTACCAATGAAACTGATGAACGTATGCGCTTCGTCAAGAAAGCCGAGGCTGATGCTGATGTACTGATAGCCGAAACTGCACTTGACATCGCTCAAGATGACAACAATGTTGCCGTTGTGGGAACAGACACAGACTTGTTAGTCATTCTTACCTCTCGAGTTCAACCGGGATGTAATATTCACATGATGTATTCCATTACCCCAAACGTACTAGTTTCAGTTAGTGAAATAGCAACCAAAATGGGTGACCATAGAAGCAACCTCCTTGTAGTACATTCTATAAGTGGTTGTGACACTACTTCTGCACTCTTTCGAGTTGGTAAGAAGAAAGTATTCAGTACAATTGTCTCCGATGTTACTAGCGACTCACAACAGTATGTCAACACAATTTTGGCGGATGACAGTACACCAAGTGCAGTAGCCGCTGCCGGGGAACAACTTCTCCTGATCTTATACGGGAGTAAAACTGTTTCCTCTCTCGACCAATATAGATATGTCACTTACAAGCGTTATGTAGCAAAATCTAAACTGAATATACCCATCGACCTAGCCTCACTCCCACCAAGCAGCGATGCTGCACAACAACATGTCTACAGATGTTATCTCCAGGTCCAACAATGGCTGGGCACTTCGCTTCCTCCGACGGATTGGGGGTGGTCGCTAGACAATGGACTTCTTGTACCGACTGCAGCCACAAAGCCATGTGCCCCCGATAACCTACTGAATCTGATCAGTTGTGGTTGCAAGAGTGCTTGTACAAAAAGGTGTGGGTGTAAGAAGGCAGGACTCTCTTGTTCAGGTTTGTGTAATTGCAGTTCGGATTCTTGTAACAACCACAGAAACACTGTCCTGTTGGAAATTTCTGAGTTCGATGAATAATATGTATATAGGTCATGTCATTTCTGTATATAGCGTTGATAATAGTCAATGTAACTTAATCCATGTTGATTGATTTGTACATTCTGTAAATATTATTTATTGATTTTTGTACATTCTGTAAATATTATTTATTGATCTAATACTGCCAGACACAGACGTGTCTGTTCGGTCCCAAGCCCGAAAATAGTTGAGTTCTCATGCTGACGAATTTTATGCCAAAAGGAGAACTCGGCCAGAAGCAGAGGGGGTCTTCCATAATGTCTATTTTGTAAGCAATGATAAAAGTCTTCAAATGGTGGTGGATTTTTTATCGTCTGTCCAACTAACATCCCGTTCTGTACTACGACCCTTTGGGCAAATCCGTTAGGAAAATCGTCATTTTTTGCGTAAATCCGATACTTTTTTGTGAATTTTCAATTATTTTTCGCAGAAATTGTCACAGAATGCACATTTTCCTCTAGGTAAATGTATATTAGACATTATGTAGCTCGAAATACGCGTAAACAAAAAATACAGTTGGATCAATTCGAGGTTACAAAGTTCGAGCGATTTTTTTTTATTTTTTTCAAACGCGTTTTCGAAAAAAGGCTGTAGGAAAAAAAGCTCAACTGGGATTTTAGGGGACTTTTGTCTAATCGTTCAGTGACATGTACTCGACATTCCCTGAAAAAATCAGCTTTCTCCGATTTTTTTCCCTAGTGAAACCTAATGTTCTTGGGCTATAGGATGATTCTACGGATTGTTTTACTCACTTCTTACCATTACTCTCGACTCAACTATTGCAAATTAACATATCCATGCTTGCCGAAATGGTGGCGACAGGATTTAATCGAAGAGGGGTTGTACTTCCCGATAGGGGTTGGCTATGGTTTATATACACTATCCCCCACCCCATGTAAGTATTGGACATATAATTTGTAGAGGCTGCGAATAGCAGGCATAAGTATGTCGTGATCAGACGGAGAAAGAGGAATGTGACAGACAACGAATTAAATGAATACATCTTTATCTATTTTTGTGTTAGCTATTCTAATGATCAAGTGTCTATTCAATGAGGTACCCTCAATTTAAAAACACTGGAAATTTTCTAGGTCAGTAATTTTGTGAAAAAATTTTTTTTCTGCGAACTTCATAAATGGTACATATCTTCAATGCATGTGTATCCTAAAGTTTGAACTCTGTAAATTAGCAACTATGGGAGGAGGTGATTACACCATGAAGGTACCCGCAGTTAAAAAAAACACACGAAATTTTCTAAGGTGATAAAAGGAAATAACTGTGAAATAACATACAGAGTCGTGTGAACGTCTACGTGCTGATGAGAGTTTCATTTTCTTCCCTATCATTCTCTTGCTTCATTTCGCCAGGATGTTAAAACAATACTTCTGTTCTCTCTCGTTTTGCAAGCTATGATGCAAATTTCACGGACTTGACAACCGTTAAATATTCCCAGTTCCTTATTCGACGTTCGTTATCAACCGATTTTATCGGTTGATAACGAATGCCGAACAAGGAACTGGGAATAAATATCGGTTGTGACGTCCCCACAAATTTCTACCTGTAAGTTGGATGTTAGCATATGTTCTGCATTAGAAACGGAATATATCGCCGATTTGCCACTCCCAATGCCTGGGTCCAAAATATCCTCAACGAAATTATGCAGAACGTACGTGGACAAAACAAACACCTTTATATGACAAGTTACCTTTCAGAACGATGCAAAACATCGCTAAAACGAATTCCTTCATTATTATTTAATCCAGAACGTGAGAATGTTTTGTGCGCGGAATAGTCAGATAGATAACAGTGATAAGGAATCGACCCATATGCCCCGACATTTCATACAGCAAGCAACGCATTGCATATATTTCTAGTAATAGCCGACATTTATGTTATAACTTTGTCGATTTTTATGCTATTCAACAAACTTGAATTCGTATATTGCGATTGTAAATCTTTCTCCCCCAGCCGCGTGTTTTGGGCACTTCCCCGGTAATCACAAATTTGAAACTGACACACTTAGTTAAGAAAAGAATTATCAAATCACTTATTTTTATATTGGACCCGCTGTTCGAATGAGCCGGAAAATGTGTTTTTGTTAACATTTTAATTGCGAGCTCATTGTCAAGCCTATCCTTCCGAAATTTCGGAAATATAACCATATCTAAAAATGTAAATTGGACTACTTCCTGAATTATGAACGGAAAAGGCCAAACTGGCAATGGTGTCACAGTGGGCCATGAGCCCTATAATTACAGTTTGTCCGATTTGGACGAAATGTTAGCATGTTATAGAATAAATAATTATCAGATAGCTATTTTTTAATTTTTTTAATTTACCGTCACTTTAAGTTTAAGAATTTTTAGGCACCTTATTACACGCCTGTTTATTGCACGCCTGTTCTATGAACTCCCCGTCAACAGCAACACAAAACCATGCGGAAAATGAAAATCCGTTCCACATACATGTGCCGAACGGAAATCCTTGAGCAGACGAAACTGAACCGATAACGAAATAACTGAATAAAATGTCTGTGTGAGTACGAGAGTGCAAATTTGGTTGGCGATAAAATTAAAATGTGTTTTTTTTGTTGATAGTTGTCAAATAAATTGTCGAGTGTCCTTCTAATAATTGCTTTTTAGAAACGTGAACGCGTGTAATAAACACAGAACGATAGGCGCGTACGGCCTCTGTCATCATTTAGGAAGCTATTCCACAAAATGCATCGAGTCGATGGATATCGAGAAGTATCGTTTAGTTAATTTGTGATAATTCACAGGCTAGTATATGATAAAAACTCAATATTTGGGTTTTTCTATTTAACGTCAGTTTGACGTTTTGACGTTATTGCAAATTTTGACGTTTGCAGTTTTAAATATGACCCACGGTG
The DNA here is from genome assembly GCA_031216915.1 of Pictodentalium vernedei. Lineage (NCBI taxonomy): Eukaryota > Metazoa > Mollusca > Scaphopoda > Dentaliida > Dentaliidae > Pictodentalium > Pictodentalium vernedei. The sequence continues at coordinate 24,081,273 of CM062289.1, forward strand.
TAACACGCGTCACGCAAAAACTACAAAGGATGGGGCTACGATATTGCTCAGGCAGCAATTAACCCTTTGAACACTGGCGGTCCATGTCAGTTCAATGACAGCAATTGGAAGAGTCCATATTTATTATTTGGGGGTAGACCAATTAATATTTTCATCGTGCAGCTTAGGGCTGTACGTTGAAAATATTGATTGGTCAACTCACACATCAACTAACAGCCACCCCCTTAATGAAATTATGACGTATCCTGTTCCTTGGCCGGTAAAGCGGCCGGTCGAGTTCGAAGGGTTAATTGTTAAGGTGGTGAATTCTCAGATTTGGTCTCGACTGATGTAATAAACTGGATGTTATAACTTTAAAGGCGACTGGGACAAATACATCAAAAACTACATTTCACTGGATAAAGTTGACATCGAGAGAAACTTTAGTTCATTTTAGTTTTATTGGCATTTAGAACGTATAATTTCAAATACAAAAGTAAAAAAAAAAAAATAAAATTGTTCTTCTAATATCCGAGGTATGACTCCGTGTTTTCGGCTATTTTGGACAGTTTTCATGGAAAAGTCTTGATTTTATTACCACCTGGCCTCCAAATTTATAATGTACAGTTAAAACTAGAATACCTGTCACGAACTGTGCGCTTATCTAGGCTTAATTGCGCGTAGGAATTGCGCGCAATTGCCATATCGAATGGCATCCAAAGCACGGCAGGTTCTCCTGGTTACTCATAGCAAACACATGCAATGTTTCGGCCAATGGACCTCCGGGTTACCCGGAGGTCCATTGGCTGAAACATTGCTTGTGCACAGGCCATATGTACAGGATTTGATAGCCTTACTATGGTCATAACGCGTAGCTTAACGCCCAGATCGACGTGCTATTTGTGCACATTTCGTGACAGGACTTCAAGTCTTAACTGTATGTGACAAAGGGTTGGAACTCCACCCGCTTCTTTTTAATCATTTAAAATTATCAACAATGTCCTTAATTTTTTTTTAATTTAGATCCGCAATGTGAGCGATGCGAGATGAATGTTTTTTTTAAATTAATCTTTCCCTTTCAGCCACATTTTGAGGCTCATCCTTATGAAATATGGGGAAAAAAATATCTTCAATAAAAATGTCTTGCCTTTGTCAGAAATCCTCAACGGTCAAGGCTCACCTGATCGGTGACGCCAGATGAGGTCAATGTTCTGAAAATTAAAGAACGTTCGATTTTAACGCTATTTTAGTATTTTGTGGAGCACTATACGTGTTCTAGGATTTTTTTTTATTTAGGCTAAACGAAATTAATCTTTTGATTCTCAGGCGGCAGCGCATTCGTTTTATCGGCCTGCGTTCGTCATATTTATTTTGGAGGCAAAATTAAAAATGTATAAAACCATCGCAGGGTGCGATTTTAGCGGTATCGCATCACTATTTGCGATGCAATATGCCGTATACATTAGGCTAAAAAGAGTTGATCCTCGGGCAGTCCCTCATCGAATTTGATCCCCGTCATTGGACATTTTTATTGCCTTTCAGTGTCTTCCAATATTAGTACAAACTCAGAGATACACGGAACCTTTTTCACATTTTTTGATTGATGTATATTCATTTAATTGCGTCTACCCATAGATTAAATGCTTTTACTTTAGTGAGGCCGACTAAAAAGTCTAACGCTAAAAGAAATGTGTCTCAGGAAATCCCACATTGAATTTGTACCCCCTCATTGGACATTTTTATTGCCTTTCGGTGTCTCCCAATTAGGACTGAAACGGTTGGCTCATTTCCACAACCGACTATCCTAGAGTTATAACAGGATAATATCCGGTTATTCGTGGCCATTATTTCACCGAATATGGAATCAAAACTATTGGGATTGGAAAGCAGTATTCGCAGAAACTATTCCGTAGTGTGTATACAAACGAACGTTGTCGAGTACTTCGAAATTGTTTCTGCGATTGCTCAGTGCTCACGGAAATTGCTTCTCATAAACGAAATCTCGAACGCCAAAGTCGTTTATTTCCCAATATATACAACACAGCTTCGTGGTGTAATGTATCCCAAAGGAGAAACGGCAGATTTTCTGCGTTTCAACAGTGGAATGACGAACACTACTGATATTTCGGATAACCGTTTGACGGTTTTTCTAATCGGTTGGGTAGGTAACTGGTTTCAAACCGGTTATCCCGGTTATCCGGTTAACCATTTCAGTACTACACCCAATATTAGTACAAATTCAGGGAGACCCGTAACTTTTTACATTTTTTTGTTTGATGTATAAAATTGTAACGAGGCAAATCCTCATAGATTAAATACTTTTACTTCAAAGATAATATGAAGAGCATCGAAAGAATATGAAGCCTTTTTACTGCAATACCTACAGCTTGATTTTAGAGGAATGTTTTATTTTTCAAATTAAAAATTAATTTATTTGTATGAATATGCACTTTCTATCATTCTGTTTAAAAAGACAGCCGGAATCCTTTCCGTGTTCGCTCACCTTTTGCAGAAGAAAAAAAATAAAAATAAAACCCTCCCTCCCTCCCTCACTGATTTGAAAAAAAAATTGTCTGAGAATCAATTAATTTGTTTTGTATGGCCTTATCGTCACCTTTACGTTGTTATATCTTTTCATGTTTCCACTTGTTACCATGCATACCTTTCCATGTTGTCACAGTCCAACCATACACGCTGCAAAAGATTCGATTTTCATATTTTTCGTACCTAAAGGAATACGCCAGCGCGGAAGGATGAAACGAGTTTTTTCCTTCTGCGATGGCACAAGTGCCACATCGATTAACCCATTCACACGCGGGTGTCGTTCTGTGTTTATTACTAGGCACATAGAACACATTGGAACTCAGGGGACGAACTATCAACAAAAAGAACACATTTTATAGTCAGCCAAATGAGGGGGGACCCGTGTTACTATTTTGAGCTATCGCTAGCGATTCAAATTGTAATCGCGGTGCACGATTTGTAGAAAATTTCAGTGAAATTTCGCTTCTATTTAAAAATATTCCATCAACGATTTCCGTTCGGCACATGTGTGCGGAACGGATTTTCATTTTCCGCATGGTTTAGTGTTGCTGTAGATGGGGATTTCATAGAACAGGCGTGTTATAAATAGACAGAACGGCACAAGCGTTTGAATGGGTTAATGTTTATCGCACGAGTTTGGTTGGGCGCAATAATACCACGAGAGGCGAAGCCTCGAGTGGTATTCTGCGCCAAACCAAACGAGTACGATAAACATTAAGCCATTCAAACGCTTGTGCAGTTCTGTATTTATTACACACCTTCGCAAATTTCTAAAACACGCCGTTTACAGTAATACTAAGTGAGAATTAACCTATCCTTCTGAGAAGTAAAGGAAATAAAATAAGACAAAAATCCAAATTATTCTTCACAAGCAGGAGACCAGTCTTATTGTTATTTCGTACGCTGATTGAACTTTCATTCATAGTTTCAACTTGCAAATTGTAATGCGTCACCACTTCGATCGATGAAACACTGTTCATCTGAAATACAGTTCACCGTCTTTTTGTGCCTCAATTTTACAGCGCGAATTCTGAACGGTTGATGTGATCCCCACCAAAAAAGTTACCACACATTCACAAAAAACAATAGGTGTAAATTCGGAAAATCCATCAATGAGAAATTATAAAAAAAACTCACATGTTTATCTGACTTCCAAATTCCCTGCGACTGTTGTTACTCGACTTGTTGACAGACCGGTTAAGATTTTAGTCAAGATTACACTATTTACAGTAGCCATTGTCAATTCATCCCACGTAAATTAAATTTATATCCTTATTGTCCAAGAAAAATTATCGTATTGTTCACTATTCCTGCTCAAAATGTATTAAAGTTCGTGTTATAGCCTTTATCAGGGGTACATAATCCATACGAATTCAAGTGAATATCGACAGGCAATTTGTTTTGGATTTCGATGTGGTGACCTAGAAACTTGCTCGCGCAACGTCATTCATTCGAAATGACGTCACTCATAGACGCTTTCATATTCTGTCTACATTGTTCTTTAGTTTGAACTGTATTTGAGTCATTCCCATGTCATACTTTAACCCATCGGGTTATTTAATCAATAGTCAGTCAGTATTGTTCACGTTAAGAAAATAAATTAGAAAGTTTCTTTTGATGGTCGGACAGTCATTACTACATGAGTTTCTTCAGAAACAATATAAACGCAGATACTGTAGACTGCGAACATCCACTTTACAACATCAAAATAAATGACCTATCGCATCGAAACGGGCCCATGTACTGTATCCCCAGAAATATGACTGGTTCCATTCTTACATTAAAAAAGTGCCAAAATCTGTATCCCACACGTGTGCAATAAAAGTTTATTTTTATCACACATCCTAGAATGCCGTGGTCAAACCTTAATTTTAAATGGGTGTGTAATAAAAATTTATTCAGCATCACATTCGTATTCACTTAGAAATAATTTATTCAATATTTTCGTGTTAAACCCGATCGAGTGTCGAAAAATTTTAAAATGTAATTTCCTTGTACAAAATTGAAATTAAGTGGCATATGACCTCGAACCCTTCTCCTTGAACTGATAAAAATCGGTGGAGGTCCTGCTTCGTTGAGTGATATCTGGAGATTCGCTCGCGATCTTACGTATATATACATGTATATAGTTATATCAATGGTATATTTCGATTGTAAGACTACTGTTTTTTCCCACTTACTTATTTTTTTTTATTTCTTATTCCTCCAACACGACTTTTAGGGCACTTCCAGTTCATGAAATTTGTCACACATATTGGATATTGGTTCTATATTACGGGACCGATTTCAGATTTTCAACTATGCTGGTCTTTCCAAACTGTAAAATTTACATTTTTGTAACTAAACTTTTAATATTAACTCAAGTATTCAGCTCATCTTGTCAAAATTTTGTGAATGCATTCTCCAATAAAACTCGTATCTAATAACCTTTAGTCGTCCAGGAAAACTCTTAAAGGGTTTGGTAGGGGGTGCGGTGGCTCAGTGGTTACAGCATTGGACTTCAAACGAAAAGGCCCACGTTTTGATCCCACCAGGAGCAACTGCGTGTGTCCTTGGGCAAAGCACTAACTTCCGGTTGCCCACGTGAGGGCAAGGTGGCGCTGTGTACTAAGGCGTACTGTGCGTAGATGGTGCATTTGCGCTCAACCAATGCTAACCCTACTTGTGTGGAGTTGGTACGTTCTGGAGTCTGACAATACTCACCGTTGGCTGGTGGTTCTCTACAGGTACTCCGCCTTCCCCCACCCGTGAAACTGACCGACACAAGGGAGGTGACCGTGGCTGTCGAAAGTGTCGTTAAATCTCAATAAATAAATATATAAGCAAATAAATAAATAACAAAATAAATAATTTGTTAAATAAATGAACATAAGATATGGTCGTACCGATTCGTGACATCATTGAGGGTTACAGTGCAACAAATGTAAATTCGTCTGATTTTAATTTTAATATATTCCAGAGATCAAAATTAAGAGATAGCTGTTTTGTGTTTTTTCGATTTACCAACATTTTTGTCGTTTTTACGTTAATTAAAATTTAGCAATTTCACCATTGTTAGCCCCCAAAGCGCCAAAACCAGCGACAAAGACTATACAGCACTCACTTACGTACAGGTATGAAACTTCAAACAATATCTATCGTACAATAGATTAGGGATCTGTGAATCACACATGTTTTTTTCGAATCGAATCTCGAATCGAATCGTGTGTCTGATATCAATATCGAATCGAATCGAATCTTAATGGACTCCACAGGGAACACTTGTTCAGTTCCCTTCAGTAAGATTATAAGTTATTGTGATGAGTTGACGATAACATGGTCTGATGTTTGCGGCTCCGGGCTTATATTCAATCGAGACGCGAATCATCGAGGTTGAACATACGCTGCGAGCCGCAAACCCCAGACCATGTTACCGTCAACTCATCACAATAACGTAGATGGTCCAATAAGACACTACCCATAGCCCAACACCAACATCGTGAAACACGAGAGGCTCATTTACTAAACTTGTGATCGTTAAAAAGTTGCCTTGTTCAAGGCAACTTTTAACGATCACGGTTTTAGTAAATAAACCTCTCGTGTACTCCAATACGACACTGGATACATAATCAATAAACCAGATAAACTCACTCCATCTCAGTTCAAATCGGTTTGCAATTTAAACAACACTTCATCCGAAACACCGTCTGCTGCACGTGTGAAAAATCCAGAAAAATGAAGCAGCTTGCTAGTCACTCCCTTGATGAAGCAATTACGAAACGGGCGGCGTCATTTTAATTATTTCGCGTGGTGACATCAGACGATAACATTTGCTACTGGAGCCGTAAACATAAAAGAAACTACGCCAGCCCCATCCAATCAGAGGGCGAGGGTTTGACTATTATTGGAACATCTCTTCCAATAAAATACATATCCAAAAATGCAATAAGTTTCCACCCGACGAATAAAAAGTCCGAATAAAGGGAACTTTCGAATGATATCACGTCACGCTCGGAAAAAAATGAAAGTTTGTCCATTTTCATGAAATTGTAATATGTTGTGGAGCTAAAGAAATAGGAGACACACGTTTTTCTATTTTTTCGATTTTCTCTTTACGTTATCTGTCCTATTTAGGATGGGTTATATTGTATTAGTCTTTTACCTACAAAAAAACGCCATTCATTTTTTTATATTTTCACTTTTTGCTTTCAAAACATAAGTTATGATCCCTCATTGGAACGAGCTCGACGAGCTCGTTCCACTGAGGAGGTCATAACCTATGTTTTGGAAGCAAAAAATGAGAATTTTTAGTTGTAAGAGGATGTTTTTTCCAAGTGCCGTCAGCAACTCAAGTTAGGTGATGGGTTAAAAAGTCATACTAAGTGGCTAATTTGTGCGTGTGTGTGTCATATGGTAAATAGAATATGAAATGAGTGTTTTTCTCATATAATATTTATGAAACTCGTCCGAATTTTCCGTTTGGGCTCGCCAGAGGCTCGCCCAAACGGAAAATTCTTAGACTCGTTTCATAAATATTATATGAGAAAAACACTCATTTCATATCCTCTATATCTTCCTTTTTCCTCTTTTTATGAAATGAGTTTGTAATTCAATGAGTTCAAACAACATGTCCTCGCTCTCATCTTACAAGGTCGCTTGACAACTTTTCAACTTTTTTTGTAAGCCCCAAACCTATGACACGCATAACTTCTTTCATAACACTTCACACGATAGTTGCTACATTACCACCCTAACAAATGTTTATAATTTCCATGTTGATTACGCCACAGTTTCGTCGTTTTGACGTAAAAATGTCAATTTTGAACAATTTTGATTTTTTCGTGTATACGAAAGGTGATCGCTTTTTAAATTACAGAAATACAATTTTTCATAAAAACCATACCCAAACATGCAATCAGTTTTCACCCGGCGGAAATAAGTCTTTCGAAGCGAAATTCGGATGTCTACGTCGCAAAAGTTAAAGCTGTTTTCGGTTTGGACGAAATTTTAGTATGTTGTAGAGCTAAAAGAGTTTTTTGTTTTTTCGATTTTCCGCCATTTTTGACGTTTTCACGTCCATTTCGTTTTTTTTTTTTTTTCTTTTTTGACAGAAATGAGTCAGAAATACGCACACGGATATTACTATAAAACACAGAGGCACAAAATAAAACGATAACTAATGGAGAAAAGTGTCATGGGTTGAGCTCGCTACATCCAAAACTCCAGAAATTACAGAAACACGTAAAAATGGCTAAAAATTAAATTCACTAGATAAAGTTGAAATTAAGTTTTATTTTAGTTTATTTTAGTTCAAGTGACATTTTAGTTAGTATTATGCTAAATACAGAAAGAAAAAAAACAATTTGAAAATCGGACTTCAAACACCGGAGATATAACAAAATATACTATCGGTCGTGTTACTTCATTTTCCGACCATTTTCGGCAGTTTTCATTAAAAAGTCTAATTTGATTACTGACAGACATCCCAGTTATAAGAAGGAAAGCTTGGATACTACACACACCGCTTTTTAGTGATTATAAATTGTGAATTATGTCTTTAGTTCCTTCACTTTCATCGATGTTAGCGATGCAGGTTTTGCGTTTTAGCCCCATTCTTGGCCTCATCCTTCTGAAAGTTTGAAACCGCAGAAGATTCGGCTTTCATATCTTGCAGCCACACCTGCGCCATTGGGCCAAGCAAGGAGGGGCGTTAATATAAGTTATATACTTGTTCACCACTCCTTGTAAAACTCATAAGATTTAAAAAAAAATCCACCTGGGGGAATATTTGAATTTATTCAACATCATATTCGTATTCACACTGATATAATATATTCATTATTATCAACTATAAACGCAATAGAGTGTCGAAAAACTTCAAAATATGAAGTTCCAATTAAGTGACACCTACCTCGACTTTGAAGTGACAAAAATCTTCATTAGTCGTGCTTCGCTGGATGGTATATGGTGATTCGATCGCGATCATAAGTAGACCTCTTGCTCTCTTTGTTTTCGTTTCAAAATAAAATTTCTATTTGAAAACCTTTCTTACCCTTTACATAACGTAACGGCAAAAACCGGCCAGAGCAATTCACAAAATCACCATTCCATTTTTATTATTTTTTCATTTTTGGCACAAACACATAGATTATGACCACTCATTGGAACGAGCTCTTTGAGCTCGTTCCAATGAGTGGTCATAATCTATGTTTTTGCGCAAAAATGAAAAAAAAGTTATTCAAGATTTTTGTTTGCAAGTATCGTCTGCCTTTCGTGTAAGGTAAAAGAGTAAATTATTTTGGAATATGAAATTACAAATTCAATTTCTATTCCTCCTATGTTTAACCGTAATGCAAAGTTTCGAGAGAAAACCCTCTCCTATGTTTTCAAACTGAAGAAATAAAACATGTACACTTTCTCCGTGATTTGACTACCCAGATATGTTTAATTTCTCGCATTTCGAAGTATAGCGAGAAATTATGTATTGTGGGTATTTTTGTTAAGGGTTAAGGGCTTTCAATGTAGTGTCTTTGCAAAGTCTGTGTAACGGTCCAGTGACAACCGTGTTTTTTGACACGGGATATCCAGGTTTGTCACGCTGCGTGACCAGTGTTATTGTGATATTGAGAAAATGTGTCATTTCATGTTGAATTTTCATACTGAAAGAGAAAGGATGGAAGTCGGCATTCTGTATTCTGAGGTCAAGTTTGCATGCTCCGACTACAGGTTTCCAGGGGCTTTTGCCACACTGGGGGGGGGGGGGGGGGGGGGGGGGGGGGGGGGGGGGGTTATCTCTGTTTTTTTCCTGGGTGGCTTGTTGACCAAGGATGGGTTCTTACTGACGCTTAACATGCATTAGTATTTTCACCTTTTATATTCATGTAAATCACAGGATATTTGGGTTTTTTTTAAAAATTATTTTACGTCATTAAATATGGGGTTTCATGCTAACCTTTCTAGCGAGTTCCCGACTACTTGAAGTAGGTATTTATTTATTATCTCACACAGGTGTGGTTTATCACCATTCCAGTTCTTATCAGAAGTATACTCGATACGTCGTAATAACATAAGGCATGTCTGTTGTTACGTGTGATGTCAGCTTAGCCACGTGAGCATAATTTGTCATATTTAATCGGTACACGCACCACATGATGTTTGTGTGATGTACGGTTCGGTACTCAGAGGACATCTTCATGGTTTCCGATGGTGCCACGTGTTGTTTTGAACGTGGCTTCCTTTCGGGGGTATGGACTGTTGATAGGAATGTGTATGAACATTTAACAATCTTCATCCGACATAAAACTTCCTGAGTTCGTGTTGGCATTTGAGGCCGACATTTGTTATGAAATTACAGGACCATTTTCATTGACACTTAGTTCGTCGCCTGAGTGCTAGAATGTCCTATGTCCTATAGGGGACAGAGTTCTCCCACAGGGACAGAGTACTCCTATAGAGGACATAGGACATTCTAGAACTCAGGCGACGAATTATGTGTTGCTTGTAAGATTGTATGTTATTTTGTTCAAATTAAATTGTTGCGATTCATACGCAGGGTTGAGGGGGGGGGGGGGATAAAACGTCCCTGGGTTTCACGAATTGAAATTTAGTAATCAGCTTCCGTATGAGGTCTGGAATAAAGCTTGTTCAAACGTAGTTCGAGGGGTACAATTTGCAGTAGTTTTGAAGAAGTACGCTTTTGGCCGCATCCCATTTTTTAAATTATAAAACTCTGGGCTGATTTGAAAGAAGTTTGGAACACAGTGTAAGTTGATGCTATATACTTTTATGGCAGTAAAATATATGAGCCGATGCTTGCGTTAATGGGGCACAACACTGGTTAGAAAGAAAACAATATACATCTTTTTTATTGCACTAAACGTCAATATCCTTTTTGTGTAGACATTTACCCCTGATATGCCCGCTTTGGTACTTTGGACTGCAAAGTTCTGTCGGATATTTCATTATCAAACTGACAAACAGCTGCCAGTTATTTCTAGAGTCGGCAGATAGATAGAAACAAAACTCGACAGGAGTCGATATTTTTTGATAAAATAATTGGTAGTAGGAAGGGGAAAGATCAGGCGCTTTATACCTGTGTCACTTACCCAAAGTTCCTGAGCCATGGGTTTGGTGAGTATCATGTGAAGGAAATAATGTTTATTGTGATTTCTGGCACAGTATCTACCCCTAAGAAAATAGTTGATAGAATTTCAGGGATGGCAGCTTTCAAACTTTCCAGTTTGCAGCCAAAATACTTGTGACCACGTAAAGGCAATAACCAAGCTCATAGAGCAATCGGGACAGAGTTTTGGACATCTTGGATGAGAGTTGAGAGGTTAAACAATTAATTTATGTCATTACCTAAACCACCGAAGCCTACCTTTGTACCTAAACAGAGGCGGCCACCCAAATCGCTGCCACTATATTAAAGTAATCTTGTGTAAGCTCCTAGAGTATTTATGATAGTGATTTTAATTTCTATAATTAGGTTTGAGAGGTCTCAAATTTCACTTAAATCTTCACATAAATATCTAAGTATTCGTTTGTTATTCATGATTATCACCAAATGTACTCAATGTCCTGGTTACTTTCTGCAGCAGTTAAAATAGTGATTTTAGTATCTATGACAATGTGAAGAGTGGATAGAAATAATCTGAGAAGTAATACTATCGGGCACTGTACATGGTTGGTCATGGAGTCATTGTTTCTTGTCAGCTGAAAGAGAATGATACTGTTCTGTGTTTTCAAAAGTTATCAATTGTCCCGAATCAGAGAGTTCTACTTCCAGTCTACACCAATCCCCGTGTCTTTACCAATTTAGTAGTGACAAAAATGACTTGAGATGACTCTCACGGAAACAAAGCACGTCTCATCGAGTCAATGACATTTCTATGCAGGCCAAGATCTATGCTGAACTGCCACACCTTGGGAATCTGAAGCAGACATTGGTCAACATAGAGCCACATCAGCTGAAAATTTATATAGCCAGTGCATGTTTGGGACTATAATAATAATAATAAATAATAATTAATTTTGTATAGCGTGAAACCATCTAGGGTGCTCTAAAACGCTTAACAGATTGTGTTAAGAGACACTTCGTCCGGAATGCTAGAATGTTTTATGTATGGGACATAGAACATTCTGGCACTCAGGCGACGACTTGTTAATGAACCCAAGGAATCTCCACAATTTGTCTGCAAAAAGAGGTACAAACCAGCCCCGAGAGTATCGGTATCAGAACAAGGGATAAAGCGTCAATCTTAGATGTTGTTGGGTATCTACCACTAAACAATACACCAACCATGGAGTTGACCATAGTGCTTGACACATACCCCCTATACAGTTCCAGACGGAAAGCACTATAATCGTGCTGTCATATTTCACAAGTCGTCCCCTGAATTGCAATGTGCTCTATATACCAGTAGACACATAGAACACAATGGAACTCCGGGGACGGAGTAATGCACTGGTGAGGCTGACATGGGCTGAGTCCACAATATGGTTGGACAACGGTCTTAGGAGCGCTGTAATCATAGTATCTTTGGATTTAAACCAACAAAAAATTAACAATCTCTAGCAGAGTCCGCTATTCGCAGAGTTGATGAACCCGTGGCGAAAGGTCTTAGAACAGTAATGGTGAGCTTTCATGATACGTGATGGCCAACACAGATGTGATAGAGAATGTATCACTCAGGTTTTTGTGAACTTATCGAAACGCAAACAGGAGTTAGCACCTTGTATTTCACACGTCTATAATTCAATGGTGCCTTTCCGCTGATTGGGTTAAGTAATGCCAAGTAACTGTCTGCCCACTTTGCTCAGACGACAAATCTCTCGAATGATAATCCTGATGTATATAATGTCTACAAGAGGAGGTAATTCGCTGTGCAGCTGTCGATTAATCACTCGCTGGGCGGATACCTATAGACCAGACTACTGCAGTGACAGTGAACAAAGAAGCTCAGTCTTCTGGAGGCACAGCGGAGTTCTGCTTGAAAGCTGGCGCTATCAAAGGTATTACCTTACAGCAGAGTACCGTCGTAATTCCTGGCTGCCACAGTTGAGAGACGTAGTGCAAGGAAACAAATCGGAACCAAAATAGCCAAGAATCCAGAAAAGATGGTGATAGAGTGTCTGCAGTTGTTGGGTTCATCCAAGATTGGTCTGTCAATTCGCAGAGAAGCAGTGTCTCATTATTTATCATACCTACCCAAAAGTCACAACCCAAGGACAATATCACTGACGCGACGAAGGCATACAAGATGGGTGAGCAAAGATATCCACACTGCAAGGAGGAGAAACAAGCGAAAGACTCATGCGTAACAAATTCCATGTACCGCTCAAGCTAACAAGTTGGATACATTCGCCGATACGAGCAAGAAAAAAGTAATGAAAAGAAGTGGGAATGACATCATCTTGAAGGCTGATAGGTCTCTAGTTTGTTGCATCATAATGATAACAGAAGGATGGAATTTTCAGATAAAGGATATCCTCTTTCTCCCCCATGGGCCGTTACTATGGACTCTGGCCACGCCTGTGCAATTACTCAGAAAAACAGAGTTACCTTAACAAAAACTTTGTATAAGAATGTGATAGAAACAGACCACCTCCCTGATAACACCAATTGTGTGGTCAATGGTACAAACGTGATTCACGAGTAAAAGTCCATCAAGCTGATTTGAGGAGACGTTGAACGACAGTCTTTTTTGTGGAACTACCTCTTATGATTGGCATGTTTGAAAGGTATAGATGAAAACAATTTTTCAAAAGTTTGTCATTGATCTACTGATCTTCATAAAAATATGTTGCTTCAAATATACCTACGCGTGGAAGGCGTGTGTACAAAATGAGACGGAACCCACTCTCAAGTTTGTCGCACAGCAATATGTACCATACTATTTCACCAATTTTCGAAATGGATAATTTTGCCTCAATCACTTCGTCTATGTTCATACATAGACGAAGTACAATTGCTTACGTCAGCAGAACTTGGGACGTGAGACGTGAGTGGTCCTCTACGAATCACTTGCGTGCAGGAGTTTCCACTCAATGATATGATTATTACTGTTTATTACTTTCCAAAGTGTGATTTACTGGATTTCCGGGTTTGATTATAAATGATAACTTCACAAGTGAATTATGCAATCAACAATTGTGTCATGTATCCGTGCGCGCAAACGAAGACGCTTTGCCGTGGATGTAATGGGGGCTTCATTGTTTTTTTTTCCTTTTTAACCCTTCACCTAACACGAAAAGCAGACGACACTTCCAAAAAATTCTTGAATAACTATTATTTTCATTCTTTGGTCTCCAAAACATAGGTTATGACCCCTCATTGGAACGAGCTCGTCGAGCTCGTTCCAATGAGGGGTCATAACCTATGTTTTAGAGACAAAAAATGAAAAAATAATGAAAATTAATTGGCGATTTTTAAGAATAGGTCTGGCCGTTGTTGGCCGTTACGTTAGGTAAATGGTTAAATAATATAATTATCGTTAATAACGAAAAGTAATAAACAGAGTAATCGCTTGAATGGACTGGTTATGTGAAATAATTTATTTGAGGCGAGCGACTATATTGTAAAACACTCGTGCGCATTTGCGCACTCGTGTTTGTACAACGGCCCTCACCTCTCATGAATTATTTCACGTAACCAGTCCAGTCAAACGATTACTCTCTATGTGAAGAGAAAAAGTCGGAAAATTATCTACGTAAAGCGTTACTGGTGCTTTCGGTTGCTGGATCGAATTCTGTGGCGACATTCGTTGATGTCGCCACAGAATAATTGGCACAGAATAATTCTTTGCGATCTTGGGGACTGGGTCGGTTTAAATGTGAATTTGTCCCATCTGATTGTGATATGTCACCCGATTGTTGATTTGTCCCTGTATCGGTTTCGGGGGGACAGCACCTGTCCCGTCCCGGTATCGGTTACGTTGGTACCGGCGCTACTTTGACATGCCTTGTTACAACTTTAAAAACAAAGAACTGAGAAGGAACTGATTTTCAGTACAAATTCAGAAAGTGGTAGATAACACGTTTATCGTTAATATTCTGGACTAAAAGAAAACCTGATATATTCTCTTTGGCGATGAAAATGGGATTCACTTTTTTTGTCTGTTTGTTTGTCTTTTTGTTTTTGGTTTTTTGTGGGTTTTGGGGAATGGTGTGGGGGACATCTTGGAATAACGCCTCAAATGTACTGTACACTTCATTAACCCTTTACCTAGCGTAACGCGCAAAACCGGCCAGCGTTATTCACAAAAATCGCTATTTAATTTTCATTATTTTTTTATTTTTGCTCCCAAAAACATTGGTTATGAACGTCGAGCTCGTTCCAATGAGGGATCATAACCTATGTTTTATTCAAGAACTCTTTTTGCAAGTGTCGTCTGCTTTTCATGTTAGGTAAAGGTTAACCGTGTGTTTGTTTGTTTGTTTATTTGGGTTTAACGACACTGTCAGCAGCCAGGGACACACCATGTCGAACAGTTTTAAGGATAGGGAAGCCGTAGTACCCGGAGAGAACCACCGATTAGCGATAAGTAACTTCAGACCATCTAGCTTTTCACTTCAGCACTCGAAATGAAGTGCACCATCGACGCACGGGACTTCCTAGTACAGTCGCCTTGGACTGGTCACTTTCCACGCGTGTACAATATTTCCACGGACGCAATAATATTAGATTCCAAACACTAATTACAGGAATAATCATCAAAAAATTAATTAATGAAGCACCAGGTACAACCCGGTGCTTCATTAATTAAAATTTTGCTAATGATGATTTTTACTACGTGGTAAACAGATGCGTGGACATCACTTCCCACGTGTGGATTACGACCAATCCACGGCGACTGTGATGTAGTACACAACGCCGCCATGCTCTCGCGTGGACAATCGGGATTGTGATTATGTTGTCCAGACTCAAGCCGACGACCTTTCGGCTGAATTTCCACTACGTTACCAATTGAGCTACCAAGACACCTCATTAACCGCGTGGCATGTAGAGTAGCTGAGTCCACACTGGATTTTTATTCAGTAGAAAAGTAAAACAGACTGAACACAGTTTAACACTTATAACACAATAGTATTATCTGAACAAATATACAAATGCTACTATTTTCGCCAAACAGGGGTTAAGATCGTATGGCAGTTATCTACAAACCTATTAGTTATTATTTTTTCTGAATTCATAAATGGTATCCCACCCTCCCCCAGCTCGTTTTTGTCAAATGTGGTGAACTAACCAAAGCCTCACAGTCAACATAGGGAACCATTTGTGGATCAATAGTTCACAGTTGATAATCAAATACCACTCTGTTTAACAATGTTTGCGAGAACAATTTATTTTTCTATATTTGTACTTTCGGACACTGTTTTGTGGTGCCTTTCTCCTGAGGACTTTTATCTGCGTGGAAAGTTTGCCATCTGTTTTTAAAAGATAAGATAAACCCTTCCTTCCGAATAAAATTAGAAATATCATTGTAGGTTTGTAACCAAGTTTATATGTCGGATTACTGTTCATAAACAACGTTCATCTCATTACGGATTAAATAGGATGAAGGAATATGTTGTAGCGATTCTTTACATTCTTTTTCAAGGTAGTAGAAAACCAGAAGTACTTTGTCTATACTGCATGGTTCGTTTATATCTTACATCAAGAACGTATTTCCCCCAGTACAAATAAAAACGTCTGGATAAAATGTAATCGGTATTGAGAGTAGCAACCATACGCGCAATCAGAAAATATTTTTGTCTGCTTCGAGTTATTACATTATTCTGAGGCCCAGAGCTGGGAGGAGTTAAAATTTCCCTTAACACGTTAACGTGTTAAATATTTCTGCGTTAACGTGTTAAATGACGTTAAATGTTAAAATGAACAAAACTGTAGTATTATAACAGACCAATTCCGGCCATTTTTGCTGATTTGATCTTGAATCTGATTGAACTTGCGTACACTATTAACCCTTTTAACTCCAGTGGTATCTCCAATCCCAGTTCAATGGCAGCAATTTGAAGAGTCCATATTCATTATTTGGGGTAGACCAATCAATATTTTCAACGTGCAGCCCCAAGGCCGACCTATAATATAATGGCGTTATGAAGTGTCATGTTCCTGGCCGGGAAAGCGTCCGCCTGGATTCAAATGGTCAATATAGTTCTCTCGACAATGCGACACAGTTTCAGTTAACTGAGTGAGACGAAAAAATAGATGCCCTATACATATACATTAGATGAGTCATGATGAGTGCAAAATCATTCCTGATGCACCCTAACAAACTTCAAAGTTAAACGTTAATAACTTAGTTAAAATATTTTTAACTTTGTTAAAATAATTTAACACGTTAACGTTTGAAACGTTAACTGCTCCCAGCCCTGCTGAGGCCACCGTTTTTGATAACATTAATTAAACGAAAAATAAATCAACAGCTCAACGAAACAGATTAAACCAAATCATTTTTGTCATCATGATATTTTTCTTTTGGCCTAATATGCGTTAAACGTGTAAAATAAAACAAAGAAAAAATCCATAGCTGAAACACTACCATAAACTTCAGATATTATAATATTTATCGAACAACGAATGAGGATTGCGTTATGCACAACGCAAGAACGCAATATCATGACACCTTCATTCATAAAAAAAACAATTCATAGACGCTGTCTGATCGTCAAACAAGACGCCGTCAAAAACTGAACCCAATATTTTCATTATGCGAATAAGTCAACAAAGGAAGGATTATATTGTAAGATAAATTGGCTAATACCACTTCGTGGGTTTCCGAGATCGTGTTCTGGACCCGTCAATATATGCCCAGAGACGAGGTCTCCACTTCCATACTATTTATTTATTTATTGGGGTTTAAGGACACTTTCGTCACACAGAGTCACCTCGTGTCGGAACGACGTCCATACACCATCTCGGAAAATGACAAGGTAGTAAAAACATGTATGTATTTGGAGAAATACAGATATTAAAAAATCCGAGAAACTGGATGATTTTTTTTGATAGCTCGTTTCAAACGGGAAGTGGTTGAAAAGTCCAAATAGATGTTAAAGGGACCACACGGGATGTTGCGATATAAAAAGAACTTAGGTAGAAAAGGGGAATAAAAATAATAATTCTAAAATCTATATACTTAGCAGAACGAGTTGTGATATTACTTGATAACTTGAACCTGAAAAAACATTAACCTTCTGCGTACTGCTGTCAAAATGTCCGATAAAGATAGGAAGAATGTAACCAATTGAGTCTTAAATGAGCTCTCTCCATTGATCTCGAAAGAACTGGATTGTGGGAACCTCATTGGTCACATATAAAAAAGTGTCACAGCTACCGCAATCTCAGGAGGAAGGGGGGGATCATGGGCGTCGCCAGGATTTTTCAAAAGAAGTTCGACTTTGATGAATAAAGTACACCGTGGGTACACATGGCAGATGCCTTCAGCATCTGCCAAGTGTACCCCGGTATATTCAGGAGGGGGGGGGGGGGGTATGCCCCCGGACCCCCCGTATGCACGAGCATACTAGGCAGGCTCGGTGGCATGCACCCCCCCCCCCTGAATTTTTTTTAATCAAATGAAGCTCTTTTATGACCTTTTGAATTTGCATTCTCCCGTTCTTGAAAAAAACGTAATGGGGCGTTCGTTCGCACCTAGCCTCCCCCCCCCCCCCCCCCCCGTTTCCTCTCCTGGCGACGCCTATGGGGATTGCTATAACTAAAGAATGCTCAACCATAAATAAATTTTCGAAGGTTTTCAGGTTCCGACGCCTTGTAATCTCCGATTGTCTTTTAATTAATCCTTTGTCCAACGCAGATGGTATCAAACATTATTTTAAATATCATTTTTTTTTTAATTGTTCAAAAATTGTCAACAAAACCATATCATGTGACCCCTTAACGAGCTCGTTCCAAGAGGGGTCACATGATGTGGCTTTGTTGAAATTTTTTGAAAAATAATATTTTTTAAGCTGCTGTATTTGTACATTACGCGGTCGCATGTGGCTGATTCGTGGGTAAAGGGTTAAAGAATATACTTTGATTTAATAATAAATACATTGTGTATGTACATTTTTCGTTGCAATGCTAATTGAATATTTATAACACATTTCAGTTATTATTGATCAAAACTAATTGCCATGATTAGAAAGTTGATAAAGTGTTATCAGTTTTCATTCAATGTAAACACACACTAAAAACTAAAGTGTTAAAACTGACATTTAATTTTCATTATTTTTTCATTTTTTGTCTCTAAAACATAGGTTATGACCCCTCATTGGAACGAGCTCGTCGAGCTCGTACCAATGAGGGGTCATAACCTATGTTTTGGAGACAAAAAATGAAAATAATAGTTATTCAAGACTTTTTTGGAAGTGTCGTCTGCTTTTCATGTTAGGTGAAGGGTTAAAAAGGAAATTAAATTGGTGAAATAGTATGGTATATATTGCTGTGCGACAAACTTGAGAGTGCGTTCCGTCTCATTTTATACATACGCCTTCCACGCGTAGGTATATTTGATGCAACATACTTTTATGAAGATCAGCAAATCAATGACAAACTTTTCAAAAAATTTTTTCATCTATACCTTTCAAACATGCCAATCAAAAGAGGTAGTTCCACAGAAAAGACTGTCGTTCAACGTCTCCTCAAATCAGCTTGATGGTTTCAAGGTGTTAGACCCATTCTAACTCTTAGGGTTTGATTTTAACACTCAAAGTGCAAAGCTTTAAGCACTTAGACATTACAATCGTCAGACATCTGAAACTTGAATGGATGGCACTTCCCGTGTGTCTAGCATTGGTGGTTCTTCCAGAATCGTCCATAATTTGATTTGCGCTTGGTGGGTACATAATTAAAAGAACACAACGCAGATGACGCGGATCAGGCTCGAGAGTTCGAGCCTGATCCGCGTCATCTGCGTTGTTTTCTTTTAAGTGTCGCGACATTACACTTGTCAAGTGGTATTATTGTAACACCTGTCAAGTTCTGGGATATCTACACTTGAACAAAGTGTTGGTTCAGCACATAGTAAGTGTTAAATACAGCACTTCAAGTGTAGTTTTTAACACTTTAGTTTTTAGCGTACACCATGATGTTTAATGAAGTGAAAGATGTTGATATCTGACTACAGTCAAGAAGCAACAGCTTTTACTTCATTAAATGTAAAAAACAAAACACAACATCAACACAGTGGAGGATCCATTATTCAGGTAACCTGTTTTCGTCACCTGAGTCCAGTGGTGGGAAGATAGGTTCCTCAACGGGGACGTTTTAGAAAATGGAAGGTCAGTGTGGTCCTCCTGTGGTTTCTTTGCGAACCACCACAGTGCTGTCCAGTCAAACTATTCCCGCAACTGTATATGGACTCATTTAAATTTTGAAAACACGAAATCAATTTATATGATCTCACACAAGACAAGCGCATGAGCCACAGCTTGACGTACGGTATTGTTCCCGATAATACATGGACATCCACTACCCCACCCCCACCTCCACACCCGCCCAAACAACAGTTCATAGTTTTACGAGTCCACGTTGTTCCGTCAAGCTAATGGATTCTTCCTGGTTCACGCTGCATGTTCCAATCACCGTTCCAATACGAAGATCAGCCCTCAATCCGTGTCAAAGGTCAAAGAGATCTTAATATAAATTGCATAGTTTGCTCGGAAATCCCTCTACAATGAAATGGCTGGGGACTAAACCTTTTTTTTTTGCAATCAGATCGTAAAATTCATAACGTGGAGAATTGACAAAGAGATGATAATCATATGATATTGGTTCTTATCATATGATTCGTCCGTTTTGTTCACTTTAAAACATTAGATATTTTGTTTTCATATTAATCAGTGATAAATAAAACCTTCCGTCAATTTCATTGGTCAATTTTAAACTAGACACTTTGATTGGCTGAACAAAATACAACTGGGCCACGTTTTCATAATTTGCATAATTAGAGTTGTGAGCTTTCATTGGTCAATTTCAAAACTGGACAACTTGATTGGCTAAACAAAATACAACTGGGTCACATTTGCATAATTTCAGTAGGGAGAATTTACATTATCTGTCCTATTAAGGATGGGTTTATATTCAATTAATATTTTACCTACAAGAAAAACGCCATTCATTGCTTCCAAAACATAGGTTATGACCCATCATTGGAACGAGCTCGACGAGCTCGTTCCAATGAGGGGTCATAACCTATATTTTGGAAGCAAAAAATGAACATTTTTAGTTATACGAGGATGTTTTTTCCAAGTGCCATCTGCAACTCAAGTTAGGTGAAGGGTTAAAAAGTCATACAAAGTGGCTAATTTGTGCGTGTGTGTGTCATATGATAAATAGAATATGAAATGAGTGTTTTTCTCATATAATATATATGAAACTAATCAGAATTTTCCGTTTGGGCTCGCCAGAGGCTCGCCAAAACGGAAAATTCTTAGACTCGTTTCATAAATATTATATGAGAAAAACACTCATTTCATATCCTCTATATATTTTCTATTTATGGTATTTCTGTACAAACTCAGGCACAATAGACTGACCAAGCATCAAAATTAACTTTCTAACTACTTTAATACACCGAACAATATTCTGAATATTGAGAGAAATGGCTGTAGTGGGTTGCAATCAATATGGCACGGAACTGGCATGAAAAATACAAAAGGAACACACAACTGAATGACTACTATAAACGTCAGCGGTTATTGTACAAGTAGAACAATGAATGGGGATTACGTCAGTTCCAGAACACAATACCATGACATCATGATCCAATTCATAGACGCTGAATGATTGTTAAAACAGACGCCCTTAAAACTACATCCAACCACTTCATTATGCGAACATGGTAAGAAAGGGAGGAATATTACCACAATGTGACCTCACCTCTGGGTGATATATCGACTCGTCCTAACGAACTCATCTGTATGTGACCCAGATCTCGACTTCATTACACCATCTCGGAAACATACATGGTGGTAATAGCCTATATTCATCTAAAAATCCTGTGTATGGTATACCCACAAAAAGAAACGTGAACACCTTGTACAGTTATACGCCAAATAGAAAAGTTTAAAGGGGCAATAGGCCGCTAATTTGTTAAAATATTGATTCTCATATTTTGCTTGTATGTGAAAGAGCAAATATATAAAAAAAAAACGCTGCATGCAATGTTCAAGACACCAGAAACAACACGAAATTACCTAAAACTTTAATTAAAATGCTTTAATGCAGACAAAATTTCAGAAAACCCGACGTTGCGACGATATAAACGAAATGACCCGAAAGTTATTAGAGGTAAACATATTCTGGAAATCCCCGTTATATCATTACTGAATGCACACGGTTTCTTATTTTAACTCTGCTGCGGTTTGAATAAATGACTGTCAAGAATAACTGTGCGGATTTCAGCTAATATGGAAAATTACATTGCCTCAAAATTTACGGTGAATGATCGGCGAAAGAGTTGGGATTGAAAAACTATGGCAGCGTCTTTCAGACACCCGATAAATTTTAGCTTAGAAATTAATTTATTGAATCGAATCTGGTGCTTTCAGAAGAATGATATATAAAAAGGAGAGTACTTTGGCATATCGCAAATTGGGGTTTTGTTAAATGGTGAACTTAATTTTTTTCAAAATCGCGTCTTTTTGTTCCTTTGTTAAAGTGTTTTCACCAAAAACTACAATATTAGTTATAAATGTCATTGGCGAAGTACACGATCTCATGTACTCCGTCAGAACTTTATGCACCTTCAGCCCGGTACATGCAATTCTGACAGGGTAAACGGGGACTGGGTATCATACCAAAAAGTTGTATAACGATTTTATCAAACTGGAAAGCTTTCATGATATGTTACGCAGTCAGTATAGTTTCTGATCTCCTTCCTAGGATCCATTGAAAAGTATAACGCCGGACTATTTATCACCTCGCTCTGTTGCATAATATTTGAAGGTAGTGTCTGTTTTTTATCATTTAAATATTCAGTTGTTGATTTACAATTATACTTTGTGGAAACCATCACAAATTTAAGATTACACACGAGTGTGGATGGGTTAATCGATATGGCACGAGTGCCAGCGCGGAAGGATAGAACCAGAGGCCGCAGGCCTCGAGTTTTACCCTTCCGCGATGGAACAAGTGCCATATCGAGTAACCCATTGACATACGCGTATCGCTCTGTGTTTATTACACGCCTTCACGTCTATAAAAATAATTATTAGAAGGACACTCAGCAATTCATTTGACAACTATCAACAAAAAGAAAACATTTTATCGCCAACGAAATTTGCGAGGAGAACCCGTGTTACTGAGTCGTTCCCTGAGTTCATGTGTGTTCTATGTGCCTACTGGCACATAGAACACACTGGGACTCAGAGGACGATTTCCAGCTATCGCTAGCGATTCAAATTGTAATAGCGTTACACGATTTATAGAAAATTTGAGCGAAAATTCGCTTCTATTTAAAAGTAGTCCGTCAACATTTTCGTTCCGCACATATGTGCGGAACAGATCTTTATTTTCCACGCGGTTTAGTGTTGCTGTAGATGAGGATTACATACAACAGGCGTGTAACAAATTCCAGATCACACGTAACTTTATTTTCGGACGTAATCAGTAGGCACATACAACATATTGGAACTCAGGGGACGAAATACTAGCACGGGTTCCCCTCGCAAATTTGGTTGGCGATAAAATGTGTTTTTTGTGTTGATAGTTGTCAAATGAATTGCTGAGTGTCCTTCTAATAATTGTTTTTATAGATCTGAAGGCGTGTAATAAACACAGAATGACACACGCCTGCGGCCTCTCGTTCTATCCTTCCACGCTGGCACTCGTGCCATATCGATTAATCCATTTACATGCATGCGTCGTTCTGTAGATATACTTTATGGCAACTATCACTAATTTAAGACTGTGTTGTTCGCAGATCTTTTCATGTTTACTTGATTGTGTACATTTCAGATCACACGTAACTTCATTTGTGGTTATAATCATCTTCTCGGTTCCATTTTCAACCAGGAGTTATCTCGCTTGACCACGTAGAACGTTGCATGATTTTATGTACCCAGGCAAAAAGTCGTACATAGCTCTATGCACCCTGGCAGTTTGACATTTTTGTTTGCAGTATGACAAATTACAGTGTATCTTTTCCATTACTTTATAAATCAAATCTAAGGTAAAACAAACCTACTTAACTTAAAACGAGGAGAAACAAACAAAACTGTTTCATAGACCAAAGATCTATTGCTCTGCATCTTGCCTATCTTTGGTGCACTTCACCACCCCAGCCCACCACAGATATATCCCGAGCCCTTCCAACACTCACACACACACTCATTACTTTGATGACGTTTGAACTCTTACCTATAATTATAACAATGAAGTAAGGAAAATGATACGGTTTGTTTTTTTTACAGGGATTGCTGGACAGAAATGCCCACATGGTTATGAGCAGCATGGGAGTAAGTGTTACAAACTCTTGCTAGATACAGCAACATGGGCGGAGGGAAAGGTAAGTGATAACGAGGAATGTTTATGATATGGGTTAAATACACATAACGACACACGCGTGTGAATGGATTAATCAATATGACACTAGTGCCAGCGCGGAATGATGAAAGGAGAGACCGCAGGCCTTGAGTTTTATCCTTCCGAGATGGCAGATGTGCCAAATCGATTAACCCATCCACACGCGCGTGTCGTTCTATCTTTATTACACGCCTTCACGTCTATAAAACCAATTATTAGAAGGACACACAGCAATTCATTTGACAACTATCAACAAAAAGAACACATTTTATCACCAACCAAATTTGTAAGGAGAAACCCGTACTACTATTTCGTCCACCTTCTGGGATGATACTCGATTTTTGTGAGCAGCGCGTAGAGTTATGAGGCTTTACACTCTGTTGGGCGTGTTGGGTCACCCCTGGGGCAGAACAACCCTAAACTATAGTAGTTGTTTTATTATTTTTAATTTTTTTGAACGTTCTGACTAGTCCCGGACAAGTTTTTTTCTTCTTTTACTTCATTGTGCTCTAGTCCTTAGCGTAAGTGGGAAAACTTGGGCAAGGTTTTCTTACAAACCTTATCTTTCCCATGTGTTTGTTGTCACTGCCACTAAATCAACTCCACAATAGTACTACAGCTTCAACTGTCTACTAATAACAACATTATTATGATACCATTCCCAACAATCCCCACTGCAAACCAGATTACCACTCGCATAGTATTCCGTCACTATATCAATTCTAACTGTCACTACTGCCGTGTTCGGCTACTCCTGTAGTCTTCTGTTACCGATGCGCCCATTTCTACCACTGGCGGGTTGCCTCTACTAGCGTTTCTACCACTGTCTCTCAGTAGTTCTACAATTGGCTTCTTCTATGACTGTGACTGTTTGTTCTGATATCGACGTCCACTACTTGCCTTTTTATGTCAAGGTCTGTTAGACCTCAACATAATGATTTTTCTCGCCACATGCAAGAAAACATAAGTAGGTGGCTAGATGAATTAACCCTTTACCCAACGTAACGTCCAAAACAGGCCAGCGCTATTCACAAAAATCGCCAACTCTTTTTCATTATTTTTCATTTTTTGTCTCAAAAACATAGGTTATGACCCCTCATTGGAACGAGCTCGATTAGCTCGTTCCAATGAGGGGTCATAACCTATGTTTTTGAGAATCGAGCTCGTTCCAATGAGGGGTCATAACCTATGTTTTTGAGACAAAAAATGGGGAAAAAATCGTTATTTAAGAATTTTGTTTGCAAGTGACGTCTGCTTTTCAGGTTAGGTAAAGGGTTAAAAAAATACTACTTTCCAGCACAGACTTCTGTTCAAGGAAGGCTGTAATCCTCCTATCCACAAAGCACTATTTGAATGGGGAGCACATACAAACAGAATGAAATTATTATGAAGGCATGCATGCTTTAAACCAATACCTTCAATTGTTTTTTAACTGTGATCTCAATACAAGGTAAGGAACATGCCCTAAAAATGGGGTAGGTAGGGTGGTAGGAAGCACACCATATTTTTGGTCCTAAACTAGCTTTCTCTGACAAAATGATCAAAAAGGCTTCTTTCATGGTAAAACGCCTATATTCTGTGGCTGCCCAGGGTTCATGTTAGAACCGTGCCATCGTCACAACTAGTTAAAACAATCTAGTCTGGCGGGGACCTAATTTTATTTTATATATCTGCACGATCTTTTACTAAGCTGTCAACATGGAAGAATAGGAAAACACAATGACGAATTCGATTTAATATACTGTCAGAGGCGCCGTTATGGGGTTTTATAGGTGTGTGACACCCCTTTCCCATGATGCAGTTAGAATATTCATCAGTCGGGATTTCAGCCTTCACAGTCGGGACAAATCAGATTTGCACCCCCCCCCCCCCCCCCACACACACACACACACACATGCACACACCAATCGGGCATTTTCGCCATTTCCCTGTTTATCCCGATGGCAGGGGAGTTTCGTTAAGGACCCCATTAATGCACCAACAACGCTGGAAGATTTAGGCTTATATTTCTACCATTACATATTTGGCTTCATCTTTCTCTTACTACTGATTGCACTCGTCTTCCGTAATACCATTTGTACTCCATTGCCACACATCGTTAACGGAATCGTTAACTTACTAAACGTATAACTCCTCTTTCTGTAATACAATGTGTCTTCCTAGCCACACATCGGAGACTGAGCTGTTTACTTACTAAAGATATCACTCCACTTTCTCTAACACCATTTATCGTCCGAGCAACACATTTTTGGTTAAGGCGTTCACTTACTGAAAATATCACTCCACTTTCTCCAACACCATTTATCGTCCAGGCAACACATATTTGGTTAAGGCGTTCACTTACTGAAGATATCACTCCTCTTTCTGTAACACAATGTGTCCCCACAACATCACATTATTGGTTGAGACGTTCGCTTACTAAAAAATTCCCTCCTCCTCACATGACACTATGTGTCCTCCTCGCTACACATTATTAGTTGAGTCGTTCGCTTACTACATATACACCTCCGCCATACTCTACACAATGTGTCGTCCTAGCAACCAATCGTTGGTTGAGTCGTTCACTTAGTAAAGATACCACTCCTCTTTACGTAACACTATGTGCCGTCCTAGCAACACATCGTTGGTTGAGTCGTTCGCTTACTACATATACACGTCCGCGATATTCTACACAATGTGTCCCCCAAGCAACCCATCGTTAGTTGAGTTGTTCGGTTAGTAAAGATATCACTCCTCGTTACGTAACACAATGTGTCCTCCCAGCAACACATCGTTGGTTGCGTCGTTGGCTTACTAAATATACTCCTCCTCCATGCTCTACACAATGTGTCCTCCCAGCAACACATCGTTGGTTGAGTCGTGTGCTTACTAAAGATATCACTCCTCTTTACTCAACACAATGTGTCCTCCCAGCAAAACGTTGTTGGTTGAGTCGTTGGCTTACTAAATATACCCCTCCTCCATACTCTACACAATGTTTTCTCCTAGCAACACGTCGTTAGTTGAGTGATTCACATCTTAACGATATCCCTCCTCGTTACGAAACACAATATGTCCTCTTACCAACACATCGTTGGCTGAGTCATTTGCTTACTAAAGATACCACTCTTCTTTATGTAACACATTGTGTCCTCCCAGCAACACATCGTTATTTGAGTCATTTGCTTACTAAAGATATCTCTTCTCTTTACATAACACTATGTGTCCACCTAGCAATACGTCGTTGGTTGAGTCGTTTCCTTACCAAAGATGTCACTCCTCTTTATACAACACTATGTGTCCCCCTAGCAACACATCATTCGTTGAGTCGTTTCCTTACCAAAGATGTCACTCCTCTTTATACAACACTATGTGTCCCCCTAGCAACACATCGTTGGCTGAGTCGTTGGCGTACTAAAGACATCACTTCTCTTTATGTAACACAATGTACCATCCTAGCAATACGTCGTTGGTTGAGTCGTTTCCTTACCAAAGATGTCACTCCTCTTTATATAACATTATGTGTCCCCCTATCAACATATTGGTTGAGTCGTTGGCTTACTTAAAACATCACTTCTTTTTATGTAACACAATGTGCCATCCTAGCAACACGTCGTTGGATGAGTCGTTTGCTGACTAAAGATATCACTCCTCTTTACAATATACTATGTGTCCCCCTAGCAACACATCGTTGGTTGAGTCGTAGGCTTACTAAATATACCCCTTCTCCATACTCTACACAATGTGTCCTCCCAGCAACACATCGTTGGTTGAATGGTTGGCTTACTAAAGACATCACTCTTCTTTACATAACACTATGTGTCCCCCTAGCAACAATTCGTTGATTCAGTCTTTCGTATACTAAATATATGACTCCTATTTTCGCAGATACGAAACATGGAGCCGCTCTTTCCACAACCCGATTTGTCTTTGGTGGACTCGTTCTCCTACTAAAGATAGAACACTTCTTCCTGTTCACCGTTTTTTTTTACCCCTGGGATTGCATCATTAGTATTGTTGTTCGCGTATTAATGTTGAATTATGTGCGATATTAAAACATTTTCCATTTTATTTCCAGACATATTGCGGGTCTATTGATGGTCACATGGTGATGTTAAACAATGCTATAGATTCAAACGAACTAGAACACTACATAATTACTAACGATCGTAAGTGGGTTTTATCTAGGTAGCGCTAACATATTTTTACAAAAAAACATCTGGCTTTTTATTTCGACTACTCTCGGAATAACACAGGCGTATTGTCCATACAATGAAGTTTGTGTTGCTAAAAACCCACACGAATGAATAACTACAAATAGACTGATAGAAGTGAGTCCAGTGATTCTTGAAAGTCTGCTAACGCATTTCGGAAAGTCTGTAAACGAATTAAAGGATATCCATATCGTCGCGTGAGAACCATAAGGTTCTATCTTCCAGTGGAAGATAGAACCTTATGGTTCTCACACGACGATATGTCTATGGCTAAAGATGCATCGTATAACCAAAAACAAAAGCTTCCGACAAGTTGAATTAGTAACAGCTCTTATTTTTTAACTAAGTTTTAAAATAGTTTGGATTTTGTTCATGGAGGATCCTATAATAGGGGTGTCCTAGCCATTTTATTTTTTTTTTTATTTTTTTTTTTGGGGGGGGGGGGGGGGGGAGGTCGAACACGATGTTTGGACGAGCGTTCCCAAACATGGCATTCGGAAGGCTGAAAGGGGGTTGGGGTCATTCCCTAGTCTTAAATTGGAACCTCCGGTTGTTATCCCTCCTCCACACACCTCCCTTAATGACTGGAGGATCCTAGTTAGGATTGCCCCTCTCCCGAGAAGGTTTTGCGAACTTCAATACTCTGTTTTCGGTTAGAGATATGTTTAGGGGCTATAACCACCCCCCCCCCCCTCCCCACCACCACCGGCGTGCTACGCTATTACATGGGAAACGCCATATTTGCTTTTATTATCCACGTGTGATACTGTGTGTAGGATATACAGAGAATGCATATGAATAAACATACTTATTCAAAATTCAAAACATGATATCACTGAAGAGATCATCAAGCACAACGCTTACTATTGCCAAAAAAGAAAAATAGAAATTTAGAAATAAATTTTTTCCAAAGAAAATTCCTGTTTTGCGTGGTATTTTGGAAAATATTATGTTAAATGCATTGAACATCAATTTAACATGTGAGCATTACAATCACATGACGTATGTGTGATACGTGTTTTGAAGATATCGAGTTTCCGCCATTTTTATGTGCAAAAAGCATGGACTGTAGGTGTTTGTAATCATGACGTGTACCAACACATGTATTACGTAAGTAACAGTGTTGTTATTCCAGTGCCTTATAAACCCCTTTCCCAACCTAACGGTCAAATCCGCCCGGCGCTATTCACAAAAATCACCATTCAATTTTCCTCTTTTTTTCTCATTTCTGATCTCCAAAACATAGCATTTGACCCGCCTCCTGATTGGAACGAGCTTGTTGGGCTCGTTCCAGTGAGGGATCATAAGCTATATTTTTGACGCACGAAATGAGAACGAGCATCAATGTATCGTTGAAAGATTGCTCCAAAAATATTTTTAAAAATACCGGCTGCAGAATATTCATATCATTTTTGCACCAATTTGCATTATCACTGATGGGAGGGGAGACATCAAATTATCGAAGCATTCTGGCTCCAAAAACTGGCCTGGAAAATCGTTACTCTAGTCAGCTCTGCGGCCACCAATGCGAACTAACCGTCGAAAAACTGAGGATAGGAGCGCCGGTGTAACAGGAATGGAAGTCCGTAGAAACATTAGTCCCTCTGGACTATTATTCCGCGGAATTATAGTCTTAGGTCTAACATTTCTAGGAATAGTAGTCCGGCGGACTACTATTCCTAGAAATGTTAGACCTAGGACTATAATTCCGCGGAATAATAGTCCAGAGGGACTAACGTTCCTACGGACTTCCATTCCTTTTACACCGGCCGTCACTTCCACTTAACCGCCATGCCAGAGGAATTCATTATGTTGCTTCATTCGTTATAAGGGACACATTTTATAGAACTGCTTTACAGAAAATTTTCAAATTTAACAATGGAATAATCTGACCACTGCCTCAACTACGCACCGGAAGATTTCCCAATCGCACATTACGCCAGTATGTATCGGATAAATTGTTCATGGAACACACAGCGTTGCTTTGCAAAGTGAATTACTGTTGGAAGTGTTAAGGTCTACACGCACCATATACCGCGATATGGTGCCCGCTCTTAGGTTTAAATTGTTTCGAGAAATGAAAGGCCAGTAACGTCGCTAAGGGGATCTAGGGAGGGAGTATCCCCAGTACCTTTTGCAGTCGGGACATTTTTGTTGGTATTGAAATCTTAGATATCAATGCTGTCTTTCTAGTAAATATGCACTTTCTTAACCCTTTACCCAACGAATCGCCCGCATCCGCCCGCGTAATATGAAAATTCAGCAGCTGTAAAAATATTATTTTTCGAAACATTTCAACAAAACCATATCATGTGACCCCTCTTTGGAACGAGCTCGTCGAGCTCGTTCCAAAGAGGGGTCACATGATATGGTTTTGTTGAAATTTTTTGAAAAAATTAAAAAAATGATATTTAAAATAATAAATTTTGAAATCGTCTGCGTTGGGTAAAGGGTTAACCCTTTATCCAACGTAGCGGCCAAAACCGGCCAGCGCTATTCACAAAAATCGCCAATTAATTTTTATTATTTTTTTCATTTTTTTGGTCTCAAATACATAGGTTATGACCCCTCTTTGGAACGAGCTAGTCTCATAACCTATGTTTTTGAGACAAAAAATGAAAAAATTAGTTATTCAAGAATTTTGTTTGCAAGTGTCGTCTGCTTTTCGAGTTAGGTAAAGGGTTATAATACCCAGTGGTTTAAGAGTAAACAGTGCTCTACTGCTGTTCCAATGAGAGGTCATAACCTATGTTTTTGAGAAAAAAAATAGTTATTCAAGAATTTTGTTTGCAAGTGTCGTCTGCTTTTCATGTTAGGTAACGGGGTAATATACTAGATTTTATACTGGACTTGTGTTGTGTAACAAACACAGTTGCCATACAAATGGAGGCCTATAATACTCGATTGGGGTCGGTGGCACATCATGACCAATTCGTAGTACATGTACGACACGTCATCCCTGAGTTCCAATGTGTTCTATGTGCCACATAGAACACATTGAAACTCAGGGGACGACGTGAGAACTGAATAAAAAGATGCGTCACGGATACAACATGTATATTTTATTTATCTACAAATAAACATCCAAGAAGTCCTGAGTTTTTATTTTATTTCCAACTGGCAAATATTTCAGCTACATCATCAAGGCATGTCTCCGACAAAGCCATGCCTTCATAAAGCAGTTGGAATATTTTGAGCAATCACAGTCCGGACAAACAAAGTTTACACCCCACTCCCTTCAATCAGTTATCGTCGTGACGCCCCTGTGGAAGGTGTAGATCGCTCGACGAGGTAACAGCTGCTGAGTATTTACAGTGAGAACAGGCCTCTTTTTAGGGACAGAAATCTACTGAAGTGATTTCCGACAAAAGATGTTAGAAACGAAACAATTATTAAGCTGACATATGCATGGCGATGTTATTTACATATCGCTGTGGTGTGCGCGTATCTTTTTCATATGTCTCAAAAGGTGCAAAAAATATCAAATTTCATACATTAAAAGAAACTCTGCGTAGTATCTAATTATTGGGGATGGATACGCTCTCATCATGTGGAAAACAATTCTGAAACGAACGAGTATTAATAATAATCGGTCTAACATGACGTGGCGTTATGTGTTTTGAGGATAACGGTCACAAGTCAGTGTCTTATGCGCCAATCACTAACACCCAGAACTACTTTCCATCGAGGAAAAGAATGAGAGAAGGGTGCGCCAATGCACATGTTATCTCAACCAACCTGCAGTCGAACACGCCTCAAGAATACACTCCGGTTTACTTATGTAGGAACATTCGGCCATTTTTCAATCACATTAAATCTTGGAAGTGCATTATGGTGGTTTCCATCATCCATATGTTTCCACGCTGTACAGAAGTGCCCACATATCCCATAATCAAGATAAGACGTCACAGACATAACCACTTAATCTCTAACCTAATGTAACGATAATGTTTCGCAAGCGCTATTCACACAAATGCATTCAAAGTTTGTTATGTTTTCACTTTTTGATTTAAAAACATAGCTTATCGCACTCATTGGAACGAGCTCTTTGAGCTCATTCCAACGAATGCTCATAAGCTATGTTTTGGAGGCTCAAAACAAAATTTTACTTTTTCCAAAACAATAATCTTTTCTTCTCCTATTTGTATTAGATTTCAGGCTCTAAACACAGAGACACAGGCGCTTACTTATAAAGCGATTCACAGACAAGTTATTTCATACACTACCTTCGTTATAAAAAATATAGCGTAAACATTATGCATGTTATGAGATTTTTATTCAGTAATACACCACATGATTTCTGAAGACGAGTGTATCGCTTGTGGATAACATAGTCATTTGGTGTCTTCCTGCCTTCCCCACAGAATAAAAATCATGTGCATAACTACGTCTTGTCGTGTGTTGTGAGACAAAGCATATTTACAGAAAGTTCTATATATAATAAATGTTCCGTAATAAATGCGTTTGCAGTCCATGTCTTCATTTATATTAGACTGGTACGCAAATATATTGATTCGAGAACTGAGATAAGAATACAGGATAGACGTTACATCGCACGAAGAACGGACTGCCGCCTGGGAGGGAGGGAAGTCGCGATACGATTTGTCCACTAGTGTAGCAATCTTATATCCCCACAAACACAAACAATGCTCAGCTAATGTGTCTCTTTGGCAATAAGTACCGTAGTCGATATACTTGGCGCAGAGATATCATCCGAACCGTTACATCGTTGCCTGAGTGCTAGAATGTCCCAAAGGGGTCATATGACATTCTAGCACTCAGGCGACGACATGTCTATCATCTAAATTTTCTATCATGAAGTCGGGTAAAACTCTCACAATACTATTCTACCAGATTAAGCTAAATATATCGTTTTGTATATTGTAAATTCCCATTTCAAATGCTTTGTATTGAGGAGATTAAATGGAATAAATAAGGTACAGTTGATTTGTTCGAATCAGGTACGATTGTTATTCTCGTTGGGGGATAAAAATGGAATATTGCCACGTCCAGAGTGATCCGCTACAAATTGCAGGTCATATTAGGCACGGTATAGGCTAGCCAATGCATATGGAGATTTTCAAGAAGAACCACTAGGCTTGTGGTCTGTAGGTCATCATTAAACGATACAGAGAAGAGTGTTCGACGTAAGTTGGATCAGTCGGAATTTAAACCAGTACAGCACAGTTAGCTGTAGGATTAAATTATTATTTATTACTTATCCTACCAGCAAATTATGAAATATCGACATTTTTTGTTTATTTACAATAAACAGCATTATAAAATATGATTAGCCTTACTGGAACAACGTGTTGAAAATGTTAGTTTTGTCCCACAAAGTTCCCCGTGTAACCCCGGGGACTAGGGAAATACTTACAAACATATTCTTGAACAACTCACTGTTTTCATTTTGTTAATAAACAATCAGGCGTAGACTTCAAAGCGGAAGGTCCACGGTTCCACCCCCCAAGGGTAAGTGCATTATTACCATGGGCACGGCACTTAATTCCGGTTGCCATCTGTCTAATTCTGTACGAAATCCGACATTGTAAGGGACGGTTTGTTTGCCTACTTTTCGTGCAGTTTGCCTACAGGTATCGTGGATGCAGTGCCATGTCCCTTTACTCCGACAAAATACATATACAGTACAGTCGCCGTGGACTGGCCGTAATCCACTCGTGAGCAGTGATGTCCACGCATGCGTTTACTAGGTAATAAAAATCATCCGCAGCAAAATTGTAATTAATGAAGCACTGGGTTGTACCCGGTGCTTTATTAATTAATTTTTTTATGATTATTCCTGTAATTAGTGTTTGGAATCTAATATTACTGCGCCCGTAGAAATATTGCCTGAATCGTGGAAAGAAATTAGTCCACGGCGGTCGTACTGCATGCGTCAGTGCTACAGTTATAGATATTCCCATCAATCAATATTTAATTCACCTTTATACCATCAAGATAGTGCCACAATTAATGTAACTATGTGTCGGTATCATAAAACTGTGGTAGTGACGTGTCGTCATTCCTAATAGTAATATCATCCCAAATTCGGTCGAATCAGTCCACGCTTGAGCAATATTTCTAGCGTTATTCACAGAAAGTGAATGATTGTGTTGTTCTTTTTTAGTTTCTATCGTTTGAAGAAAACGAGTTGGTCGAAAAAGCGAATGTTAACGAATGCGATGCATTATTTAAGTGCTAGACAGATTCCAGGAGAAAACAGCGACGAATGCCTTACAGAAATCGACGGGTGGCATGAGAGCTTGCTAAAACATAACAAGATTTCCGACGAGCCTGTCCCAATGAGTGGGCATAGGCTATAAAAAAGTTTAAAAATTCAGAAATTTGAATGGTGATTTTGTGAATAACACAGGCTGAATATTGTATGTTGCAATGGGTAAACAATCAAAATTTGATTTTCCAAAATTTCTAACTATTAGATAGAGCTATATTTGTTAAGTGGCTCATCACGAAATATCGACAGGATATTTTTTAGTTTGAAGAGGACGGGCGGTGTCGCAAAGTCAGAAGACTGTTTTTACTAATATTTTTACGTATACAACGAAATACAGTACATGGAGAGTGTATTGTCACTAAATCACCCGCAGAGTGGAGATTCCACCCAAGCAATAATTGCAAATTTGTTGCAAAGCATAACCAGCACAAGCAAAGTTTCAGCCAATGGACCTCCGGGTTAAACCCGGAGGTCCATTGGCTGAATCATTGCTTGTGTTTTTTGTCGATATGTACAAAATTTGAAAGTTATAGCTTGGGTGATATCTCCACTCCGCGGGTGATTTAGTTACAATCCACCATGCACGTACTGTAGTTTCTGGAAAATTGCCTGGAAGGCCGTTGGGGTAATCCCCCATTTAATACTACATTCCAAACTAGAATAATAAAGAAAACATCGGACAAAAAGTTTATATTCATGAAAAAATGTCCAAATATCTGTCCCTATTTGAAAGTTCTTTCCTTGGTGATCTTGACAACATCATTGCACGATATGACACTAAATACCCGTTTATTCAGTTAATAAAAAAGAAGATTATTATAATCCCTGATGGGTACGGGTGTGGGATGGGAAAATCTCATCCGAGGGCAAGATATTTGGGACAGACACGAGGCTTGCCGAGTGTCTGGACCAAATATCTTGTCCCGAGGGTGAGATTTTCCCATCGCACACCCGTACCCATCAGGGATTATTTTTCTCCCCCCCCCCCCCCCCCCCCCACCATACAGCGGTTATGTTAGCCAGAGGTAAGCGGCGGTCACGTGCTGATATAATCAACTCATTTGGTATTCGTTGTTTTGAAAAAACTAATGACACCATCGGAAAGAGCATGCAAAAGTTATGTATATACCAAAGGTATATACCACGAAATCAATGAGGAACGGTGGCATCTGGGGGTTTAAAGAGTTTTAGAGCATCAAACTTTGATCACACGGCATTCTGATGACGTCAATATGAACTAGTTGGTAGCAAGAAACTGATACGATATGCATAACGTCATAATAACGTTGTAAATGTATAACGTCACGTGGGTGGGGTGGGATACATCTGTCTCTCCCTGCTATCTCACCCTGGACAGACGTATGTTACACTTGCAGTGGGGGGAGAAAAATTTATTCAAAATATTGTCTTTATATTTGCTTCAGATTTAATCGCTGCGAATCCCGATAAATGCGTTTGGTTGGATGGTAACGATCTCCTTGAGGAGGGGCAATGGCAATGGAGTACTACCCAAGAAGATATTAAGTACACCGATTTCTTCCCAGGCGAACCAAACCGTGGACGTACCGAAAACTGTTTACTCCTGTGGGGAAAGGAACATTACAGATGGGGAGATTTCATTTGTGAAAGGCATTGCAGCATAGTCTGTGAAACGGAGTAAGTTCTTGTCTGTTAATTTACTTTTATATTCTGGTAAACTGACTCATCGATATGCACTGATCTCTCTGCAGCTTGATTTCTGGAACGTTAGAGAGAAAGGGCGGAACTCAATGTGCTCCCACCCCTCCAAGATGATGTGGAGTCAATCAACACAATTTCTCTGCCCATTGATGACGTGAAGATCATGGTGTTTACCTGGCCCGAAACCCAGTAGCTAATAACTCACTATTAACCCTTTGAACACGAGAGGGCGCTTTTCCGTCCAGGAACATGATACGTCATAATTTCATTAAGTAGGATGGTTGCTCAGTGCATGTGTGGGGTAGACCAAGCAATATGTGCAACGTGCAGCCCCAAGGTTGCACGTTGAAAATATTAATTGCTCTACCCCCAGATAATGAATATGGACTCTTCCAATTGCTTCCATTGAACTGACATGGGAGATACCACCAGCATTCAAAGGGTTACCTTTACAATCTCTGTACTTGTTTTTTGTCAATAATAATTAAAATATCTTAGAAAAATTAAATTTGATTGTCGCAAAAAATTTGCGCTTTATCAACATATTCAATTTTTCACATATATCAAATTTCGCTCATTAAAAAGCGATCAGCGACTGGCAACTAACACTTTCGAGATTACGTTTGTTAAGCATTGTTTATTCGTAGCAACACCATCCAAGAAGGCGGCTGTTGAGACATCTTTCTATATGTGACCAATAAGCATTCCACCAATCCAATTGTGCTGTACAGTCGGTGCAGACTTGTCGTAATCCACGCGTGGGCAGTGATGTCCACGCATGCATTTACCAGGTAAAAAATCATCAGCAGCAAAACTTTAAATAATGAAGCACCGGGTTGCACCCGGTGCTTTATTAATTAAGTTTTTGATGATTATTTCTGTAATTAGTGTTTGCAATCTAATATCATTGCGTCCGTGGACATACTACTCACTCCCTGGAAAGTGGCCAGTCCACAGCCGCCGGGAGCGCGGTGGCTCAGTGGTAGACTGTCGGACTTCTATGCTAGAGGTCCCGAGTTCGATCTCCGTCCGGGAAGGCCAGCGTTGTGTCCTTGGGCAAGGCAGTTTATCCCGGTTGCCTACATGGGGGCACGATGACGCCGTGTAATAAGGCGTACTGCACGTCGATGGTGTGCATGTCTTCAACCGCTGTAACCCTGCTTGAGGGAGCTTGAACAGAGTTAGAATGTTGAGGAGCTGACAGTTGCTCGGTGGTTCTCTCCGGCTTCCTCCACCCATAAAACTGTCACAGTCACGATTAGCCATTGTGCATAAGTATGTGACTTTAAACCCAATAAATAAATAAATATTAGTCCACAGCGGCCACACTGTATAAAGATCAGTGCCTATTTGTGACCTTCGTATGGACTTATGTTCGCCTGGGGGCAAATGTCAAGGGCATTAAACACTGGACGCAATGCGCGCGTGGCGTGGCGCGGTAAGGTATTAATAATCATCACTTTTTCCTCTTTACCAGCACTATTGGCACACTGGAATACCTCAATTTGTACTTTCTGGAGACGACGACAAATCTTCACAACATTGGGATCAATGTATGAATGATCCAAAAATTAATCGACTCTCAGTTTGGCTCAACGAATCGTTGCTTTAATATCATTTGTACGTCATTCCAAGACATAGTTAATTCCCCCTCATTCGGCAATGTTCTTTTTCTCCCGCGGAACATTACCGGCCAACAATTGAAATTATGATTTGTTAGAATCACCAGCTCACCCAAGATGACAAAAAGTATTGCAATATATATATTTTTTGATATGTATTTCATATACACCAAAATGTGGCTAATGAACATTCTCGGCCAATATCGTCATGAAAATCGACTTAGTTATATTATTAGGCAATCGAAGAACATCCAGTTAAGAAGCAAGCAATTGTTGAGAAAACAGTTATGGCATGAGTAAAAAATAAAGCCAAGTTTCCTTTTTTTACTTTTAATAAAGTAAAACAACAAATAGCTCACAGTCTTTTTATGGGAAGCCAATCTGGGAGCTGTCTGTTGTTTTCGTTCATTAAATGTTACTAAAGGAAACTTGGATTTTGTATGGGAAGCCAATCAGAAGTAACTACTTCACAGATAATTTGTCATTAAGAATATCTATCAGTATCACACCAACTAACAATAAGTGTTTATTTTGCGAAGTTTCTTAAGCTTCCTAAGAAAATAATTAAATCTAACCTCCTAGACCTTTATATTAATGGAACCATAAGTGTCTGGATTATATGCCACGATGCGCACACATATGATATAATTAACAAAAAGGGGTACAGAACATGAACAGATGGTGAGAGTGCTCGTTTATTATTTTTAAATGGATTTCTACGGAGAATAATAGTAATTTTCAATTCTTATATGACATTCCCATAACCTTTGTGTTATATTTACTGACAGCCCTAGACAATTAAGGGGAGCAACCATTCCTGTAAATCTCAGTCTTCCAATGATGATGAAAATTCGTCGCCTGAATGCAAGAATGTTCTATGTCCCTTATGGGACATAGAACATTCTAGCACTCAGCCGACGAATTGTCAATCATGAATGGGAAGGCTGGGTTTTTTTTGGACCAGGCACTACTTTTGGGCAGTCAAAATGGGTAATGGGTTAAAACGAACACACATAGCGGAAAAACTGTTGTACCAACATCACTGAACGCAGGTGAGATAAAAGCATTCCTGGTCAGGTTTTTGGGGTCTGGAAAATCAGTTCAAAATATACAAACTTCTCGCGAAATAGTCGTTTTCTGACGTTACCTTTTTCAAGCTATCGTGTCGTACAGGGTTAATGTGGACATCAATTATATTACAACGCTTCATGTTGCCACATAAATTCTGAATATATATATGCAAAGCAGTATAAGATATACCCTTTCTATGTGTTAAAAATGAGTGTAAAAACCTTTGAACCCTCCAGCAAAACGTGTAACAAAAATGTGTCTGGTATGCAATTCTACACACAGAAATACAAAGAGTTTGAAGTATACCCTCACAAACAAATAGAAAACAGAAAGGTCTTCGAAAACTTTCTTTTTGTAACTTTACTCTTCTTTGGAAGCCAGAATAGCTATTGGGTTAGAACTGACACCAAAACGTCTAACAAATACTTTAGTGTGAAATAAATACAGACGTATTTCTGGGCTTACTGTTTTCTTCAAGCCACTGAAATCAAATAATCAATCCGATTTGACTATACAGTAAAAGTGGACCCCAGCTTGCAAATTTTTTCTTTCCGTAAGCAGAGATCGATGGAGAATCTGGAAAAGGCATTTAAAGTAAAAATATTGTCATTACCATCTACATGCGACAATCAGATCAGGTATAGGGATGCAGGTAACAGCATAACGGTTTTACAAAAAATAAACTCGTGATGTTTGACACATGCTGGACGTGACCATGCAAAATAGTTTTCATAATTTCGTTTTGTTTGGAACAAATTATTTCAGAAATAAAAACCAAATTACAGCAAACGGAGAAAGACATCGCACATTCTTTCCTTACATCTATTGAGATTAGTACACAGAAATGAATGGAGAAATATTCAAAATCACAGGCGATCACAGGGGGCTGGGGAGTGCGGGGTCATAGCTGTCGTTAGTGTAATCCATGCATACACAAATTGTTATGCGGCAACCAACCCTTTATATGATCCGATTAGGAGATGGCATTTGAAAAGAAATTATAGTAACTGGAAATTTTCATTTTTATTATCAAAATCACAGCCGATGATCTCTTATTGAAACATTCCAATGAGGACCTTATACATAATTATACATATACATATACATAATTATACATATACATAATTATACATATACATATACATAATAATACATATACATATACATAAATATTCTGTAGTCAAACATTTGGAATAAGATACAGCAATTGTGCAACAAATGTATGTGAATAGCGTTGAATGGATATGACTGTTAGCTCAAATTCTCATCTAATGAATCGGCCCCATACGCCCCAGTAATTTACAAACTGAGCAGGTGAAAAAAAGTCTTCAAGTCTTCAAAAATGTTACCCAAACCATATCGTGTAACCCCCTCATTGAGACGAGATCGTCACATGAAGTCACATGATATAGTTTCGAGAAAGGTTTCCGTAAAATATTGAAAAGCTGAACAAATCTTGATTTCTTTTGCGTTGGGTTGAAGATTTAAGCTTACGATATCAAAATTTACTATTTTAATTCTTTTTTTACAATTTCGTCACAAAATGTCAAGAAAACCATATCAATTGGCTCCTCATTAGCCCAAGCTCCAGAAATCTTTTTGAAAAATAACTTTTTTTCAACTGCTAATGTTGTCAATTACGTGGGCGGATGCGGCTGATTTGTTAGGTGAGGGGTTAACTCTTTACCTAATATGAAATGCAGACGACACTTGCAAACAAAATTCTTGAATAACTAATTTTTTTCATTTTTTGTCTTCAACGAGGGGTCATAGCCTATGTTTTTTAGACAAAACTGCAAAACTAATGAAAATTAATTGACGATTTTTGAGAATAGCTCTGGCCGGTTTTGGCCGTTACGTATGGTAAAGGGTTAAAAGAAGTAGCGACTAAGTTATACAACGTATATTAAACCCACGCCTGGTCTAATGGCTCGGGTATGAGGAATGACTCCGTAGCGTCAAGTCCTTGGTGTCACTATTCATGATTTTTAACCCTTTACCTAACCTGAAAAGCAGACGACACTTGCAAAAATAATTCTTGAATAACTCATTTTTTTCATTTTTTGTCTCAAAAACATAGGTTATGACCCCTCGTTGGAACGAGCTCGACGAGCTCGTTCCAACGAGGGGTCATAACCTATGTTTTTGAGACAAAAAATGAAAAAAATAATGAAAATTAATTGGCGATTTTTGAGAATAGCGCTGGCCGGTTTTGGCCGTTACGTTGGGTAAAGGGTTAAAAAGGTATCTTTAAGCTGCATGGTTTCACGAAGGCTAAAGATGAAGGATAAAGGGCATAACACTTTTATGACCCGTGGTTACGTCAGGTAAAGAGCCACCTGCAAGATAAATGGAATCAGACTGTACCGAGACATAATTGTATTGCCCCGGCATCCAAATAATATTCCTAATTTTTACGCGTGTTTGCGCTGTAAGCGTTAAGTCTCATCCTTCGTCCCAATTTTGTGAAATTTGTTTTGTAGCCATCCATGAAATTTTTCTGACAGCCCTAGTGTTATACATAGGTATTGCATAAAGTGAGACGCCAAAAAAATATAATTGAAAATTTGTTGCTCATCGTTTCTTTAATAATAGTTATTCGAACAAATATGACCTTTATCTCTCACTAAAAATTTAAGTTTTCCGGTAGTGGTACTATTCTTTAAGCAGTCACTGCTGTGAAAGATCTAAATTGTTGAGGATGAGTAAAACCAAACATACTTCAACCGCTCCCTCGGTGGAATTCATCAATTATTGCATTAAGCGATTTATGACATAAATACCTCTAAATCTGGGAACGATTAATTTTATTGTTTGGAAGGAAAAATGGCTATTTCCAAAACTTACTTACCACAACTTTGAATGGCCGTTGACAATTAATCATCTATTGGGTGAATGGACCGTTCTATAACAGAAACCACATCACTTGGAACGCCATTTCAACCCCTTGAACCGGAGCGGCCGCTTTTCCGGCCAGGAACTTGATACGTCATAACGTCATTAAATAGGATGGCTGTTCAGTAAATGGGGGGTAGACAAATCAATAGTTTCAACCTGCAGCCTTTGATTGGTCTACCCCAAATAATGAGTATGGACCCTTCTAATTCAAGCCATTGGATTGGAATGGAAGATACCATTAGAGTTCAAAGGGTTAAGGTAATAAACTTAACCCTTTACCCAACGAATCGCCCGCATCCGCCCGCGTAATATGCAAATTCAGCAGCTGAAAAAATATTATTTTTCGAAAAATTTCAACAAAACCATATCATGTGACCCCTCTTTAGAACGAGCTCGACGAGCTCGTTCCAAAGAGGGGTCACATGATATGGTTTTGTTGAAATGTTTTGAAAAATTTAAAAAATGATTTTTAAAATAATAAATTTTGATATCGTCTGCGTTGGGTAAAGGGTTAACGGATAGCGAACGTATATCCACAACTCATCACCCATCCCACATATATGAAGGAATGTCTCTCCCCCTGTCACTCAAAATATCAGCAGAGGCTTCCCCTAAAACCCAACAACATTTATCATCCAGTGTACACATGCACGGAATTCCCTGTTTTCTCAAATTATAAAAGTGGTATTGGCATCAATGGGAAAATCGTAAATATTTGAACAATCCGTAAGTAAACAACAGAAAATAATCCCTTTGGGGGTGCAGTCTATTTTGGCTTCCTCTTCTCTTACTATGTTTTCACCCAATATCTTCAGCATATTTGTAACGCAGTAACAATATTTGTTTTCATCTCTTGAAGTGAAGTATTTGAATAAAGAAGAGACTATATTCGACCTCTTCCAATGACAAACATTATATATATCTTTATGTTTTATGATTTAGTAAGTGGAATCGTCTCTCTTTGTTTTGAGAGTTTGTGTTTAGATTTAAAGGTTGAATGAAATCCTGTGATGGGGAGATAAGTCGCAGTTTCCTAAATGAATATTTATTTCTGCAGTATTATTGTTACAAAGACGATACATGAATTAAGCATATAATAAGTGATTGTACATAAAAGACACCATGTAATAAGTATGGGAAAAACAACTGCAAGGAGGCGATATAGCCAGGCTGGCTGTTTTGTAATCACTCCCTCTAGGATTGTCATAATAATTCTGGTAGATTGCAATAGTGTTCAAAATACACTGAAACCACGCATTCATACACATACATATACGTATATGTCTATACACCTATATAATGCACAGACACACATACATACATGTATATGCATACATGGATCCAATATTCATACTTGATTACTTATTTGTTTTCGGAATTTTCTTCAGGGCAACGGTCTTTCATTGTGATACGTTATTGCATTCAGTTAAGACAAAAAATCTAAAACGGAAATTTGACGAGAGTCGAGATGACGGTATAAGTTTGTTGAAATGGGAGTTCATGTTTGTAATATTTCCAATCATACAGAACAATCTGGACCATATGGATTCGTACACGTTACTGATGATGAGTAGTCCATGATTGTCTGGGTTACTACGGCTTTCTTGAACTGTTTCCTATTAGGTATGCACCTGATGTTGTTCTCTAGGGAGTTCCATAATTTTGGGAGACTATATGATGGAAGGCTTTCAAGTAATTTGGATCTAGCGATATCGGTTTTCAGTAATCCTGTTTGTCTGGTGTTTACCCCTGCTTGATTTACATTAACTCTTAAGTAACTTTGAAAGGAGGATGGCAACTTTCCAGTGTGCCAGTCATGCACAAATAACAATGAATGGATTTTGTGAAGATCGGTAATCTTTATAACTCTGTTTTTAAGGAATAGCGGGTCAGTATGCGAATTATATCTTTTGTTATTCACGATTCGTATTGCTCGTTTTTGCAATTTAAGTAGTTTGTTTACCGATCGCGAGTGACCCCATATCTCAATCCCATATAAGAGATGACTATGTACAAGCGTGTAATACAGCGATAGGAGGGCCCTTGGCGGTAAAATATGTTTTACTTTATTTAGTGAGTAAATGGCTCTGCCTACCTTGGAGCATATTGCAGATATGTGTTGGGTGTAGCTTA
This sequence comes from Pictodentalium vernedei, assembly GCA_031216915.1. Lineage (NCBI taxonomy): Eukaryota > Metazoa > Mollusca > Scaphopoda > Dentaliida > Dentaliidae > Pictodentalium > Pictodentalium vernedei. The sequence continues at coordinate 24,125,139 of CM062289.1, forward strand.
GTTTTTCGTCAATATATATTCCCAGGAATTGTATTGGGTTAGCTAGCTGTATGTGGTTGTTCTTTATGTGGATTATTTTGGGATTAGGGTTTGATTTATGAGGAGAGTTAATGGTAATATAATTCGTCTTCCTAGTGTTCAGTAGCAGGCTATTAGCTGAGCACCATGTTTCCAAATTACTGAGCTCATTATTAGCCGTGTCACATAGGGCGTCAGTGTTATTATCTGAAGTATATGCAGTAGTGTCGTCAGCAAATGATAACAGATTTAGACTGGTTGAATTTGATATGTCATTCATATATATTAGAAATAATATAGGGCCAAGAATAGATCCCTGTGGCACTCCGCATCGAATATTCGAATAAGACGAATTTTCGCTTCGGTAATTAACATACTGCATTCTTCCCGTGAGATAATTCTGGAACCAGACGTTCGCAATGCCGCGGATGCCGTAAAATTCTAATTTCTTAATCAAAATATCGTGCTGTATGGTATCAAAGGCCTTTGATAGATCTAGGAAAACCGCTAGTGTACTGTCCTTCGATGCTTTGTTATTATTTTCACCTATATGTTGAAGAAACTGGAGGATTGGATGTATAGTACAATGACCCTTTCGAAAACCATATTGGTGAGGATAAAGAATGTCATTTTCATAAAGAAAACTATTTAGTCTAGTCAATATAATTTTTTCAAGGATTTTTGAAAATGACGGTAGCAAACTTATTGGCCTGTAGTTGTTAAGGATCTCAGCGTCACCTGCTTTATATAATGGTATTACTTTTGCGATTTTCATTCTGTCGGGAACGTGTCCACACTCAATGGATAGATTAATGATATGGGATAGTGGAATGGCTACCTCAAAAATAGTTTGTTTTACGAGAGAAGTAGAGATTTCAGCACAGTCTCTGCTCGTTTTACTTTTTAATTTTCTAGTTACATCTACGATCTCCATCGGTGTAGTTGGGGAGATAAAAAAGCTGTTCGGATGGTTTCCTGTTAAATACTGTGAATAATGTGTATCAGGCCTTTTAATTTGAGAGCTCGTTATCTCGCCAATGTTTGTGAAAAACTTATTGAATTCGTCTGCAATTATACTTGGATTTGTGATATTTTCGTTATTCACGGTGAAATTCGTTTGTAACTTTGTATTAGCGTTAGATTTGCCAATTACGTCATTTATTATTTTCCAAGTTTTTTTAATATTATGTTTGTTCTCTGTAAGAATCCTGTCGTAGTGTAGAGTTCTACTTTTCCTTTTGATTTTATTAAAGATTTTGCAATAAGCTTTGTATTTACGTTTGTTTGCAGGAGTTGGGTTTTTAATTTGTTTTTTGTATAACTTTAATTTGCTTCTCGAAGATGTCAATATACCCTTGGTGATCCAAGGCTGTTTTTGTATATATTTTTTTACTTTTTTATTTCTATTAGTGGACAACTTTCATTGAATAACCGCAGATATGACGTTATAAAATTATTGTATGCTTCATTGGGGCACGATGAGTTTAATACATCGTTGAAATTATATTGTGAGAGTTTTATTTTAAATGTGTTAATGTTTTCTACATTTGTGTTTCTATAAAATACCTTCTTTTCCGTTTCCACATTTTGTTTGGAGTTGGAATGTTCACAATAGAAAGTTCCGAAATGGTCGGCTAGGTCTGTAATAATAATTCCAGTTTTTATTAGTTCTATGGTATTGCAGTAAATATGGTCGATAAGCGTGGCTGAATGTTCGGTGATCCTAGTCGGCTTAGTAATAACGGGGAGAAAACCACTACTAAACATATTATTAATGAAGTCATCAGTTGGTTTGTGATGAGAGATTTTCAATAGAACTATATTAAAGTCCCCAAGCAGGAGGCACCGTTTGTGCTCTGCATTAATTTTACCGCAGATGTTATTAATGTTTGTAATAAATTGTTCTAGGTCTGCTGTGGGTTGTGTATTTGGGCGATAGATTATTCCCACTATTGTCGAGTGGTTATGTTTGCCACTTATTTCTACAAAAAGCGTTTCGCATACATGGGGAATAAAAACTGATAAATCTAGGCGAATTTTGTAATTTATGTTGTCTTTTATGTAAAGGCCCACCCCACCCCTCCCGTCATCTTGTCTTACGTTAGTTAGTATGTCGTGGTATCCCTTAAGTTTCAAACAAGTATTGGACTGGACCTTAAAAATTTCAGTCAGTCCTATGATGTCAAAGGCATTGTCATTCGATTGCATTTCGGATAGAAGTTCGACCAGGTCTTCCGAGTGAGCATTAAGGCTACGACAATTTAAGTTAAAGACAGTGAGGGTTCTATTAAGACCACATATATTTTGCGAGAATTCTTGTGGCATGTAGTATCTACAGTTATTATTAAGGTTTGTGTATGGTGAATCAAATACGTCTCCAGTGTTGGGAGTATTTAGAGTTTGATCCAGGTACTGATTAACAAAGTTGTACTCATCATTATCCTGAACCTCGTCAAGTGTGACGCTACCCGTCGCCATGCTTGCAAATGTATGGTTTAGAGAGCATTGTAAGACCGCTTCTGTTACCTATAACTTGAAAGACAATGGTATGCATTGGGATGGCAGCCGTTTTGGGGTCTATGATTACTGATGATAAAGTGAAGCAGCAATCTACCAGAAAAGATATGTTTTTGGCGAGACATTTTTTTATGCAACAGAGGAGCATTAGGGTTGTTGAAATTCCAAAAACTATAAATATAACATATATACATAATAATATAAAAGAAACAAAAAGTTTACTATATGTATACATTTAATTATGGTATACTGTTCTATTGGGGGAAATTTCCCCGGCCACCACAGGAATATCAAGTTTGATTGCTATAAGAATATTCTTGTGTTTTTTGAAGGAATATACATGTATGTGTTTATGTATGTGTGTAAGTACTGGACGCTTCAACGCCGAAAAGCATGTCTAGCTTCCATCTCTATCGCGTTGACCAGGATTCATGAATGTCGATTATCACGTAGACAAGGTTTCATGAATGTCGTTTGTCCCAGAGAGACTAAAGTTCTTATCAGTCTCAAAGAGAGAGAGAGAGAGAGAGAGAGAGATTGAGTGAGAGCTTCCATCTCTATCGCGTTGACCAGGATTCATGAATGTCGATTATCACGTAGACAAGGTTTCATGAATGTCGATTATCCCAGAGAGACTAAAGTTCTTATCAGTCTCAAAGGGAGAGAGAGAGAGAGAGAGGGGGGGGGGAGGCAGGCTGTCAGGCTGACAGACAGATTGACAGACAAATAGTTAGACAGACAGACAGACAGACAGACAGACAGAAAGACAGATAGTTAGATAGCCACAGTATGGAACCTCTCTATAAAGTGCAGACACGAATTATAGTTGAATGGATGTGTTGCACCACTGAGTGGACGGTTATATAATGGGCCAATAAGAGAATTACGAGATTGAAAAAGCGCGTGTTATACCGTATTCTAACTGTAAGTACCTCCGGGCAGCGTAGAGAACGAAGCATGCAAACAGACAGGCGGATGTGAGGACAGACTGGCAAATAGACGGGCAGACAGACGGGTAGAGCGGCAGAGTAGCAACATATGCGATCGTATGTATAGTACTCCTTTCTGTCTATCCACATCGAGAGTTAACGTGGCCAACATTAAGAGTTGACGATCTGAACTAGCCACAGTTTAGTAAATTGATTAACAACAAACAAAATAATCAAAGGCTATCAGACTATTGGACTCTATAAAGTGAAGACACGAATTATAGCTGGATGCATGTATTGCACCACTGAGTGGACTGTTATATAAGGGGCCAATAAGAGAATTACGGGATTTGAATAGGCGCGTCTTATACCGTATTCTAACTGTTAGTACCACCGGGCAGTGTGGAGAACGAAGCGTGCGAACAGACAGGCGAATGTGAGGACAGACTGGCAAATAGACGGGCAGACAGACGGGCAAATTGATAGAATAGCAACGTATGCGATCGTATGTACAGTACTCCTTTCTGTCTATCCACATCGAGAGTTAACGTGGCCAATCTTAAGAGTTCACGGTCTGAACCAGCCACAGTTTAGCAAATTGATTAACAGCAAACAAAATAATCAAAAGCTATCAGACTGGACTTTTGTTCACTAGTGTTGTTACGGAGCTGTTTCACCGCAATGCTCGTTTTCACATGAATCAGTGATCGCTGTTGAACCAGATTTCCAGTTGCTGTGGCCTACAGTTTCTGGTGGGCTATCATTTGATATTTGCAAATATTGGGCTAAAAATGAGCATGCATTAGGAATCAGGAAACATGACGTGTTTTATAAGATGTACCCAACCGGTCCTAAATTATGGATTATGATGTTTAGTTGTAACAGCCTACAATTTCTGATGGGAGATCATTTGATGTTTGCAAGATCATTTGATGTTTGCAATATTAATTGTTGGGTTTGAGATGAAACCCAAAAGAGGGCAAAATCATGTTTAAAAGTATTGACATGCCAAATATCAGAAGTAGCCCGATAATCACTTACTAATGAAAAGTGTGACCAAACTCTAATTGGCATTTTAAATAAGTAACGGGATGATGTTGAAACTCCCAAAATATAATTGAATAATTGCTTTTCCGGGATCACTAACTGCAGATGCGCGAAACATTTCTGACTAGATTTTGTATCCGGGTAAAGAGTACAAGAGCACAAAAAGGGCAAAAGTCTCTAAAAATAGTCATCTTTTTAGCGTTATGTTATTTTAAGATCAAATATCTAACAGGAATTCTGTTCCTCCCTAAGCAGCGGCGCAAATGTTTCTCTGTTATTTCCTTTCCTTCTTCATTACGTGAACAGTCCCTGTAAAAGTTGTCTTCCAAATTACCCCAGTTGTTACATATGATTACATAATGCAGTCACTGTTAATCCGGTTCAATTAAGATCTCTGTGTCTATTTATAGAGGAACTTTTTATGAGTGGGCAGAGCTAATTAATGGGGTTTTTCAGCACTGGTCTGATAAAGCATAACACTTTTGAGATGTTGTTTATAACCTTTCTGACATCTTTTATTTATCAAATGTTATTAAATATCTTTTTGAAATTTATTCTGTATTTTGTTACAATTTATTGGGAATGCATATATATCAATATATTCAATTAATTGTAATTTGTAAAAAAAACAAAAAATCAAATTAAAATAATCTTGGCATATAAAGTTCAAATGGAGAAATATTCAAGTCTAATTACTGTGTAATATTCATTTTTGCATTTAACACTTGACGTGATATAAATGTAAAAATCGGCCAGCGCGCCTTCAATTTCAGTTATGACCGCTTATGATCTGCCCATATTAATACTGTCGAAAATAATTTTAATGATTTTATTTTCAATGTCTGGTTTCCGTTTTTGAATGCACTCAAATTAAATTGCGTTCCGACAACAACATAATATTATGTCGAAAAATAACTTTTAACTTTCTGTGGAACTAGAGGTGGTGTCAGTAGGCCTATCTCTGCGATATGCGACATGTGATCCCCGACATGTGGTGGTGGTGGTGGGGAGGGGGGGGCGTACATCTGTTATTTATGGGGGAGGGGGGATTTAAACTATAAGGGTGTCGAAGCCTGCTCTTACTGGACGTCGACTCGGCACATGTACATACGGCGATCTTAGGTGGAAAAGACAGCTATCCAGTATTAAGAAAACAACACTCGAACACAAGGTCTCTCAGTGTGCTGCAAGACACGGGGCTGTAGAAATAGTTTTTTTCTCAATTTTTGCAACTATCTATTCAAAACACCCCTGGATGTTTTCCAATAAATTGTCGCCAAAAAAGAATGTTGTTGTGGTATAAAGTCTACAAAGAGTTAAATGGTGGGAAGTCGCCCCCAAATGAAGTCACCTATGGGAGAAGTCAGCCAAAAATAAAGTCAGCAAATGAGGTGTGCCCCTTAGTCGGTCCACGGATTAAATCGGCCCAGGGCTTTTTCGTTGTGCTAATATACATGTGTACGGTTAACTTAAGTGACAGGCCGAATGTTAGAAATTGAATTTTTTCTCATTGTGTTGCAACTATTTGTTGGAAAACACCACACGAGCGCAGTCTTTTCCTATAAATAGATTCAAAATAATTTCAATATTTGTTGTAGTGCTAATAAAATTGTTAAATGGTAGGTAGAATGTTAGAAACAAAATTTTCTTTACAAGTCACAGTGCAAATATAAAAGTATATAGATATACATAATTGTAATTCAATTTAACCAGTTTCTGATGTTGGAAATCTCAAAAGAATAAACTTCATAGGAGTAATGTATGCTTTATCTATTGTCACCAGTCAATGTTTTCATTGCGATCAGAGGCTGTTTCAGAAACAATCAGTAGCTATTGTCGGCTCTTGTTTTACATCTTTGGAGGGTAATTAAAGGATTAGTTCGGATTAGGAAATGTTATTGCTACCAAATTTTATTGCTGCCGCGAGAACTCAATGATCATGTTAAGTGTTGTGTTATATTCAGTTATATTTCAACAGCCTGGGTCTACTTTTCTCAGTGGCCCAAAGCAACAAACCTCAAGCTATACGTATCGTTTTTGAACGAAATATAAAATATATGTATATGTTTCTTCTAATTTTGCTGGGTTCAGACGGGAAACTGAAAACTCTCCCAAATTCTGCCAATTTATAGACTGGCTCGTTCTTTGCACCCCTTGAAATAAACCATTATCCCGTTGAACGCTTATTTTTTTATTGAGAAATGTTGTATATCATCCTCGGATTAAAGGGGATGTCGTCATTCGGAGTTGCTGTGCATTCCGCCCCAGGTCCCACTGCCTAGTCAAACCACAGACGTCTGGAGACCTCAATAATATCACATCACCCCAACGTCACACCTCCCTCTTATATATGCCCTCCCCCCCACACCCACACTTCCAAAATAAATAACACACAGAACTGTGTATTATATATTTCGGGGGTGGGGGGTGGGGGTGGGGGTGCATATAAGAATGAGGTGTTTTGAGGTAGGGGTGATTTAGATCAGGTTTCCAGACGTCTATGGTCTGATAACTCTGGCAATTTGTCCCGTATAGTGGGGTAACGAAACTACGTTGTTCTCAACCTGTTAAGTTGACGTTAGATGTCCTTCATGCGAATACCTGGAAACGCAACCAAATTGTGTAAAGTTCTTTTTCATTGCCCGGAATATGTCTACCACTGAAAGGTTCTTCAACCTGTTACAAATGAGATTTTTTATCATTTCCATTTTTGGCGTAACTTCGCTAATAATAGTCGGATTGTAAAAATTCAAGTACGAAATCGCACTGATTTTTTTACTCAATACATTCGGAACGAAACGCGTTTTTAAAATTTCCCTATGATATTAAAAATAGTATTTGCCCGACTGGTTGGAAAAATTTGCTAATTGGTATCCAACAATTACGGGATCAAAGAAACACCGACATCGACAAAAAGTAACGAGAAGGTCTTCACAAATATTCATGCGAGATCGAAACTGCCCTCAAAAGTCATTTTGTACGATATTTCAAATAAATTTTAACGATTGTATTTTTATTTGTGTAGTTTGGGAGCGATGCGCTTTTTTCCCTAAGTATCAACGGCCGATTTGCAGAGAAATGATGTTTGGAGGTCCTATTTTGGGTCGGAAGCATAACCTTGTCACAACACTGGGAAACACTTCGTGCTAATTATAACCGATAGTACGTCTTATTGAAGTCACGTGGTTGGGTTTTGATACCCCACCTCATAGAGCAGTTAGTGGGGAGTCGATTGGCAGTGTTTTACATGGAGCGTACACGTAATGTTGGGAATAAGCATACAAAAAATTAAAACTTTAAATCTAAAATGCATGTTTGTTTGGCTGTTCTACTCGTTTGGTAACCGGAAGATCAACTCAAATCTACTGGCTTGAGTGAATATGAACCCAACTGGGTTAATCTTTAACCCAACTGTTTTTATTTTCTGTAATTCTGGTTTTTGTTAATTTTAAAGTGCGGCATTGGGGAGAAAATGCCACCAAATCAATTACCAGAGAAAACTTATTGTCAAACAATTCTTCAATACAGCCGCAAAAATTCGTTTAAATTTTCTCCTTACTGTTGTCTGGGACAAATGAGAACAGAAAAGAATTCTGAAAACTGTAGGTTTCTTCCGTAAGCATAACTCTTCGAGCAGCCAACAATGACGAATTTGTTGTCCTTTTAGCGCTAAATACGGTAATGTGAGCTTATATCGTTGCTGTCGCGAAAACGTAGTGCAAAATCGACTGAATTTTACCACGATTGTAGGAGATAGACCGAGAGCTGGATCGGCTGTACGTATTACACAGGATAGACCGAGAGCTGGATCGGCTGTACGTATTACACAGGAACCAGATCATTGTGATGTGGAAAGCGGGATGAAAGTTTGGAAGAAAAGTATATTGCGCCGAAATAAAAGATATGGATATAGATCGAAACACTTATGATATGAAGCTCTACTTTGACAAACTATCAAAGTTTTCAAGCGAGACGTTGTTGGCTTTTCTGGGTAGCTTGTCACCGATATTAGACCACACCCTACCCGAGATGTTGATTAGCAACATTGTAACATAAATGGTACGTGGGATACCAACAACAATGCAAAGTGGTCTTGCTGCTATGATGAGGGATTCTAAAGACCACGTAAAACGATGCATGACTTCAGAGTAACATGCTCCATTGATGAATTGCTGCGTTTCAAGAAATCGGCAGCAAATACGGCAGCACGCAATGCTGACTTCATACCAATAGTTATGACGGTGGGCTAACACAGGTAGTGTTAAATAATTTCGATGCTGAATTGCATCTCAGAATGGAAAACATGGTATCTATTCTCTGGTTGTTTTGTCAACTCAAACAAATAACATGGACCTGTCGCAACACAGTCGGCAACCTTCGGTGAAAATATCAAAAGAGTGTGTGTGGAAGAACGCCCTTCAACCTCCACATTTACATCCTCTCAAATATGGCTACGAGAAGGAAGTAGAGACCATGTCGCTCCAGCTCATAACAGTTCCTCCCGATGATGCTCTGGCCCTAGATGAAGGTTAATAAAATGTTCTTGCTCGAGCCAGACGCCATGTGATACAAATAGGTGCAAATGTAATGCTGCTAAAATGGCGTGCATACTTTTCTACTCTTGCAATGCCACACTAGAGTGTTACAATGAACAAACAAGGTTAGCAGATACATCAGCCATGAATAACATTGTCGAATAGAATCACCAAACACCCAAAACATCCCTTACAATGTATATTGGCTCGGATACAACCTCTGGCATGCGCCCGGAATGTTGTATTAGCCGTAGTCAACATCGCAGTCCTCTAAATGACGATTTAACCTTAAACGTGGATATTTCAAATTATTTCCAAATGAAACAAAATTCTGCATTTTGATTGGCTGAGAGGTACGGTGTAACTTGCAATCCACAGTGGCTTTTTATTACACCGTGTTTAACCACGGTGTAAAAACAAGAATATACAAGAGCAAGCTATATGGCTAAAAAAGTACCCATTTTAAATTATTAATTCATACCTTCTGCTTCGCCTCAGGGTGTATGAGTTCCCAAACCGGTGTAAATTCCCACACACCCTGGAAAACACAAGGATAGCTAATATTGCTCAAGGCTGCCAGACATCCAGTAAACATTTTGGTAGTCAGGAGATGTTACTCTTACTCATTCCATTGAGAAAAAATCTTGAGGTTCAGTGCCCTGGCGGCCGAAGTATATTGGGATTGAGCGGGAAACCAAAGTAACGACTGAATACAGTTATGCAAAACAATATGACCTATATCCTTTAGGTTTAAAAACATTAATATAGAAAAGTGCAAAATTGTTTATATATCGACGCCTTTCTGACAGTAGATATTGAATTAAGCGCAACAGCAAATTTGATCACAGTAACCAGTGAGTCAAAACTATTTTGCAAATCAAAATAAGGATTTATGAAACCAATGAAGCTAAATCCATTTAGTCTAAATGTTCGACGTTTCAAATACATTCAAAAAGTAGTTTCTGTCTTCATATAGGAACGATTGTCCAATGATGCGAGTCGCATCACTAAAATGTCATGTAGATGAATTCTAGAGAGGAACACTTCTGTAATACAAATAAATGAGTCCTTATACATTCCAATAAGGAGAGTGGGTAACTGTGATAGTCTAAACAAAGAAACAAATTTTTAAACACATTCTCCGATGAATACGAAATATAATGCATGTACATATTCCTGCCCTTGATGGGCTATCGATATACTGGTAACAAAACATCTCTTTGTAAACAGACAATGGTCTTTATTTTGTTTTGTCTCTTATTGCAGGCAAATTTATGGAAATGAAATTGTTGGTTAGACATCAAGAACAAGAAAGAGTAACAATTTGATCAATGATAACCGTTCCCAACTGAGTAATGTATGAATAAAGAAAACTCCACGAAATTGTCTCCGTGTTGTTTCACTCATAAAGAGGAACTCTTAACTAAGCATTAGCAACGCTTTCTCTGACTCACCATTTCGCAACAATAATACATGTGTTTCCTAATTGTTGTGTATCTGAAAGAAAATAAAATCGAGTGCTCACCCTGGTGATGGAGAACAATCTTACAAATGAAAGTAAGTTTAAAACAAAGGAAAGAAAATAGTTTCCTAACTTACACGGAGCCTTGATGCCGAGGACTTTATATTCTAAAATCTATTCTTGAACTTGATATATTTAACCCTTTCAACCCGGTGTGAAGAAAAAATTGGTAGTGGACGAGCAGACGATATAAAGAGCAAAGAATTTGGAACGAGGCTCGGTCATATTTTAATCCAATAGCTCGACATACCTGTTGGATTAAATTTTTACTGAACCTCCCAACAAGCCAGGATGGTTTGTTCATTTTGCCGTCTACAGTTTGGACTGAAATGATACCCTCCAGGGCGCCAGTGTTGAAAGGGTTAAATCAAACCAACAGACATATAAACCCTTTAACTATCACTAGTATCACACAGCGCCTACAAAAGGTTGGTGAATAAATAAACATTTTAATTTTTTACCTAAAAAAAAACAGAGCTTATGACTCCTATTTAGAACGAGCTCGTTGACCCAACATTGGGTCAAAAACGTTGTCTTCGAGGCAAAAGTGAAAACTTAAGAGGTTCCACGACAAAATCTCTCAACTTCATGTAACAACCGGCATTTATCTGAAGTTGAGTGAGGGTTACTGTTAGGGTTAGGGTTAATAGGGAAAGACAGTGCCAGAGTACCAACAAACTTAAACTTGATATATTTTTCAGAATGGTCATTTTTTGTCCGCGGATATACAGTACGTGGAGAGTGTATTATCACTAAATCACTCGCAGAGTGGAGATACCACCCACGCAATAATTGCAAATGTCTTGCAAAGTATAACCAGCACAAGCAAAGTTTCAGCCAATGGACCTCCGGGTTAAACCCGGAGGTCCATTGGCTGAAACATTGCTTGTGTTTTTCGTCGATATGTACAACATTTGAAAGTTATAGCTTGGGTGATAACTCCACTCCGCGGGTGATTTAGTTACAATCCACTCTTCACGTACTGTAGAACGGCTGTAGTTTGTAATAATTAGCATTTCAAAAGACATGGAAATGTTCATATCGGTAAATTACAAGGTATTTTAAAGCACTGATGTCCAGTTTCATCCGTGTTTGACCATAGATGAGAAATAGTACTGGTGTTCGGCAAAAAAGAATAAAAGCTCTGGGGTATTGGTAGCGTTCATCATTAATCGGAAGATGTGAAGGTATGTGAATAAAGCAAAGGTATTTTATCAGTATATGCGAAAAAGCATTTATCATATGACTCGTCCGTTTTGTTCACTTTAAAACATTTGATATTTTGCTTTCATATTAAATAAAGCCTTCCGTCGATTTCATTGGTCAATTTCAAAACTAGACAATTTGATTGGCTGAACAAAATACAACTGGGCCATATGTTCATAATTTGCATAATTGGGGTTGAAAGATTTCATTGGTTAATTTCAAATATGGACAGTTTGATTGGCTGAACAAAATACAACTGGGTCACATTTGCATAATTTAAGTAGGGAGAATTTACGTTATCTGTCCTGTTTAGGTTGGGTTATATTGCATTAACCCTTTACCTAACATAACGACCAAAACCGGCCAGCAATATATACGAAATATTTTCATTTTTTGCTTCCAACGGCCATACAAATACGATCAACAGCCCAATAATAATAATAGTAATAATAATTTTTAATAATAATATACTTCTATATAACAAGTTTCATTATGCTTATAATCATTTTATAACAGTGCTTGGAATGATAAAATCATTGTACTTTGATAACTTTTCTTTGGATGATAAAATCATTTATCGATGTTAACTGCGCTTCAAACGATAACGAATAAAATCTAAAGTAGATCGAGCTATGAATCTGCCGTCTCTTTACCGTGCTTGGTCGGCGAGAGCACGTTTCGTTTTGTGTATCAGCTATTCCGGGAATCACTCTCTTCATGGTACTTTGTTTTAATATGAACGTTGACGGTTTTCTTTTAAGAATGGTACTCGAGAAAAATGACAACGTTTTAGGATTTATCAAGCAGACGATGGTTCGTGGTACAGCACAGTCGTCGTAGACTGGTCCTGTGGGGCAGTGATGCGTTTATCAGGTAATTATTACATCGGTAATGTAGTTATACGTTTTGGGTCCAAATACTCAATTCCCATTGGTCAGTTGGATGAAAACGTCACGACCAAATGTAATTCATTTTCCAATGAATACATTTGGTCGAACTTTGACCCGCATTTACGGTAGAGCGCAGTTGACAGAATGCAATTCAGGCGGTGTTTGGGTGGGTTTTCAACTTTTAGCGCCTCTCACACTGATCAACTCCGCTCCTGTTTCTTTGGTGACTGAGAGTTGTGCGCTTTGTCTTTTGTGTGAGGGTGGTTTTTCACCTCGTTCGTTCGTACATGTTTTATTTCGTCTTTCTGTTTTGTTGTTTGGTAAAAAGAAGCTTAAACAGTTACGGAATGTAATTATAAGAATTGAATGCAATTTTTATAATCTTTATTGGAGTATGAACGTGTGGGAATGGGTACAAATTATGTATGAATCCCTTCAGGATTCATACATAATTTGTACCCATTCCCACACGTTCATACTCCAATGAATGCAATTTTTATAATCTTTCTTGAATCCCTTTGTGATTCATACATAATGTGTACCCATTCCCACACGTTCATACTTCAATGAATGCAATGCAATTTTTATAATCTTTATTGAATCCCTTAGTGATTCATACATAATTTGTACCCATTCCCACACGTTCATACTCCAACAAAGATTATAAAAATTGCATTCAATTCTTAAATAAAATTCACCATGAGCAAAATTTAAATTAATGATTATAAGTTTTTGGAATCTAATATTATTGCGTCCGTGGAAATATTGCCCACCCGTGGAAAGTGACCAGTCCACGACGGCCGTAGTGTCTCAAATTCGAGACTTATAATTATGCGCCTTTCGATCACATAGCGTGAGGATAAGCTGAAAAGTTGTGAATGAGATGAGCGGCGAGCAGTAACTGAACGATAGCAAATCCCTGATTGCACTGGTATCGAGAGAGGGAACGGTGGCTTAGTAGGTAGAGGTGCAGGCTGTAAGCCGAGAGGTCCTCGATTCGAATCCCACCTGCGGCAGCCGCGTTGTGTCCTTGAGCAAGACACTTCACCCCCTCTGCCCACGTGGGGGCACGGTGGCATTGTGTACTAAGGCGAACTGCGCGTCGGTGGTGCTATTGTCTTCAACCAATGCTAACACTGCTTGTGTGGAGTTAGTATGTTGGGGAGCTAACAGTTGCTCGCCGTTGCTCTCCCCGGGTACTCCGGCTTCCTCCACCCGCAAAACTGTCGTGGTCATGATTAGATTAGCCATTGTGCAGAATTATGTGACCTTAAACACCAATGAATAAATATTGGTATCGAGAATGTTGGACTCTGAAGGAGCGGTGATGTGTAAAAGTAATTATTAACCGCCCCTGAGTCCAAGTTTAGACTAGAAAAGGCTATATTAGTATTTGATGCTGGTTCGAAAAATTCTTTGTATTGTGCCAAAGCATATCCTGTAAGACTGAGAGAGTCCAAGACAATACACGCTCACCAGTCTCCCAGGTCCCTACATGTCGCTACAAGAAGCTCCAAGGCCACCTGTCACCTTCTGTACGGAATTCGACACTGTTTCAGGCTGTTTGTTTACCCACCTGTGTAACGTTTGCGCACAGACATAATTTTTGTTGGAGTTTAACAGCACTTTCGACACACAAGGTGACCTCATGTCGGGGCAGACTGACGTTGATAAAATGTGATGTTCCTATACACACATCGATATACACATATTCTTTCAACTCCAGTTATAGAGATTCCAAACAACAAGTATTTGATGCGTATTGAAAATATGAAGCTATTAAGCAGAATTAGTGGAACTTAGCAACGTAATGATAAACCTGGAGCTGTGGCGAGTCTTCATTCTTAATATCTAGTAAACAAAAAAATACCAACGGTAATGCCATAACAGATTAGTTTCAATCAAATCTCCATTAAGAAAATTTTTTTGGGTTGGTTCAACGAAAATAAACGTTTATGGTATCTTTAGACGGAATCAATGAAATAAATTTAGTTGGTTGGGAAAAGAACCGTTCAGGTTTGCTGTACTGACCAAGTGAAGTATTCCAACCTATTGAATCTAAAAATAGGCATCGGACTATTTAGAGGCTAGATTGGTTCCAGGCCATAACACCGTCAAATTAATTTGACTGTTCACTTTATACAGTTAAAACTAGAAGTCCTGTCATAAAATGCGCAGAAATAGCACGTTGATATGCGCGTTAATGCGCGCGTTATGACCCAAGTAAAGCTATCAAATTCTGTACATATGGCCTGTGCACAAGCAATGTTTCAGCCAATGGACCTCCGGGTAATCCGGAGGTCCATTGGCAGAAACATTGCATGTGTTTGCTAGGAGTAACCAGGAGAACACGCCGTGTTTTGGATGCCATTCAATATGGCAATTGCGCGCAATTCCAACGCGCAATTAAGCCAAGATAAGCGCACAATTCGTGACATGACTTCTAGTTTTAATTGTAGCGTGTCTTTTTACTGGACAATAAAAAAAGGAAGTTACTATTGACGTGGAGCCAATACTATAAAACTTTCACAATTGTATTTTCTAGAATTGTATTTTCCACCTATTAACATAACTGACTAAAATGAATCAAATTGCCACATCTTTGAAAATGCTAACAGTTCATTTCAACCCATCTAAAGTCATAACTAGAAAATAAATTCAAGAGAATACAACTGTAAACGTTTTTTAGTATTGGCTCCTGGTGCCATTTGCGATGAAAAGCTCACTGAACGTGGAAATAATCTTCTTACCTGACAAGACATCAAGACAGGACTTGCGCCTGTTCCCAATTTACCAAACTCATTTAATTCGCTCCATTCAAGGGTGATGTGTGATTATTCAGAATCAAAGTGTAAAAGGACTCGAGGTCTACTTAAGGTCGTGAACGAATTGAATACCATCCAACGAAGCAGCCATTTTTTGTCACTTCAATGAAGAGGTGTCAGGATCATGTGGACAAAATTGTCACTTACAGTACGTGGAGAGTGGATTGTAACTGAATCACCCGCGGAGTGGAGATATCACCCAAGCTATAACTTTCAAATTTTGTACCTATCGACAAAAAACACAAGCAATGTTTCAGCCAATGGACCTCCGGGTTTAACCCGGAGGTCCATTGGCTGAAACTTTGCATGTGGTGGTTATGCTTTGCAACAAATTTGCAATTATTGCTTGGGTTGAATCTCCACTCTGCGGGTGATTTGGTGATAATACACTCTCCACGTACTGTAACTTGTTCTATATACAAATGGAATTTTAGTTTCAAGTTTTCCGACATTCCGTTAGGTTTAACACGATAGCATTGCCTAGATTATCTCAATGTGAATACGGATGTCATGCTGAATGAATTCCCGTATTCCTTTCGGTGCATGTTAGATATGAAAGCCGAATCTCTTGCAATTTTTATGGTTGGACTGTCACAATATGGGAGGGCAGGCAAGGTAACACGTGAAAATATGAACTGCCTTAAAGACGTTATTAGAACTATCTCCAGACACATATGCTTTTATTTTTTTGAGCTGTACAAAATACTAAAATTTCCTGAAAATCAAATAGATTTATTTTTTCGAACACTGGCCTCCAATGACGTCACGAATCAGTTCTATCTTAACTGCTGAGTATTTCTGATGAAGGCAACACGTTTTAGATACGGGGCTTATTGAAGATTAAATTTCGAAAATTTCAGAAGGATGAACCTCAGAATTGGGTAAAACGAAAGATTAAGGGGAGAAAACACATAAAACTCGCATTGCAAATCGAAGGTGAAAAGCGTACAGACATTGTTGATAATTTCAGGTGACCAAAAAGCGGTATATGAAATGCCACAGCTTTGTAACTTATAACTATGGAACTAACTTCTGACGTGAAAACGTCAAAAATGGCGACAAAAAAACATGTCCTGTCATTTTTTGAGTTTTGTCACATACAAAAATTTCATGAAAATCGGACAAAATATTATTTCTTTCAACTTTGACTCTCTATGACGTCACAATAGATAACATCCTAAACGATTGGGAGTTTCTGTGACAGAAACACATTTTAAATGTTTGTTTTTTGCGAAGATTATATTTAAGAAATTCCAGAATGCTTACCAATGAACTTGAAATTAAAAGTTAAAAAAAATGTTTCTTTGCGGCTGTTTCCAATAGTAGGACGAACATCGAAAAAGTGGCTGGATAAATTGATTTTATCAGCTACTGAACGATGTTAGTGTAAAAGTTCATGTTTGTAAGTAATGAGAAATGACTGACAATGAAGCTGAGGGAAGAGGGGCTCGCTTAGGAGTATACCATTTAAACTTCGTTGAAAGGTATAATTAACAAGCATTGGTCTACTAAATGTTGTGAAAAAGCATGCGGATCTGGCGATTTCGGTTATTGTCCTACAGAATTCTGTCTACAGTAAAATTGTTGACTCTGTTTTGTTCTTGTTGTAATATTCAGGGAAAATATAATCCATCCACCTCATATGGAGGCTAAGTGTTTTTGTGTAGCTGGATTAGTTATTCCGTATCTGTTGCTGTTCGGCTGCAGAGCTAAATGGAACGAGTAGATAATATAATACAAGTGGAGTCATTTGCAGAGAACACACCCGCAGAAGAATTCCACCCGGACAAATTGAATTCTAAAGAAATATTAACGAAAAAAAGATAAAAAGAACTTTAGGTGAGGAATCCCCGGGTTGAACCGTAAAGCCTTTATCGCATTTTTTACTTACGCTTCTTTGAATATTTTTTTTATAAAGTAACTGTACTTGTTGAGTTTAGTTTTTGAGATCGTAATATTAAATGTATTCACTTTCAAAATAGGGCTTTACCCCCTACCCTAACGAATCAGCATCATAATAAACAGTTGGAAAAATCATTTTAGAAAAATCATCATTGGAATGAACTTCCAGCGAAGGCCACACGAATATAGTTTTGTTGAAATATTCAGAAAAATTTGAAAAAAATATTAAAAAGAACATTTTGATATCGCGTGCGTTGGGTAAAATGTTGACAATAATGATAAGTGTAACAGAAAATTAATCAAAGTGTTTCTCTGAGAATGACTGACGATAGAAGCTAAACAGCTTCTATCATCTTTCTCAGAGGAACTCTTAGATTAATTACTTTAAGTTACGTAATGTAAGTACACAGAACGTCACAATGTGTGGAGGCAATACGGCATATGGGTGTCAGAGCGAAGAATAGAATGAGAGGTGAGGTATTGACGAACAAATTCACATATCGTCTCGTTCTGTGTTTATTACACGCCCCTATGAGATAGAATTCATTAATTTCAAAATACAAGCATCACACACAGAAAACGGACGTCTGCTTGAAATAAAAACAAGACTCGGGTTTAATGGGCAAACACGTGTGGCAGCTCGATACGTACACATACAAATATAAATGAAAATTGTGTCCAAATAGATTATTTGTTCGTACTTTTAGAAATTAGCTGCCGTTATCTGAGAGAACAATTTAAAATATATTTAAAAGGTTGGTTTATTTTAGGAACAACAAGATTTTTGTGAAAATTAGAGTTGTAAAATAGGTCTCAAAGAGACACTACATTAAAATATTGCGGTGTGACAAGACTAAAATTTGTACAGTGCAAACGAATGTGCTCCACTGTCAACCCTTGCAGGCAAGGAACACATTCTGGTCACATATTACTCTCTAACAAAAAGGAATGTGTAAGTCTTGTATGGCCAAAATGACATCGTGTCAAAATTACATTATCTTTTCTGCAAAGCTTACGAGACGAGTAATATTATTTGCAATATTAGGTCGAATGCGATGGAGCTTGCTATTTATCGAACCATCGTCCCATTCAGACTGCCTCATAGATTTGATGTATTGGCTGATGTGTAGTTTGTAATCACTGAGGGGAATCCTAAAATTAGTGAAAGGTTTGTTTAAGGCATGCTTTGCTGCACTGTCTGTTCTGGTGTTACCGGAGCTACCTACATGTCCAGGTTACAGGCACAACACGCTATCATATTGGTCAGGCATGGGTGTATTTCTCACGAAGTTCCGAAATGACAGTTTTTTTTCAGCCCGGGATTGAGTAAAGCGAGCAAAGAATAAAGAGAGTCGGAAAATATGATCGATTTACATTCTTGTGCATTCTTGATGTGTTCAAGCGCCAGTTGCAAAGCTTTTAGTTTAAACACATTGGCTGAGATTCATAAACAAAGTCTAACTATAGACATGTCTATGGTTGACTGTAGACTAAATTTCAATAAACTAGTCTACTTAGACAAGTCTACAAATTGGATTTAATTAATATTCACAAACAATGTCTAGGCCTCGTGTAACAAGACTCGTCTTTCTCTGAAAATACAATTAGTACATAATAATATGTGATATGATAGTTTTTGGTACACAGACTTGAGAAAGCGGGTGTTCCCCAGCCTTTCCGCTCGTGCGTGCGTGCGTGCGTGCGTGCGTGCGTGCGTGCGTGCGTGCGTGCGTGCGTGCGTGCGTGCGTGCGTGCGTGCGTGCGTGCGTGCGTGCGTGCGTTAGGGAGTGTGTTAGAGAGTGCGTTAGGGAGTGTGTGTGGGGGTATGTTTGTGTTTTGTGTATGTGTGACTGACTGACTGGGTTGGGGTGGGGTGGGGTGGGGTGGGGCGGAGACGCTTCGCTGTCGTTTTCGGAAGCACTGTATTTTTGTGCATATTTTTTGTATAAATATTACAGTTAGCTCCATGGAGAACGGGTTCGGGATGACTCGAGCCTGGTGGGAAGGGGTAGTATGGAACCGAAAAGGCAATAAGGAGTATTTCTGCCCTCTTGCATTAACATCAGTTTATTTGCCAGCGGGGGAGCGCGGTGGCTCAGTTGGTAGAGGTGCAGGCTGCAAGCCGAGAGGTCCTCTGTTCGAATCCCACCTGCGGCAACCGCGTTGTGTCCTTGGGCAAGACACTTCATCTCCATTGCCCGTGTGGGGGCACGATGACGCCGTGTACTAAGGCGTATTGCACGTCGATGGTCCGTATGTCTTCAACCAATCTAACCCTGCCTGTGCTGCAGTGCGGAGTTACGATGTTGGGGAGCTGGCAGCTGCTCGTCGTTGCTCGGTGGTTCTCTCCGGGTACTCCGGCTTCCTCCACCCGTAAAACTGCCACGGTCATGATTAGCCATTGTGCATAAATATGTGACCTTAAACATCAATAAATAAATATAAATAAATTTGCCAGCGAGTTTAAGGACGGTCATGGAATTGTCACATTATCTATATAATAATAATAATACATCGAGTAAAACCTCCTCCTCCTCTCCTCCTCCTTCACACCCGTTTCCTTCAGTGTGGAAAGGCCGCGAAGCGTCTGTCTGCGCGACTTATATCAAATACCTGTACTTGGAGATCTTCATTCCTGGTGGTGTTACCCTAAATCAAATGACCTCATTTTTCCTCTTACACCATTAGATAGCATTTCTGCGAAGTATAATGCAAATCGGTTTATTGATCTAGAAGTAGTTTATTGACAACCAGATGAGGACGAGAGGGGGAGAAGGAGGAGGGGAGGAGGAAGAAGAGGCTATATCGGCAGTTAATGGCATCGTTAATGAGATATTTATTTTTGACAGGTAACTCACGCGTAAGCAATACAGAAAAAAGCGTTTCTTATATACTCAGAAGGCACGTTCTATCACGCTTCTTGACGACTTTAGTACCTTGTTGTATTTGCGTTCCGATTCTGTTCTAGCGTTCCTCAAAGGTGTTAGTATGTATCTGGTGCACTGGTAGTCCGAAAAAGCAATAATAATCCTCACGACATTAAGGTCTCCGTCCGTGGAAGACTCTGGAGTCATGAGCATAACCATACCACCTACTAACAACATCCACGAATCGCATGTTGTGATGACACCATTTGACAATTCAGGCTATGCACCCCATTTCCGATTCACAAAACGCTCTGAATGTGATGTGGACCACCTGGGTTCGATATGGGTATATGCGTCTCATCAATGCACCCCAAAATTCAAGCATGTCTCCAATACCTTTCCATTCCATCCATACAGCTGCGGATCTCTGCTCGTGTCCTGGGAAACCGTATAAGATGCACTTTCCCCCAACAAATAGCCTGGATAACGTCCGCAATAATGCGGCGGACTGTCGGTTTCGACAATCCATGTAAGTCACCATTAACTTCCTGGAGTGATCCGGTAGCAAAAAAAACGCAGACCCGCACGAACATGGATGATAACATGTTACAGTGTTATTACGCAAAGTTTCTCTCTGGAAATCATCAGCCAGATCGGATATGAGACCTTCGGTCGTCTCTTCCGTCAGCCGGAATCTCCTAAGATATTTCCCGTCATTAAACATTTCGAAAGGGTTAGTCCTATCGAAAATATCGTGGTGGTCGAATGCCGTAACCATCTTTCTCTCGTGCCATTTCGTCAATTTCCCAAATAAGGACACTCATTTGCCTCTCTGTGTTGAAAGTATCACAGTGAAGGTGTAATAAAAATGTGTGCATAAAGTTAGACTTCCACTTGGACATGTCCTCAAGCTTGTTTAGGATTTTAGTCTAAAACTGCTTTGTTACGTCTAAGCTTCGACATTGTCAAGCGTTAGAAAGCTGTTATGAATACTGTTTAAATCGTTGACCTCGCTAAAGCAGCATTGGACGGCAGTCTACCTTAGACTTTCGTTAGACTTTGTTTATGAATCTCAGCCATTTTATTTGCTACACTTTGTTCACATTAGATTGGAGGATACATGTAAGTGCTGAACACTTAGTTTATCCTCCTATCTTACACATTTAAATTACATATATTACATGGCAAACAAAATATTAAATAACAAAAGCAAATTGTAGTTTCACAAAAATAACCCAAAACGGAGAGTGAGAGAAAGAGAGTGAAAGACGAGGAAGGAAATAAAGAGAAAGAAAAGACGAGAGGGGGGGGGGGGGGAGAAGGTGGATTGGTGAAACTTATGAGTGATCTCCCCACCTGATGTTGTTAGGAGATACATATATTTCATCACGGATTCGCTAATATAAACCAAGTTTTGAGATACTTGTCGTCAGACATAGTTTGTTCATTGTAATGTAAGGCCGTGTTGAGTTAGAAGTCGTTCTTCAACCAGTAGATCACTAACCCCATGTAGCAAGAAAGAAGAAAAACATCAATGGACAATGATGCTAATCGTTATTTGTACATTCTTCCTGGTTTGTACATTCTATCTAATGGGTTTATGCTTCAATTTGGATTTGGGATAAAGTGAAACGTTGGGTGTCTCGAATATATTTCGCTCAGCTTTAAATATCTTTTCATTTTCTTCATTTGACCACAATGTTATTCTAAAAAAGTTGGTCGACATGAGTTATGTTATATTTATCTAGAACGGGCATTACTTGGAGTTTCGAGACCTCGTATAGACTCTAAGTCAGAAAATAGTGACTAGCGTCTTCTTCAAATTTTCCACATCTACCGTGAGGTGAGTCACTGATACGATTAGAATATTTGTCAAAGTTAAGATCACTACAACCGTTACATTTTCTACAGTGCAGGATATTCAATTTGCGTTTTCCGAAGATGAAATACGGTAGAGGTCTAGTTTTTGGTGGGGAAATTGGCGCTTTAAAGACTTGGCTTGAAGTTATTATCTTGACGTCACCGCCCAAGTCATGTTAGTGGCCAGCAGATGAAGGAAAGAATCGGCGTTTCATCAGCTTGGATTCTTAAGTAATATGAGTCAAAATCGGACGCGTTACGTAAGTCGATATATCACAAAATTGTGGAGGTAGGAGCTCCTGCAAGTAGTCGAGCGCGTGAGCTTTACACTCGTGTGGAAAAAGAACACCTTGTGGATCTCTTCAAGTAAATGCCATCCTAATTTCAGCAGAAGGCACTCTTTCGGGGTAGAGCGTATAGCTCCTAAGATAATATGAGTGGCGTCATAATGTATCTTATCTACACGATCCAGTAGGTATAAAGGCACACGACCCCATACCAGACTAGCATATTCTAGTATGGGCAATACGAAGAAGGATACATTCTCTCAAGAGTAGCACTATTCATAGTGAATTTTAGTTTCCTAATTTGTGACAGTCGTGAATTTGCAATTTACAGATACTATCAATATGTTTGTCCCAAGACAGGTTAGACTGGAACATGAATCCAAGGTGTTTATGATTAGCTGTGTATAATAAGATGGAATATGAAAATGTTATGTTTGAGGGAGTAATATGTCAACTGAGTGTGAAAAAAACATTAGTTGTGTTTTCGGGAGGTTAAAAGTTACTAACCATTTTATGCCCATGCATTTATTTGCTACAGATCCTTGTTGACTGAATTTGTTATACTCCTGGCTAATATGTCGCTATTGGTGAAACACGTATCATCGGCAAACAATCTAGTACTTGCTTCAATATTTTCATAAATATCATTAATTTAAATGAGAAATAGTAAGGGACCTAGCACTAAGCCCCTTTGAACACCGGATTCAATAATTCTTCACCTTGCGTAACAATCATTCACACAGACCCGTTGTTTGCGATTCGAGATATAGGTTCTGGTATACCTTGCTCTTCTAATCTGAAAAGAAAACTCCGGTGCCACACCCTATTGAAGGCGTTAGAAATGTAACAGAATACTCCACATGTAATTTGATGTTTTATCTAGAGCTTTACATAAACTATGTTAAACTTCTACTAGCTGATCTCCGGTACTGTGTCGCGGAAGGAAGCCCGACTGAAATTTATAGAACAGGCTATTGGTAGTAAAATGCGAGTAGATTGCTTTGAACACTAATCGTTCCATTAATTTGCCAAAACAACTGAACAAAGATATTGGACGATAATTTGTTAGGATCTTTGTGGGCCGCCTTCTGGAATATTCGTGATACGTTTGCGAGTTTCCATCCACTTGAAAAAACACACGAGTCGAGAGAGTTTTGATACAGAAGAAATTGCGGTCTCTGTAGAGTTGACTTTGTTTCTTCTGTATTCTATGACCTGTCAACGTATCCGCTAGCCTTCTTCACAATTAAGGCGGCCAACGTGTCACATATGTCAGATTCACAAAGAGGGATTTCAGAAATTGTATTTTCACATCTTTCCTTAAAAGTGGCTAGAGAATGGTTAAAGAAATTTAATTTTCTGTTTGACAGGAAAGTTTCATTTAACAATTCGGCTTTCTCGTCACCCACCTTCGATAATCGTTATCACTTACGCTGCCGAAAGCGAGTATTGACACATATTTCATGATGATTATCTGTACGTTCTGCGTGCGCAGATCAAACCTACCATCTGATTAATGTTTGAAAATGGCTCAACCGTTTCTCTGAAAGGCGCCAGTTTGAAAAACACATGGTAACCATTTGACGAAACCATCATTTTCGTTACGGTAATGTACACTTATGTTTTAAATACCGTTTGTATGAAAGTGTTACAGATATAAATACGTGGTAATCGAGTACCTAGTCTCGTATACGAAGAATGTTTGTGTAGGCCTATTTGTATTGTTTAAAAAATTTACTTTCGTTGAACAAAGGTAATTCTTTAAAATAATAATCATAAACGAACGTTTCGGACATGTTTTCTTTACTATTGTTTTATCACTTAAGTAAAGTGCGCTGCTGAAAGCGACTATTGTCACCTATTGTATGATGATTATCTGTACGTTCCGGTATGCGCAGATCAAACATACCATCTGATTAATTGTTGGAAAGGGCTCAGAGAGACATTTCCACCAATTAATCGGATGATAGAGTTTCAAGTATGTCATAAATGTTATAAAACGTCCTCGCATACAGGCGTACATAGAGGTTCTCCATATATGGATAAAGTGGGCGTGGCAGTAAAAGGATTATACCAGAATCGGAAATTTGCTGAAGCGGAAACTTATTCATAAAAATTATTGAGAAACGTGTTATCAGATAATTTCAGGTGACCAAAAAGCGGTATATGAAGTGTCACAGCTTTGTAACTTATAACTATGGAACTAACTTCTGACGTGAAAACGTTAAAAATGGCGACAAAAAAAGACATGTCCTGTCATTTTTTGAGTTTTGTCACACACAAAAATTTCATGAAAATCGGACAAAATATTATTTCTTTCAACTTTGACTCTCTATGACGTCACAATAGATAACATCCTAAACGATTGGGAGTCTCTGTGATAGAAACACATTTTAAATGTTTGTTTTTGCGAAGATTATATTTAAGAAATTCCAGAATGCTTACCAATGAACTTGAAATTAAAAGTTAAAAAAAATGTTTCTTTGCGGCTGTTTCCAATAGTAGGATGAACATCGAAAAAGTGGCTGGATAAATTGATTTTATCAGCTACTGAACGATGTTAGTGTAAAAGTTCATGTTTGTAAGTAATGAGAAATGACTGACAATGAAGCTGAGGGAAGAGGGGCTCGCTTAGGAGTATACCATTTAAACTTCGTTGAATGGTAAAATTAACAATCATTGGTCTACTAAATGTTGTGAAAAAGCATGCGGATCTGGCGATTTCGGTTATTGTCCTACAGAATTCTGTCTACAGTAAAATTGTTGACTCTGTTTTGTTCTTGTAATATTCAGGGAAAATATAATCCATCCACCTCATATGGAAGTGACACGCCGGAATGGGAGAGGCTAACATTTGCGTATCAGAAAAGTGTTTTTGTGTAGCTGGATTAGTTATTCCGTATCTGTTGCTGCGCGGCTGCAGAGCTAAATGGAACGAGTAGATAATACAATACAAGTGGAGTCATTTGCAGAGAACATACCCGCAGAAGAATTCCCGGACAAATTGAATTCGAAAGAAATATTAACGAAAAAAAGAACTTTAGGTGAGGAATCCCCGGGTTGAACCGGAAAGCCTTTATCGCATTTTTTACTTACGCTTCTTTGAATATTTTTTTTATAAAGTAACTGTACTTGTTGAGTTTAGTTTTTGAGATCGTAATATTAAATGTATTCACTTTCAAAATAGGGCTTTACCCCCTACCCTAACGAAACAGCATCATAATAAACAGTTGGAAAAATCATTTTAGAAAAATCATCATTGGAATGAACTTCCAGCGAAGGCCACACGAATATAGTTTTGTTGAAATATTCAGAAAAATTTGAAAAAAATATTAAAAAGAACATTTTGATATCGCGTGCGTTGGGTAAAATGTTGACAATAATGATAAGTGTAACAGAAAATTAATGAAAGTGGTTCTCTGATAATGACGATAGAAGCTACACAGCTTCTATCATCTTTCTCAGAGGAACTCTTAGATTAATTACTTTAAGTTACGTAATATAAATACACAGAACGTCACAATGTGTGGAGGCAATACGCCATATGGGTGTCAGAGCGAAGAATAGAATGAGAGGCGAGGTATTGACGAACAAATTCACATATCGTCTCGTTCTGTGTTTATTACACGCCCCTATGAGATAGAATTCATTAATTTCAAAATACAAACACCACACACAGAAAACGGACGTCTGCTTGAAATAAAAACAAGACTCGGGTTTAATTGACAAACACGTGTGGCAGCTCGATACGTACACATACAAATATAAATGAAAATTGTGTCCAAATAGATTATTTGTTCGTACTTTTAGAAATTAGCTGCCGTTATCTGAGAGATATTCGCTTCAAAGTAAAAACTTGAGTGTTATTAAATCACTCCCCAATTATACAATAAGTTTACATTCATTAATTTTGGTGGCTTTTAAAAAAATATTTTTCCACAACTTTCAACAGAGCTTCCGAATTGATCTCGGTGAGAATGTGAGGTCACGATTGGCTGATTACGAAAATAGGCAGAGTTTAGTTTCCTTTTGTGGATCCATGGCGTCAGAGGGAGAATGGACCGTTAACGGAAATCCGCATGGAACACGTGTTTGTACGGATTTGTAAATATGCAACTGGCGAAAAAGTAATGGGCGAGCAATAACAGTATTTACAGAACTCGGAGCATTATTCCTATAACTCATCAGTAATAAAATGAATATTTTGTGATTTATAAATTCATTTTTTATCATAAATTTAATTTGAATAAAGCTTTTAAAATCGAGAAGAAATTCTTCCTTTTTTTCTTTCTTGCTAACCATTTGGTCAAATGTTTATTTGTTTATTCATTAACTCATGCGCCGTGGGCATTATGTCCATTAGTGAGAATAGGACAATTTTCGAAATTCACACAAGCGTCAGCCTTTGACAGACCAACGGATTGGGTGTAAACAATGAGGATCTTGTCGCCCTATGTGGGAGTTTGGAATTTCAGTTAGTATAAACGGACATTCGCACTAACTGACACATTGGGACTCAACGACGCAAACATCCCAGGACACAGCTGTGTTAGAAAATGTATGACTAATTCACCTTTTAAGATCTTTCATCTCGAAACTGAAATGTTTTATCAAGTAAATACCTAAGTTTATTTGGATAAACAACATGACTTAAACATACTGGGAGTTCGTATGTAATAAGATTTAAATTATTTTTTTGCGGATGCTATTGAGTGACGGACACTCAAGAATAAAATCATAGTCATCTTCAATCTGGTTGTTAGAACATAATGCACAAGTTCGATTCTCTCTTAAAATACCGGCGTATTGCCCCGTTTCAACGTTTAGTTTATGAGTGGATAATCTTATTTCAGTCATGAGGGCGACCAAATTTAATGGGATATTTTGCTTCGAATACCACTGCAACTCAAAATTTTCAATATTTTTATATAGGTCGCATTTAGATTTAGTCTCCAGTTCACACATAATAGTCTGTTGATATTGATCACGAATGCACGATGGTCATTCATTTATTTAAATCCCCAGATTACCCAGTCATTTTACCACATGACTCTATTTTATTGGAATGAGCTAGAGGATGTGCCTGAGATATTTTGGCAAATAGTAACATAATCTCAAAATAAGTTTCTAAAGTTTCCAAAGAAAACAATAAGCAATCTCTGATAAATATTCACTTGTTATCAGAACAACTTTCAAATGCAAAATTGCTTCTAAAACCTACGAAAACAGTTTTCTTATTATTTGAACATGAAATAAATAATGCGCAAAACTACAGTACGTGGATAGTGGATTGCAACTAAATCACCCGCGGAGTGGGTTTATCACCCAAGCTATAACTTTCAAATTTTGTACATATCGACAAAAAACACAAGCAATGTTTCAGCCAATGGACCTCCGGGTTTAACCCGGAGGTCCATTGGCTGAAACTTTGCTTGTGCTGGTTATGCTTTGCGACAAATTTGCAATTATTGGTTGGGTGGTATCACCACTCTGCGGGTGATTTAGTGATAATACACTCTCCACGTACTGTAAACCTTCTATCGTTTACAGATGACACCACAGGATACAAGTCTGCGATGGATATAAACCCTATAGTATCAGAATTCAACGCAGTACTACAAAAATATTTGATTGATGCTCTACCAACTACTTAGTTCTGGATTCCAAGAAGACAAAATGTTTACTTAAGAAATCTGGCCCATAAGGGTACACCTTACACTCATGAAAATATACGTATAAATAATCAGATTATCGACAAACTTTGTAATAGGCAAAACGAAAACTCTATCAAATTTCTCGCAATAAATATTGATGACAATATATCTTCCAATGCTAATATATCTCAAATCTGCTCGAAAGTTGCCCTTTCCAATCGTAGTCTCAATAAAATGAAGAAACGTCTCTCTCACAGGGTCATTTTATCTTCGGAATTCCAATATGGGGAGTCTCAAAAGCAAATAACTGGATTTTTAAACTACAGAAACGATCATTACGATTCATTAATAATAAAAAATATAATGCTGTTATGGTATCCTGAAGATAAATGAGTTGTATAATTTGTATGCTTACTTATCCTTGTTTGAGCGGCACAACGGAAATCTTGTAGCATCCTCTGCGAATTTGTGTTCTATTGTAAATAATCAAACTAATGTAAACACACGTCAAGGTGGTTTCTTGCATAGATATAGAAGAAGATCAAAAACCTTAGAAAATCTACACGTCGTGGCATCCCCCAAATTATGGACGAGCCAGAAATAGATTTCAGGGCAACAGGGAACCGGAAAGAGTTTAAGAAAAATATTAAATGCCAAGTTCTTTCGTCATTCTCTCATAATGCTTCTTGTTCAAACCCTCACTGCCCGGATTGTGTCTTATTATATTCCAGGTGTTGTACAGTTGATTTTGTTTCTTTACCTTTAATTTTTTACATCCTTTTTAAAATTTTGTTGATGGGGTGTATTGGTTAAGTTTAGCAACATAACTTTCCCAAGAACGTTTCCTTTTTTGTTTTATAAGTCGTCTGGCCCTTGCCCAATTAATACGTAGTTTGTCTAAATTATTTGTTATTGGTGATTGGTTAAATTGCCGTTCCGTTTTCGTGCGTTCTTGTATAGCCAGCTTGCATTTATGATCAAACCATGGTTTCGTGAAACGTTTTGGATTTTTCGAGGTATTAGGAATGGCTGTGTTTGCAATGTCGTGCATTTCCATAGTGAAATGTTCCATTTCGTCAGCACTTTCGTCAAATTTCTCCCGTGTGAGTCGTCCAGAAAGTGTCTCAGTTTGCTCTTTATAACTTCACTGGGGCGCCTCTCACCATCCACCGGAACCACACTCTCCAACACAACTGGATAGTGGTCACTCCCGTACAAATGATCTTCGACCTTTCAACAAAAATCAAGGAATATTGAAGGAAATGCAACTGTGATATCAAATGAAGAGTAAGAACCAGAAGGATGCACGCAAGGATTTGACCCACCATTGAACAAACACAAGTCGAAATTTTGTAATGAGAACTTCTACAGTTTTACATTTTGAATCGTCCTTGTTTTACAAAAACCTCACCTAAGAGGAGTGTGGGCATTAAAATCACCCCACAGGAAGTATGGGGGGGGGGGGGGGGGGTTGGTGTATGAGTTGTTCAACATCATTCAGCTGAAGAGCTTTATTTGGTGAAACGTAAATGGAATTTGTCTAATGTTAGGCGTACCGCTAAAGCCTGTAATTTTGTGTGCAAAGGTACAGAATTGTGAATAATGTCGTTTTTAACTAAGTCGGACGTTCCACGAATATAAAGATCATTAACATCTGCCCAGGCATTATACGAAGTATAATGCTCAACGGCCGAATGATCTTGGGCTTCATGTTTTTTGCAGGCAAAAACCAGCAGGCTTATATTTTTGGCACAGAAGGCTGAATTCATTAAAATGTTCTCTAAAAGCTCCATTGGATTATGTTGTATGTTGTAATTCGTGCATGGGTAGTGATTTGGATGGTGGACATATGGGAGAAAGTGCCTCCATATCTTTCGTTAGTGAAGTTTTACATGGAGACCTATCTTGAGTGGAATTCAAGCGCAGTTTAGTCGAGAACGTGACATCATTGCATTCACCCATTGACATGTCCTCGATTCCTTCAAAAATCATGCTGGTAACAACACTTTCAAGGTGATTTGGCAGTCTGTCTGATTCTAGTTTCAGTTTTTCATTGTCTTTCTGATCTTTTTGCTGTCGTCTCATCTGAGTTTGACTCAGATTTTCTTGTTAGGATTTTTGTTGCTGATTTAATTTTGATTTACTCGACTCATTTTTCTGTTCGGATGTTGGACTTTGATAGACAGATCTTTATTTTGCAGCATACTAGCACATTGATTACAAAATAACATTACAGCTAGTATACAGCATGGAAATGGCATAACCTATAAGGCTGTCTTCCTGCCAAAAAGAAAGATATCAAGTTTCTTTGGCATCCGTGTATCGAAGTGCTCTCTCCAAAACGGGGTTGTCTGATCTTTTATTTGTCATTCAAGGAGGGCTAGAATGTATTTGAGGATTAAGTGGTGGGAAGAGAAGGATGAGATACCAGAGGATATGGCTGGCGGATGACACAGTCGGGGCACCTTGGGTTGTCACATTTGGAGTTAGAACGGGATTAATTAAAGGCTTTATCAATTAAGGACTTTTTAAATTTGGGTCTATTTAATTGCTGGATTTGTGGGTCTTTACTCTTCCAGGTTTTTGGGAAGGAGTGTAAAGGCAGCTCAGCGGAAAATTGTGTTCTTGATTTGCGGGAATCTAATTTACCGGTTTGCCTTGTATTCATTCCTGAGGTGTTTCTATGTACTTGAAAGGTATCATCAAATGACATGGGGAGTTTTGTGTTCTTCCAGTCGTGTTTTAAGAGGGAGACGTGAAGGCTGTAGAGATCACTGAATTTCAGAATGTTGATTTTTACTTTTTTGTGAGAAATTGTTTTTTGGTCTTACGTGTCTTTTGTTTTTGTTGTTTTGTCAGTTGCTCAGGGTGTAGTTGACTTTACTTGCGTTCACTGTGTTTCTGCTTGATTGTGGTATTCCATAGTGAAGACCTGTAATAAGGACAGAGTTGTGCTATTGGTGTTGAGCCATGTATACTGTGTCTGGCATTTTACTGACTTTGTGGTTACATTTTGCTTTAATGCTGTGGCATATAATAGTACTGATGTATTGAAGCCATGCATAAATGTTACAATTTCTCTGGCCTCCTAGAATCTTATTTGTTTTTCACATCTTCACTTTTTGAATAGTTTTTTTTTCTTTTTTGCAGACAAGGCAATCTTTATTTATTTATTGGTGCTTATCGCCACATCAGCATCTAAGGCTATACCAGAGGTTACTATTTTCCTCGAAGTAAAAACGAGTTGATGAAACCTGGAAGAACATGAGAAATAAATAATTAATAGATACAGTAATGAGAAAATGAGGCCAGTGTTCTAAAGAATGCTGTGTAAATCAACCTGTTGATTAGATATCTAGGGATGAGAGTTTAAAAGAATAAGAACAATTTAAAATATATTTAAAAGGTTGGTTTATTTTAGAAACGACAGGATTTTTGTGAAAATTGGAGTTGTAAAATAGGTATCAAAGAGACGCAACATTAAAATATTGCGATGTGACAAGACTAAAATCTGTACAGTGCAAACGAATGTGCTCCACTGTCAACCCTTGCAGGCAAGGAACACATTCTGGTCACATATTACTATCTAACAAAAAGGAATGTGTAAGTCTTGTATGACCAAAATGACATCGTGTCAAAATTACATGATCTTTTCTACAAAGCTTACGAGACGAGTAATATTATTTGCAATATTAGGTCGAATGCGATGGAGCCTGCTATTTATCGAACCATCATCCCATTCAGACTGCCTCATAGATTTGATGTATTGGCTGATGTGTAGTTTGTAATCACTGAGGGGAATCGTAAACTTAGTGAAAGGTTTGTTTAAGGTATGTTTTGCTGCACTGTCTGTTCTGGTGTTACCGGAGCTACCTACATGTCCAGGTTACAGGCACAACACGCTATCATATTGGTCAGGCATGGGCGTATTTCTCACGAAGTTCCGGGGTTTCTTTTCAGCCCGGGATTGAGTAAAGCTTGCAAAGAATAAAGAGAGTCGGAAACTATGATCGATTTACATTCTTGATGTGTTCAAGCGCTAGATGCAAAGGTTTAGTTTAACCTTTTACTTAACGAATCGCCCGCTTCCGCCCGCGTAATATGCAAATTCAGCAGCTGAAAAAATATTAGTTTTCCTAAAATTTCAACAAAACCATATCATGTGACCCCTCTTTGGAACGAGCGCGTCGAGCTCGTTCCAAAGAGGGGTCACATGAAAGGGTTTTGTTGAATTGTTTTGAAAAAAATTAAAAAATGATATTTAAAATATTAAATTTTGAAATCGTCTGCGTTGGGTAAAGGGTTAAACATATTTTGTTTGCTACACCTTGTTCACATTAGATTGGAGGATACATGTAAGTGCTAAACACTTAGTTTATCCCCCTATCCTACAAATTTAAATTACATATATTGCATGGCAAACAAAATATTAAATAACAAAAGCAAATTGTAGTTTCACAAAAATAACCCAAAACGGAGAGTGAGAGAAAGAGAGCGAAAGACGGGGAAGGAAATAAAGAGAAAGAAAAGACGAGAGGAAGGGGAGAAGGTGAATTGGTGAAACTTATGAGTGATCTCCCCACCTGATGTTGTTAGGAGATACATATATTTCATCACAGATTCGCTAATATAAACCAAGTTTTGAGATACTTGTCGTCAGACATAGTGTGTTCATTGTATTGTAAGGCCGTGTTGAGTTAGAAGTCGTTCTTCAACCAGTAGATCATTAGCCCCATGTCCCAAGAAAGAAGAAAAACGTCAATGGACAATGATGCTAATCGTTATTTGTACATTCTTCCGTGTTTGAACATTTAATCTAATGGGTTTATGCTTCAATTGAGATTTGGGATAAAGTGAAACGTTGGGTGTCTCGAATATATTTAGCTCAGCTTTAAATATCCTTTCATTTTCTTCATTTGACCACAATGTTATTCTAACAAAAGTTGGTCGACATGAGTTATGTTATATTTATCTTTATCTGATAACCATAGAGTATAACAACCGTTGTATATACTTGAAGTATATACAACGGGTGTTGTATATAATTATATTTTATGCGAACGACCTCTGACCTCTTTCAGTTCCATTTTCATTCATTCATTCATGAAACATCGTTATATCACAGGGCAGGTTTTAATTGTACGCTTATTGCACTTTGTCAAAATCCTCTGATGGTGTCATTTCTTATTTATTTTGCTTCAATAAAGGCAACCTAAAATTTTGCTTCAAAACATTGTAGAAATTACTTGAATGTTAATAGTAATTAGTATGCGGCGACTGCGAACTATTTATAGTCACGGCCTCGATCAAAAGTACTCGCGGAACTGCGCTAATTAAAAGTTCGTCTGCTCTACCTGAAAAAAAAACACTTCGTAAAAATTGTAAACAAACGCAAAATTATTTGTTATATTGGGACTACAGCATAAAACACGGAAGAAAAGTGGAACTATGTCAAAAAAAGAATAACTCTACTGAAACACCGTTTTGTTACTGTTAATAAAATAGGTGAAATTTATTTTGTTCCAGCGCAGTTACATGATGCAAGAAGTGCAATCGCACTTTACAATCGCCGTCATCGATTTTGTAATGTAAGGGACACAACTCTATGCGTCTTGTCTTATTTCTTTTGTCTCGTAGACTGGTTTTCTTTGGAGGCCCGTGTGAAGCATATATAAGTCGGGTAGACGCACGAGACGGGTGTCTGTTTGTTATCAGATAAAAACAATAAACATATAGTGTGTTTTTATATCTGTGTTATACAACTCGTTGAAATATGGTTTATTTTTTCTCGGCGAAGCCTCGAAAAAATAAACCATATTTCAACTCGTTGTATAACACAGATATAAAAACACACTATATGTTTATTGTCTATATAACTGGCATTAATTGGAGTTTCGAGACCTCATAGAGACTCTATCTAAGTCAGAAAAAGTGACTAGCATCTTCTTCAAATTTTCCACATCTACCGTGAGGTGAGTCACTGATATGATTAGAATATTTGTCAAAGTTAAGATCACTACAACCATTACATTTTCTACAGTGCAGGATATTCAATTTGCGTTTTCCGAAGATGGAATACGGTGGAGGTCTCGTTTTTGTGGAGAAATTTGCTCTTTTAAGACTTGGTTTGAAGTTAGTATCTTGACGTCATCGCTCAAGTCATGTCAGTGGCCAGCAGATGAAGGAAAGAATCGGCGTTTCATCAGCTCAGTTCTTAAGTGATATGGGGCAAAATCGGACGCGTTACGTAAGTCGATATATCACAAAATTGTGGAAGTAGGAGCTCCTGCAAGTAGTCGAGGGCTTGAGCTTTACACTCATGTGGAAAAACAACACCTTGTGGATGTGCCGTCTCTCTTCAAGTAAATGCCATCCTAATTTCAACAGAAGACGCTCTCTCGGGGTGGAGCGTAGAGCTCCTAAGATAATATGAGTGGCGTCATAATGTATCTTATCTACACGATCCAGTAGGTATAAAGGCACACGACCCAATACCAGACTAGCATATTCTAGTATGGGCAATACGAAGAAGGATACATTCTCTCAAGAGTAGCACTATTTATAGTGAATTTTAGTTTCCTAATTTGTGACAGTCGTGAATTTGCAATTTACAGATACTATCAATATGTTTGTCCCAAGACAGGTTAGACTGGAACGTGAATCCAAGGTGTTTATAATTAGCTGTGTATAATAAGATGGAATATGAAAATGTTATGTTTGGGGGAGTAATAGTGTAATGAGTGTGAAAAAAACATTTGTTGTGTTTTCGGGAGGTTAAAAGTTACTTACCATTTTATGCCCATACATTTATTTGCTACAGATCCTTATTGACTGAATTTGTTATACTCCTGGCTGATATGTCGCTATTGGTGAAACACGTATCATCGGCAAACAATCTAGTAATTGCTTCAATATTTTCAGAAATATCATTAATTTGAATGAGAAATAGTAAGGGACCTAGCACTAGCCCCTTTGAACACCAGATTCAATAATTCTTTACCTTGCGTAACAATCATTCACACAGACACGTTGTTTGCGATTCGAGATATAGGTTCTGATATACCATACTCTTCTAATCTGAAAAAGAAAACTCCGGTGCCACGCCCTATTGAATGCGTTAGAAATGTAACCACATGTAATTTGATTTTTTATCTAGAGCATTACATAAACTATGTTAAACTTCTACTAGCTGAACTGCGGTACTGTGTCGCGGGAGAAAGCCCGACTGAAATTTATAGAACAGGCTATTGGTAGTAAAATGCGAGCAGATTGCTTTGAACATAAATCGTTCCATTAATTTGCCAAACCAGCTGAAAAAAGATATTGGACGATAATTTGTTATAATCTTTGTGGTCCGCCTTCTGGAATATTCGTGATACGTTTGCGAGTTTCCATCCACTTGAAAAAAACACACGAGTCGAGAGAGTTTTGACACAGAAGAAATAGCGGTGTCTGTAGAGTTGACTTTGTTTCTTTCTGTATTTTATGGTCTGTCAACGTGTCCGCTAGCCTTCTTTACAATTAAGGCGGCCAACGTGTCACATATATCAGATTCACAAAGAGGGATTTCAGAAATTGTATTTTCACATCTTTTCTTAAAAGTGGGTAGAGAATGGTTAAAGAAATTTAATTTTCTGTTTGACAGGAAAGTTTCATTTAACAATTCGGCTTTCTCATCACCCACCTTCGATAATCGTTATCACTTACGCTGCCGAAAGCGAGTATTGACACCTATTTCATGATGATTATCTGTACGTTCTGTGTGCGCAAATCAAACCTACCATCTGATTAAAGGTTGAAAATGGCTCAACCGTTTCTCTGAAATGCGCCAGTTTGAAAAAAAAATGGTAACCATTTGACGAAACCATCATTTTCGTTACGGTAATGTACACTTATGTTTTAAATACCGTTTATATGAAAGTGTTACAGATATAAATACATGGTAATCGAGTACCTAGTCTCGTATACGAAGAATGTTTGTGTAGGCCTATTTTTATTGTTTAAAAAATTTACTTTCGTTGAACAAAGGTAATTCTTTAAAATAATAATAATAAACGAACGTTTCGGACATGTTTTATTTCCTATTGTTTTATCTCTGAAGTTAAGTACGCTGCTGAAAGCGACTACTGTCACCTATTTTGTGATGATTATCTGTACGTTCTGGTATGCGTAGATCTACCCTACCATCTGATTCTTTGTTGGAAAGGGCTCAGAAAGCTTAGAGAGCCCTTTCCAACAATTAACCAGATGATAGAGTTTCAAGTATGTCATAAATGATATAAAACTTTCTCGCATACAGGCGTACATAGGGGTCCTCCATATATGGCTAAGGTGGGCGTGGCAGCAGTACCAGAATCGGAACTTTGCTGAAGCGGAAACGTATTCATAAAATTATTGAAAAACGTTTTATCGAAGTGCCAAAAGTGTTTCGATTCTGTGTTTGTAACTAGTGATTCATCCAAGTTATCATAGTATTTCTTTTTCGCATTTTTGTCATATTATTGACCTTGTTTCTTGTAGTTGTGTATTTATTCCAGTGCTCTACTACACTACGTGGAGAGTGTATTATCAATAAATCACCCGCAGAGTTGAGATTCTTCCACCCGAGCAATAATTGCAAATTTGTTGCAAAGCATAACCAGCACCAGCAAAGTTTCAGCCAATGGACCTCCGGGTTTAAACCCGGAGGTCCATTGGCTGAAACATTGTTTGTGTTTTTGTCGATATGTACAACATTTGAAAGTTATAGCTTGGGTGATAACTCCACCCCGCGGGTGATTTAGTTACAATCCACTCTCCACGTACTGTATATTATGCTTTAGAGCAAATCTACAGAGTCGGTCGCGTTGACGGATTTGACGCACCAAAGAGCTATCAAATCAGGGTTTGTCACATTTTCGTATCACAATATCTTGTCGGGGAGTACACATATCAACATAGTTCAACAAAGTAGATGTAAAATGTGACACCACTACATCTACCGATGGTTGATCACGGATTAGATACTGCCAGTCCGTTTCTGCAATAAGTATGTTCAAATTATGGAATTAGGCCCTCTGATAATTATACATCGCTGGCTTCGTTGCATTTTTGTTAGGTATTATAGAGGAGATACTGTCAAAGGTTGTTCTGTGATCCGAAAGATTAAAATCAATTGTACCCGAATTTGATGACGTACTTGTATCACACTGCATGTGTTAATAGTTATCCCGGTGGGCTCCGTTATAAGATTGTTTTAAATTAAACGTAGAGATAGTTTGTAGGTGCCAGTTACTTTTTAAAAGATAACAGTTCAGATCAACAACCAGGACGATTGACGAGTTCTTGGATATTGCTGCTCCAATGTTCTCTTCAAGTTTAGACCAGTAATTAACAATACTGAGTGTAGGTATCCTATACGTAACACATAAGATATATTTAGATTTAATGCCAACTTCAAACCACAGAAATTCAAATTGAAGTTCTGGAAAAAGTATAAGTCATATGCAAAATATACTGAAATTCCACCACCATACCATTTTGATCCTTCCTTATCGGACTCTGGAAATTTGGTACATGAATACTCATCTACTCAAATAAATCGCCCAGGTGGGTTTCGGTAAAACATAGTATGTCGTATTCGTCACACAGCTCTAGGACTACACAGTATTGGCAACTGAATACCGGTATCCGTGTTCAAAAAACTACCGCGGTATACCGGTATATCGAAAGAATGTTCAGATATATGAACATACGTACCATAATCGGAACAAATCAGCATGCCTTGATGATACAGTTCGAACATCCCTTTACCCAACGCAGACGATATCAACATTTATTTTTTTAAATATAAGTTTATCGAATTTTTCAAAACAATTCAACAAAACCATATCAAGTGACCCTTTGTCGAGCTCGTTCCAATGATTGATACATGATATGGTTTTGTTGAAATTTTTTGAAAAATATATTTTATTCAACTGCACAATTTGTGTATTACCCGGGAGGATGCGTCCAATTCGTTAGGTAGACAGGGATAATATTATTCGTTCGGGACTACGGTTAAAACACTCGGGAATTGTTGAAAATTGCATTGTGGTAAATAAATAATGACGATAAACCGATATTTGTGCAACTACACCGGTATTCTGTCGATACTGATTTGAATACCGGTATGTATGTGTTTGTTTCGTATGATGAGTATATTGTAATACATGATGGTAATGAAAGAGGATTTAAGGATTCGACTCGACATCACCACATAAGAGTAGAAAAAGAATGATTAACGAACACGGCAAGACCCAACTGATCTTAATCATATCATTAGTAAAAACCTATCAATCATTTCTGTTCTGTATGGTGGGTTTGAGTTGCCCGCGTAAAGCTTATTAAAAAAGTTCCAACTGTCATTTTATACTACTACAGTTAAAACTAGAAGTCCTGTCAAGAAAAGCGCACAAATAGCACGTCGATCTGCGCGTTAATCTACGCGTTAGGACCACAGTAAAGCTATCAAATTCTATACATATGGCCTGTGCACAGGCAATGTTTCAGCCGATGGACCTCCGGGTAACCCGGAGGTCCAATGGCAGAAACATTGTCTGTATTTGCTATGAGTAACCTGGAGAACCTGCCGTGCTTTGGATGCCATTCGATATGGCAATTGCGCGCAATTCCTACGCGCAATTAAGCCTAGATAAGCGCACAGTTCATGACAGGACTTCTAGTTTTAACTGTAAAGCCAGTCTCCATGGCTGGACAAAAATAGTAATACTTTGTCAGTTTGATGGCAACAGGATCTTCTTCGGTTTTAAGCTCACTGAGGGGATTGTCCATGTGATACTTCCTTCACTGATACACAGAATGGTTTCTTAATGGATGACCGGGATAGTGACAGATTATCATAATCCATGAGGAGAGAAAGACAGAGAAAGCCGCATTGAGTGAAACTGGAGAAATGAGTGATAGTAGAGATATCATACATAGACGGTATATTACGAAAATCTCCGAAGAAGGTGTCAATCACACACGGAGTATTGGAAATGGGTTGTTGATATCAGCAAATATGCCTAATCGTTACTGTGGGATATCAGTTGCGATTAGTAATTTACATTTTAGGTCGGTAAGTGTATTGGTAGTAATTGGTTAGTTAAGTGGGTTCCTATCCGCGCCACAGCGCGTTGATATAAACACACACACACACACACACATATATATATATATATATATATATATATATATATATATATATATATATATATATATATATATATATATATATATATATATATATATATAAATACAAATTCCACCAGATATATATAGTTATACATGTGACGAATACCTGTGCTTTCACTTACTATGCTAAGCAGGACTATGGAAGTATACAGGACAGAGTCCGTCAATGGCGCTTTCATGCGCGGTTAACCCTTTACCTAACGTAACGGCCAAAACCGGCCAGCGCTATTCTAAAAAATCGCCAATGAATTTTCATTATTTCTTTCATTTTTTGTCTCAAAAACATAGGTTATGACCCCTCGTTGGAACGAGCTCGTCGAGCTCGTTCCAATGAGGGGTCATAACCTATGTTTTTGAGACAAAAAATGAAAAAAATTAGTTATTCAAGAATTATTTTTGCAAGTGTCGTCTGCTTTTCAGGTTAGGTAAAGGGTTAACTACACTGATAGCGCTCTGCACGTACTGCAAACGCATTCAAAGGGGATTCTTCTTGTTCTTTGTATAGACGATAACATGGCGATGACGACCAAAAACGTTAAGAGTGTTTAATCTTTCTTGACCCTTTCCCTAATTCAATGAGAAGAAACTTGACATGAAAATGTTCTATTCCTGAATAATTAAAATTCTTTATTTCTTACTTCCAAAGCATTACTCATGATCCCTAACTGGACCGAGTTCGAAGAGATCTCTCCACTGAATTGCCATATGCCATGCATAGGAAGCAAACAATGAACATATAAGAAAAATGAATGACAGCTTATGTGTAACGCACTGGCCTCCCCCAGCACCCCCACGAGAGCATAGTGCCCGAACAGGAAGCATCAATAAGTAAATATATGCATTTCGCATACCCACGAGAATCGCCGGCCTTACAGGCAAAAAGTAAAGGAACTCCCACCTGATACAACTCCTGCTCACAATTTTACACACGCATACGTACACACATATACTCAAATGCATACAAACATACACATAGATACAGACACATATTCACATCCACATGATACGAGATCAAATCGAGGTTTAGTTACTACTCACATTTAGATACTGGTCTTTGTAAAAGAATAGGGTTAACAAACCACTGTTACATAATTCAAAGAAAGAGAATTTTTTTTCAATGAGACTGAATGAAGTTCTTGGTCACATAACTAAGGAATGTTGTTGTCGGGTAGGATATATTGGTAGGAGGGTAGTATTGCGACGGTAGCCTATAACGGGCTCTACTAGTAACTTGTAGCTACCACAATAGAACATGTTAGGTGGCCTTGGTTTAAATTTCGATACCAAAAAGCAGCAGGTTGTTGTTGGTGAATTGTCTTTCCACGGTCAACTAGAGAGAGTGTGTTGGCACGCTTCATTCGAACTGTAACAGACACTTTGTAAGAGCAATTTGTTTTCTATGAATTAAGTCAGCTTTTTATCAACCAAATCAAAGATGCTAAATTAAGTCAGCTTTTCATCAACCAAATCAAAGATGCAAAATGGCGATTATCCTTATAGATTTATTCTGATACAGTATTTCAGGGCGCGCGTGTCGGTATCAGATTCAAAGAGCTCTTGAATTATAAAATAACTAAGAATAATTAAGCATCACTGAAAATTACCTACCACACCACACTACACAGATTAAAATACTTGCATTCACGAAGGGGAAGGAAGAATATCAATTATTGCCTACAAGGATGAGGAAAATTAACCCGCGCTAACTTGCAATGGTTTTGTTATAATCCACCAATGAGTGTGGTCAGGCATTCTCCAATAAACCAATAAACTGCAACACACCGCTGGCTAATGAACAACAACCTCCGGCAAGATAAACATTAATCCAATTCATTAAGCTTTTGCTGAAAAAAGTATTAAATTCATTAATTAATAA
This sequence comes from Pictodentalium vernedei, assembly GCA_031216915.1. Classification (NCBI taxonomy): domain Eukaryota; kingdom Metazoa; phylum Mollusca; class Scaphopoda; order Dentaliida; family Dentaliidae; genus Pictodentalium; species Pictodentalium vernedei. The sequence continues at coordinate 24,166,288 of CM062289.1, forward strand.
ACATAAATGGTAGATATTCTACAATTGCAACAAAAAGTCTGATTTAAGGGACATAAAAGGCCTATTAGAAACGAAAAAAGACAATGCTGACTTGAATTGGGTTTGCTTCACTTCACTCGTGAGTGTGGGTAGGAACTCGCCAGTAAGTTGCAACAAACACAGGCCAATAGATAATTTCGTAATTTAGTACTTACAACTGTAAGGAACCGCGGTAACCGTTGATCCAGCTTATAAAGCTATACACCTGGAACTTAATTAAGCACCCTCTGTTTTTTCGCTGTGGTGATAATAGAAACAGTCATTACTTTCATGCTATCTTTCTGATGGCCAAAAGTGATTGTTTGCGGAAAGAATGCTCTATTGACAAATGAAAGACAACACAATGATGAAAATGTACAGTATTTTAATGGCGCTAATTACACATATCTGTCACTTACGTTTCTCCATACGGAACAGTAGGTCTGATGTTCTTGGGAACAAAAGCAGTATTTATATGCCTCAACACTCCCGGGCGACCATCTGTGACGTGGATCAGGAGTCTACTCTCGTCTGACCAATGGACTCTCCTTCACGTCCTGAGGTTCCAATGTTGTCGTGCCATGCACCACTTTAAACGTCATCGTTGATGCTGATCGGACAGAGTTGGACGCTTGATGACAACTCTGGACCTCATACCCAGTGTTTTGAGAAGGTTTCGGACAGTTCTCTTACACAAATGCCTGATGGGGAACCAAAGGCGTTTCAAAACCCCACTTGAAGCAAAGGGTTCACGCTAACGTGACTCCGATCTTCCCAAGGAGAGGGCTTTTGGGGGTTGTCCAGGCCTTGGTCGGACCTTAATATCGTTGGTTTGTTGATGTTTTCGGGCAAGTCTGCTGATGACAGAATGACTATAGTCAAGTTGCCTTCCAATAGCTTTGAATGACATGCCTGTTGCATGCAATCCAACGATTTGCCATCTTACTGCCTCGGACAGTCTCTTCCTTGCCATGTCGACATTTAATGATAAAAGAAGTGACAAATTTTCTTATTATATATATACCCAGATATTGCATGTGGATGATATTGTTTTTCGTGACATTCGTAGGAAGCATGCTTCACGTTGACGAGGGGATATGTTTGGGGTACGCTATCAAACAGAAACATCATGTTTCAGTAGATGAAAAGTACTACAATCATTAAACATAATAATCAGTAACAGCAACTTCACTGCCATGAAATATATCAGGGGGTGCTTAATTAAATTACAGGTGTATATTTAAAATACAGCGTGGACACCGTCAGGGTCCTTTCGAACTATAAATATACATTCATTCCTTTAGAATAGATTCATACTCACAACTTTAATCTAGTTCTCTAACTGTTAATCAAGTTACTTAGGCTTTGACTAGAAATAATTTCATAACGTCACGCAATACATTAAACATTATTAATGATATTTCAGGCCTTTAGTGTGTCGATGGGTCTGGGGAAGCTCATAACAGTAGCGAGCTCTTTATGAAAACTTATTTTCTATCGACTTGTCTCATGTTCAGGTACCATTAATCAGAAACCTGCTGGTTCAGACACGTCCTGCTACAATCCGCTGGGGAGTGCTTGAAGGCACTCTCCAGCAAACTGTTGTAAAACGAATTAGAGTGTGGGCGCGTTGGGGGACTTGGGCAGGGGAAGTTAATACAAACACCCGGCACTACAGGAAAATGTTCTAAGCGTGTGTCACTTATTGACACTGTTTGAATCTTTGGATGAAATTTGTAACATCGCTTCAATATCCTCACCAAGATTTACGTTAAACATTTTCCTTTAGATTGTGTCCGAAGCCCAGATATGACCATTTGAATACCAAGCTGAAAGTATATTTTTGTGGCTCCTCAGTGAGGAGTTTAAACGCTCAAGACTGAGTTTTCTTAAATCATCCCGTGAGTTTATATTGACTGCAACGCTGTAGCTTCAGCTGTGAAAATCGAACTTTCTTTTGTTATTCTGATAGAGGTGATGTCATCACCAGCAACAACAGCTGATGATATTTTGTCACCGTCTTCAGATCCATCTTTATAGATCATTTTATACCCACAATACTTTGATTTACTTTCGGCACTGCAGAGAGTTTGTCTCAGATTTCTTTGAAGAAGCAAAGTCCAAAATAATAACAGGTTTTATTAGATGCCAGGCAGGAATATGCAGTTTACGCTTCTCTTTTATCGAAAGAGGTTCAAGTGTGGTTGACTCCATATGGGGTTTAATTCTTATTATGCCCCCGCAACGAGTTGGGGGTGGGGTATATTGGAATCATATTGTCCGTCCGTCCGTCCGTCCGTCCGTCCGTCCGCGCTATAATACGGGAACTACGAGTTTGTTTTTTTTGTCCGGACAGGCATTATGAGCTTACCGAAATATTATGAGCTTATTTGATATATTATGAGCTTAATTACTAAGATATGAGGCTTATGAGGCAAACTGCGAATTTTCGGGGTTTATATTAAGGATTAGGGTCAGTTCAGGGTTGGGGTTAGGGTTAGGGTTAGTGTCTCTTTAAGATTACGGTTGGGGGATGTAACAGTTTCTATGCCCCCCCCACCCCCCCCCCCCCCAATTTTTACCAAAAAAAACAGGTTTTAACCGTTGTCCACACGAATTAAAATGATAAATTTTTCCGTAATTTTTTTACCCCACAACTCCCTTTTCCGTCGTCCGTTTCGTCAACATCATGGTTTGGTCTTCTCCTCCAAAACCACTGGGCCAATTCAAATGAAGGTTTGTGTGAGTGGTGGTCCTGAAAGGGGCATTGCATTTTTGTTCAACTCAACATGTTCAGCCCCATAGGGAGGGGCCATAAGTACTTGACTTGTGGGGGGGGGGGGATGCTCAAAAAAAAAAATCAAAATTTCTTCTCATGAACCAGTGGGTACAATAACTTGATATTTGTTATGAAGCTTCCTTTTGAGGTGTAGAATCAAGTTTGTTCGAACGAAGTTCGTGAAGCAATATTTGGCTTTGTAATGGGAGGGGTAAGATTTTTGGCCACGCCCAAAATTTCTATTTTCTGAACCGATGGTCCTATTTGAACCAAATTTGGTATGTGGTGTTATTGGGTCATAAGTAGTTAACTCATGGAAAACATTTCCCGCATCCCCATGAGACCCCAGGAGCTAAAAATAGAAATATTTTCAAATGCCTATATTTCACAAACCACACGGAACAGAGAGCTGTTATTGGGTATGAAGCATCCTTAGGACCAGTAGAATTGAGTAGTAAAAACATTGCCATCGGTTATGTTAGAATGTTCTGTAGAGGGCATCGAAGAAATGCTGAGTCAGCATATTTGCAAAAATTAAAAAAACATCTTTTCTCCAGAACCAATGGTCAGAATCTTTTGATATTCGGTATACAGCATACATAGGGTGGGGGTGTGGGGGGGGGGGGGGGTCGGGGGGGGTCAGATACAAGTTTGTTAAATTAAAGCCTATTGGTTCATATTTGGGCTCTACCTGAATTTTTAACTTAGGGCGAAATTGCAAATTGTCGGGGTTTATATTAAGGGTTAGGGTCAGTTCAGGGTTGGGGCTAGGGTTAGTTAGTGTCAAGCATTACGTTGGAGAATGTAACCATGTCTATACCTCCCCACGAAATTTTTCCAAAAAACGAGGTTTTAACCGTTGTCAGAACGAATTAAAATGATCAATTTTTCCGTAAAAAATTAAGCCCACAACTGCCATTTTCAAGAATTGCTGTCTGTCCGCCCATCCCTACGTCCATCCGTCCGTCCGTCGACATAATTTTGTCCGGAGACTTTCTCAGACGTTTATGGACCATTGTCCTCGAAACTTGGTATGAATGTTCACCACCATGGTAGCCTGTGTACCTGCGATTATAATTCCGGGCAGACTATTGTTGCTAGAGTTATGCCTCTTTTGGACTTGAAATAGCTGTCGCAAAAGCCTGAATTTTTTTCAGGACATTTCCTCAGACGTTTATAGGTCGATGCATTTGAAACTTGGTATGGATGTTCACTACCATGGGAACCGGTGCAACTGTGATCATAGTTTCGATCGGACTTTTGTTGCAAGAGTTATAACCCTTTTCGTCTTAAAAATATTTGCCGCATAGGCTTGAATTTTGTTCTGAATCTTGTATAGCTGTAGCTTTGGCGGTATGCTAATGCTGGCGGCAGGCGCATGAACAGGCCCATCTGGGACAGTCGAACCTCTAGTTTCTAATGGAGGAATATGTTCCTGGTGTCTGTTAAAAAACTCAACATTTTGAGTCTCTGAGATACAATTATAAGCTGTATTTGATGGGTTAGTCAACAAATTCTGGATTACAATTTTCAGACGAAGAATGTTTAGAAAATGTTCAGGCCAATTTGTTTGATATTTTATTTTTATGTAATTAGTGTGTTTTTATCTTCCAGGTGTGTACAGTTGATTTTGTTTCTTTACCTTTATCTCTTTGGACCTTTCCGGCCCATTAACATGATACTTCATAATTTCATTATGGGTTGACTTTTGAGTGAAGGTGTAGTGTAGACCAATTAATATTTTCAACGTGCAGCCTCAAGGCTGCACGTTGAAAATATTAACTCGTCTACCTCCAAATAAAGAATATGGGCTCTTCCCGTTGCTGCCATTGAACTGACATGGAAGATACCACTAGGGTTCAAAGAGTTAATTATTTTAATCATCTTTCAAATTTTATTAATGGGTGTATGTTGTTTAAGTTTAGAAACATAAGTTTCCCCAAGAGATATTCATTTTTTTTTATTTTTTTTTATAAATCGCCTGGTCTTTGCCCGATTGACCCGTAGGCTTTCTAAATTATCTGTTCTTGGTGACTTATTCAATTTCCGTTCAGTCTTCTTGCGACCCTTCATAGCCTGCTTGTAATCTTTATCAAATCATGGTTTTGTGAAACATTTTAGATTTGCCATGGTTTTATGGATGGCTAGGTTTGTAACGTCAAGTAATTCCCTTGAGAAATGTTCTTCTTGGTCGACACTTGCTTCAATTTTATCCTGTGTGGGTGGTTCAGATTAAAGCGATGAGACAGTGTCCCAGTTAGCCTTTCGCTAGAACCACACCTTCCAAAACAATTGGAAAATGGTCACACCCGCAAAAGTCATCTTCAACCTTCCAAGAAAAATCGGGAAAGATCGAAGGGCATGCGATTGTAAGATCGATGGATGTGTACGAACCAGATGCGAGATACAGATAAGTGTCATGCCAATCATTCAACAAACAAAGGTTATATTCTGATATACATTCTCCCAATGTTTTACCATTTACATATTCTTGCCTGCAGGAATTGCCCTGATGAGAGCTATGTGCGTTGAAATAACCCAACAAAAATGGAGGTGGGAGCTGATTGAGCTGTAGCTCAAGGTCATTCAGTTGTAGGGGGGGGGGGGGGGCATTTGGTGAGATGTAAATAGAACATAACGTAACTGTTTTATCTATAGTTAGGCGTTCAGTGACATCCTGTAAGTCTGTTTGTAAGGGTACAGAACTGTGAATAATGTCGTTTCTAACAAAGACAGATGTTCCACGAATACGAGATCAATATGGTCTGCCCAGACATTATATGAAGTATAAATGCTTAAAAGATGAATGACGTTGCGATTCAGGATTCTTTAAAAAAGTTTCCTGTAGGCATAAGCAGCAGGTTTATATTTTTGGCTAAAAAGGCCCTGTTCATTAAAATGCTCTCCGAACCCTCCCCATTTCCATTGTATTGTATTGGTTTTGTTTATGTATTATCCATATATAGTTGGAGCTTTGATAGTGGACGAACGGGCGAAATAGCTCCGGTAGATTTCTTTGGTGATTTGTTTCTCGGGGGCCTATGCTGAGATGTCGAGTGCAGTTTCCCAAACATTTCGTTGATGCTGTCACCGACATCCATCAGTTCAAAGCCCTCAAATCTGTTGCAGGTAATACGGTCTTGAAGGGCTTTTGGAGTTCTGTATGATAGCTATTTTGCTTTTCTTTCTCTATTTTCTTTTTTTCCAGATTTTCTGCCATGACTGTGACTTTGCTGCTATGATTTCTATGTATATTCTGGTTTGGGCTTTATCATTGCTTTCCTCTTTTGTTGGTCTGATTGTTGTTTTCTTTGTGTGTTTCCTCTGGTGTAGATTTTTGTTGTTCGTTTTTGTGTAGTGTCTTGAGCGTTTCTTGGGCAGATTTGTTTGCATTGACCCTGGTCGAGTTAGATTATGATTTCCTATGGTAAAAGCTTGTTAAGAGGTTGTAATTGTGCTTTTGGGCCGCGTGAATTCAGTTTGGCGTGCAAATGGTTCAGCTGATTTCTTCTGTTTTAAAGTTGAGGGATCAAGTGGAATTGATGTATTCATGCCCGTCATTGATGTTAGGGTGTCCCCGATTCCTTTAAAACTAGTCTGTTTTCGCATTTTACTTTTTCTATCAACTTTTCCTTCTTGCACACGGGGTACTCCTTTGACGATGAGATGTGTTGCCCTGACAGTTGATACATTGATAGGGTGTTTTTTCACATGGTTCATGAGTTAAGCTACATTTATAACAGATTGGCTCGCCTCGACAAGACTCCTGCCCATGCCCAAACGTTTGGCACCTGAAACATCGAAGTGGATTTGGAACCTACAGATGCACTCTGACGTTGAGGTAAAAAAATTTGGAAAGCGTTTTGTGGTTTGGTGGCATCAAAAATGCATATGTACGTATTGGTCTATTTTGTCTGTCATCTTTGTTTTTATTTCTACCCGTTTCCGAACTGTTAATCCCTGGTGTTTTAGTTCCTGAGTAATTTCACTTTCCTTCATATTACCCAGTTCTTGGGTTCTTATGACACCTTTGCTAGAATTTAGAGTGTTGTGGAAATTAGCCTTAATATCAAAATCAGTAATTTGATGTACCTAAATCTATTTTATATTCTGTATTAACATATCACCTGATCTTAATTTCTTGATGTCTATAACGGTTCCTGCAATACCTTTGATGGATTTCTCAGGGACAAAAGGATTAATGGTGCTTAATTTTTTATCTTCGCTTGTGGAGTGCAGCAGAATGACTGTTACGACCCGTAATGTAATAAATGCCCATAATGTAATACCTACCCATAATGTAATACAAAAACGACCCATAATGTAACACGAACCCATAATGTAATAAATGTAATAACGTGTAATAAATGTTAGGTACCCATAATGTAATAAAAATTTTAAAAAATTAGATACAAATTACACTTTTCCAGGCCCGTAATGTAATAAAATTCTAAGCTTGATTTTTGTTTTTTCTCTTTACTCCAGCAGTGCGTTCGGCTACTTATGACACATCCTGCGCCTTCATCAATGCTGCCAATGGCCCCTATGCCGTACACAGCCAACATGTGTGGGTGTGTTGGGATTACGATAGAGAGTATTCCGGGACCTGGGCGGGTATACTCTGCTATGAGTGACAGGCATTATCCCTCTTCCATTTGTACCACCCACGCAAACGACTTCCTCGATAGCCCCTACTGCCCTGCCACAATCATATAGGTCTACCTTACAAGACATTCAATAATTTTGATTCCAGGATGGTCATTTATAACTGCAATCATCATATTCGACCGGCTGTTCACTTGCATAAAAGCAATGCGGGTAGCAGGTTCCTATACTGTTAATAAGTCCAAGCAATTCTGGCCAAAGTTGCTGAGGCAGAGGGTGTAGTGGGGTGCAGTGGGGTTTGGGTGCACAATAACCGGACAGTGGGGGTGGGGGCGTATAGTGTGGGATACAAGGAAAAGATAGAACAGAAGCAAGACGTTGAGTCAACCGGCGCATAGGAATATCGGGAGGCAATATGGTGAGTGTACTGGTATTGGAATGGGGGATATCCTATAGCTCGATGGGATTTGGATTAGGCTACTTTGCTCCAAATTAAGCGTACAATCTATCCTCTGTCTCTCCAATTTTCACTACCTAAACAAATTAGTAATTTCCCTGTACTGTACTACTATAAGTTCATGTCGAACCCTCCGCACCTTGAAACCAATGAGCCCGAGCCCAGGATCACACTTAATAACGACCACATCATATTCCCGGTCCTGTGATCACATGTGTCAAGTAATATTATCAAATGCTTTCCAGTCAAATAGTTTGCACTTCGCACATGCAAGAAAGACCTTACATTTTCAATAAAAATTGTATCAGTTTCAATAGTGACAGCCCTGAGTGAAATGGTTTCAACTCCTCTCAGTGTTATTTTTCTAAAACCTCAACACACCATAGATTGAACACCCTCAATTGATATGAACCGAAGCAAGTTAAACGCCTTGTAGACTGCTATCATCCACGCAGGCCACCTTTGCGAGAAGATTGGTTAAGAGTATGTCATGTTCACCTGTGGCTGTGACCAGCAACTGAGTCGAGTTAATGTGCACATCACTTGGTTGTACAAAGCAGCCTCTTTGTATTGAGCTCAGGGGATTGCATTCTCAAATAAATTTCACCAGTGGTGTGGCATCACTCATAGTATGCACAGGACGAATGCAGATCTATAATAGAGAGTAGTTTTGGTGGTTCTTGAGATTATGTTGATTGGAAAAACATTCCACAGCATTTTCTGAGCTGTGGGGACTACCACTTAAACCACCTACATTTCCTGACAGTTCCTGGCGGTTGGCAGGAACTTCCTGCCAACCGCATACTCTATCACATCGACTATTCGCGTGTTCATCCCCGCTATTGTGCCATCTTCTCCTAGGCTACACTCAAACAACATACGTAGCTAAACACCAGGTGTAACATGGGCATATCCGTTTGACCGTGAGGTGTGACCTTGACCATCAATCCGGTGACCTTGAACCTGTGTATGGGCCGATTTTTATGAAACTTGGTGTGTGGTTCGGGCGCCCAACAATTTTGCCACACCCGATGCCCGTCATGTGTGACCTTGATTGATATTCACACCGTTGACCTTGAACCTATATCTCGGCTCATGTTGGGCCGATTTGCGTGAAACTTGGTATGTGGGGGTATTTCGGGGCTCTCCCTCTCTCTCTCTCTCTCTCTCTATATATATATATATATATATATATATATATATATATATATAACTTCGTCAAATTGCCGTCATGCTCGGAAGTTTACTTCCTTCTAAGCGGCTTTCATTTTTGACTAATACTTATTCCGTTACGTTAAGTGCCGTACCAATGTGTATCGCGTCATGGGAACGTAAAATTTAGCGTCACGCTGATCCTAATTGTTGAATGGGAATTATAAAATTGATCGTGATACGCGTACGTCTTACAGATCGATTTATTATTTGGCAAGTGGCTGCCTAGCTCCTAATCACGAACCCGTCTATAAAATCGCCGATGCATGTCTTCCTTGGGTGGCAACAAGTAAAGATATGTTCCGCATTACACGTTGTTCACTGTTTTTAATTGTAAATTATGGACAAACAAGACCGTATCATATCTTCCTTAGGTGGTAACGAGTGGAGATATATTCCGCGTTATTGCGCGCATTTTTTGTTCTCAGCCTTAGAATTAGAAGCATTCAATCATTTATCTCAACCTCGCCCTGGTATCAGAGGCAGAAGCGAGTTCGCATGCAGTATTCACACATTCAACCATTCCTTGACCCGAATTGTTCAAACGCGTTGTTCTCCATATTCAAGTGTATTCCTTGTAAAACCACCGTATCATATCTCCCTTGGGTGGTAAAGATATGTTCCCCGTTTCATGTTGCTCCCCGTATCCGAGTCTATTACGCGCAAAATAACTGTATCATATCTTCCTTGGGTGGCAACAAGTAAAGATATGTTCCGCGCTTCACTTTGCTTTTTGTATTCAAGTGTAAATTATGAAAAAATACCGTATAATATCTTCCTTGGGTGGCAACAAGTAAAGATATGTTCCGCGTTATTACGTAAAGAACAAATATGAATTAGACACTATTTCTAAAACCTCGCCCTGGTAACAGAGGCAGAGGCAAGTAAGTTCGTATACCGTATTCACACATCCAACCACTCCTTGGCTCGAATCATTCAATCATTTATCCATATCTCCGCCCCAGTACCCAACCCGCGTCAATCAGACATCAATACCGCTGATGGAAAATATAATTTTTTTATACCCTCCTTGCGTAGTAATAACCTCCCCCCCCCCCCCCCCGCCCGATCATTCCAGGGTGTGTAAATGTCTTGTCCCCACCCACTATTGCAGCATATATATGCCCTCCATCACCGATCTAGGGGCAGTCCCTCCTATAATTTCTACACTGACAATCGTAGGCTAGGGTTCCATACCCCCCCCCCCCCACACACACACACACACCACATACACATGATGTACGCACTGACATATACCAAATGATCATAATCTCACAACATATACACGCTATGTTCAACACCAATATATATATATTGAGCGTCCTGAACTACTCCCACATACCAAGTTTCACGAAAATCGGCCCAGCATGAACCGAGATACAGGTTCAAGGTCAACGGTTTGAATATCAAGGTCACACATGACGGGCATCGGGTGTGGCGAAATTGTTGGGCGCCCGAACCACACACCAAGTTTCAGGACAATCGCCCAGCAGGAGCCGATACACAGGTTCAAGGTTTCCGGTTTGATGGTCAAGGTCACACACCCGGTCAAACGGATACGCCCATGTTACTCCTCGTGTCTAGCTATGTATGTTGTTTGAGTGTAACTTAGGAGGAGATGGCACAATAGCGGAGATGAACACGCGAATAGTCGATGTGATAGAGTAGGCGGTTGGCAGGAAGTCCCTGCCAACCGCCAGGAACTGCCATGACTGTAGGTAGTTTAAGTGGAAGGCCGTGTGGTGGACTAATAATATTACTTGACACATGTTATCACAGGATCGGGAATATGATGTGGTCGTTATTAAGTGTCATCCTGGGATCGGGCTCATTGGTTTCCAGGTGCGGTGGGTGTGACATAAACTTATAGTAGTACAGTACAGGGAAATGACTAATTTGTTCAGGTAGTGAAAACTGGAGAGACAGAGGATAGATCGTACGCTTAATTTGGAGGAAAGTAGCCTAATCCAAATCCCATCGAGCTATAGGATATCCCCTATCCCAATACCAGTACACCTACCATATCGTCTCCCGATATTCCTCTGCGCCGCTTGACTCAACGTCTTGCTTCTGTTCCATCTTTTCCTTGTATCCCACACTAACCCCCCCCCCCCCCCCCCCGCCACTATCCAGTCTTGGTGCACCCAAATCCCACGGCACCCACTCCACCCTTTGCCCCAGCAACTTTGGCCAGAGTTACTTGCATTTATTAACAGTAGGAACCTGCTACCTACATTGCTTTTGTGCAAGTGAACAGCCGGTCGAATATGATGATTGCAGTTATAAATGACTATCCTGGAATCAAAATTACTGAATGTCTGGTAAGGTAGACCTATATGGTTGTGGCAGGGCAGTAGAGGCTATTGAGGAAGACGTTTGCGCGGGTGGTACAAATAGAAGAGGGATAATGCCTGCCACTCAGAGCAGAGTATACCCGCCCCAGGTCCCGGAATACTCTCCATCATAATCCCAACACACCCACACATGTTGGCTGTGTACGGCATAGGGGCCATTGGCAGCATTGGTGAAGGCGTAGGATGTGTTATAAGTAGCCGAACGCACTGCTGGAGTAAAGAGAAAAAACAAAAATCAAACTTAGAATTTTATTACATTACGGGCCTGGAAAAGTGTAATTTGTATCTAATTTTTTAAAAAATTTATTACATTATGGGTACCTAACATTTATTACACGTTATTACATTTATTACATTATGGGTCGTTTTTTATTACATTATGGGTTCGTATTACATTATGGGTCGTTTTTGTGTTACATTATGGGTAGGTATTACATTATGGGTATTTATTACATTACGGGTCGTAACAGACGACCCAGTGAGTGAGGAGCTTTCAGACTATAATTAGACCATAGTTGTGTGTCATGCACGTTTCGTTCAACATTTGGTGGACCACGAAAGTGCCGTCATGTCATGTGACCCAGTGACGCCGTTTAATATTGTCACGGTAGCTCGCGTAAGCAGCCATCCTTTGACGTTATCCCTATAGTGATATGTGGTGTTAGGACAAGAGTGACAAGTCATTTACTATAACTTTATCTGTTTTATCTGTTAAGAACCAGGGGGCCTCTTCTTTTTCTCTCAAAAACTTAGCAAAGAATATCTAAATCTGTGAGATTCGGGAAATGATGCACGAAACCAATCCCACAATCAGAGTCAATATCCGGATGTTTTCTTCCTTGAGCGATTAAACCTTCTGAATATTTGTTTGAAAGCGAGACGTTATACTTCCCTGTTTGAGTTTTTGAGATAACCGGCTTCAGGAAGACAATGTAAAACATTCCTGTATTTCTCTTTTAGCGTGCTTCGGTATGCGCATGAGAAATAAATATACTACTCAAAGTTTGCTAAGCCCCAAGTATATCCAACTACCTGTTTTACTTTTTAGTTGAAATATTGTGATGAAAAGTGTATATATATTTTTTTTAATTATATCTTTAATGATTTAAGCACAGAAATTAAGATTTTATTTGTGTTTGACATTATTTTTGTAGCTTTTGAATACGATAACCATGGAAAATGGATATTTTTGATAAAACAGGAAATTTTTCAATTTGCCAACAAGTTGACGGAGCGAACTGGTATGGGTTCTGTATCGAGTATGAGACCCATTACTGTTAATTACAGCACGACAACGCCTTCTCATGCTCCCATTCAGGTTCTTGGTGGCCCATTGTGGGATGTTGTTCCATTCCTGGACCAGCATGGCACCAAGCTCCTGGCCACTTCTTGGCTGGTCTGGACGGGCTGAAATTGCAAGCTGCAACTCATTCCAGACATGTGCGATTGGATTGAGGTCAGGGGATCTTGCTGGCCAGTCCATACGCTCAATCCCCTCCCTCTGTCGGTACTCCCCTCCACCATAGCGGTCATGCTCAGCAATGCTTACTGCATGTAATCGCTCTCCTGGTCTTCTCCATACCCTAGAACGCCTATCTGTGTGGGCTTGGCAGTACCTTGACTCATCTGTAAAAAGGACAGGTCAGCAATCTTCTCTGGTCCATCCATCGTTGTCCATGGCCCATTCATATTGTGCATGGCGGTGGTTCTGGGACAGCGGAATGCGAATACATGGTCTTTTCGATCGGAGACCACCTTCGTGCAACCTTGCCCGGAGAGTCTGCGTCGACATATTTGCCCCGGATGCATTCTGAAGGTCACTGCGAAGCTCGGTTGCTGTGACAAAGCGGTTCCTACGGGCCTGAATGATCAAAAACCGGTCTTCAGCTGCAGATATCGCCCTGTCCCTGCCACCATTGTCTTACTGGTGTGCCATACTGCTGAAATCTTGCCCAGGTTCTGGTGATCACCGGATGGTGTACACCAAGGGCTTCAGGCTTCGCCAACCTGACGATGGGTAGTCCCTTGCTCCACCATCCCTACAGCCCGCCACATTTCTGCTTCAGACAAATGTCTTCTTACATTTGCATTTGCCATATTCAATCATTAAATCACAAGGGTTGGTGTTGAAATGAAGATTGAATACCCTACACATGTCATGTACATGTAGACAATACACGAAAACATCATGAAAATCAAGGGGTACATGCTTTCCATGACTGTCACGAAAAGTCTGCCTGTCAAGAGGGCTAATGTAAACATTGGGGACCATCTCATTACATTCCTCAATCATATACACCAAATATATCACAAATATGTCACAAGCAAATTTCACAATGATGTGTCAAATATTTGGTGCTTAGCAAACCTTGAGTAGTATATAAATATTACAAAATACATAGACTGTAATACTATAGCTTTGCTTTCTTAGTACTATATTTCTTTGATTTGTAACTTCAATACCTTACATGATATCTAAAGGATTAACTTCCACTACATTGTTTGAAAATCATAAGACAAAAGAACAGAAGTGGGGATTGGCTTATTACGATATTAACCCCCACAGAATGCTCTTCTGTTTACGATTGTTTTACAAGAATCATAAATATCAAAATCTAAATTATGAACCTACTGTCTTTACTATTTTACCCATTGAACTTTTAAAGTAAAATGGGCCAGGACGCCTAAGGATCAACGTAAAACTGATCAGAAAAATGTAGTAAAATAAATAACTAATTTAACCCTTTGAGACTTTAATTATCATGACGTTCAAACGCCACTGGGAATTCAGTTTCTTCAACATTTTTTCAAAATGCGACGTCAAACGTCGGAAAGTACAGATAACAAGATATTTTTCACATTAGTGATTATCTGGTTGAGGGCTAGATTATTTTTGGTGATCTTAATTTCCTATTCAAAACTTGTTTTATTACAATTTACTGGAGAGTGCCTACAGGCATTTATATAAACAAAATATTATTTGTGTTTGACTGAATATGAAATATAAGCAAGGAAAGTGTTGGCTTTTGCTCTGGTATCCTCATTTTCTGAAATCCCTGATAGTAGCTTCTAGCACTCAACCAGTTAAGAAGTCTTGACAGCAGGATTATATTAGTATTTTAAGCTGCGATAACATTTGGCTCAAAGGTTGTCAATGAGCAGTATTGGGGAGAGCATAAGAATTGAGGTTAAAACTTTAAAACATCGAAAAATAATACCAAAACAAATGACTACAAAGTATCAAAGCGCTGTTTGATTTCGTACATCAAAAGACGTACAAAAGTATCAAAGGGTTAACTTACTGGCTCCTTAACCATTATCTTTCGTTTATTAATAAAGGGATAAATAATTCATTACACTAATTTATCTGCCTAGTATAGCCACGGTGTAAATGTTTCAGAGAAAATGTGCGGATTTATATATGTGCAGGTTGGTAAACGGTCGGAAAGAAACTGACATTTACCATTGGCCTATCCTTCGGTTGAGTTTGCATTCCCAGTTTGACATGCCTGGGTTTCAATAGTTGCTGAGATAACGCCTGGACAAACAGGCAAACAGTCAAACAGGTATACATACAAAGCAAAGACAGGATAAATAATTCTCAACAACACTCATGTACAGAATACACACAATTCAACTCGTGATCTCTGACATATTTGACATTTCAAGTGTATATCTGTCATTCCAGTTTTTCTTACAGTTTCATTGTATGTTTACACTTGTTGACAGCATGCATCCTCTTCGCGTTTAATGACAAACCCGCCCATTACTCGCGTCTACGAAAGTCGATCAAGGGTACTGCGGTTCGTATCGTTTTCCCTTTTGTCTCAGCAGTGATCATGCAAGTTGAACTAATGCCAATCTGTGTAATGTTATACTTCGAAGTTGATAAGCTTAAGGTGGGGGTTAACTGCTCACATCGCTTTAGCGCTTATTGATGCCTTTAATGTTGGTTTTGTAGGTCTCGGTAGTAATATACTTTGCTTCGGAGCCAAATGATACCATCTCACCGCCATTCCACTTTAGTACTATGTTTTGCCACACAAATCAATGTTGCCATCGCTCAGCCACCCTAATTTGAAAAGCTGCTCAATTGAGCAGCTTTTTAAATTAGGATGGCTGAGCGATGGTATCGTTGATTTGTGTGGCAAAACATACCATCAACTGAGCAGCTCAATTGAGCAGCGTTTCAAATTAGGATGGCTGAGCGATGGTATCATTGTAAATTTGTGGTGTTCTCTGTCATTACCAGTTTTTTTTTTTCTATAAGGATCGCATCATGCCGACGAAAACAAATGATGTCGCAACATGTAAAACTTTGTTCTCAGAAAGGACAGCTTCTTCGAAGCTTGTCTTCGTAAACCTAATGGTAAACTTGCTCTCATATGTTCCACACAGATCGTTGTCTCGGCGATCAAAACACATTTAAGCAAACGAAGTAAAATTGTAACAGTCTTAGTTTTTCGTAATTAATTTACAAAAAACCTACAATTAGAAGGAAGTCCAACTTGTGTTTGCTTTTGTTCTTCTATACATCACATAAGATTCGGTTCAGGGCAGTAGCTATGGACGGCCAAATAACTGAAAGTTTTGTGGACTCCATCCGAAAGTAGAAAAGCTGATGCAGAGACCAGATATTTCTCATTTGGGTTTTCATACCCAACCTGTCTAGTTGACTGATACGATCTCTGACCTTCTCTGGATCGATCAGCAAGAGCGATCAACCAGCGTGACCAGACATCAAAAACCACAATATAGCTTGATCACCTAGAGCGACCTATCAGAGTGACCACCTTGAGAGGTCAACAAAACGTGAGGAGCCACATAGATCAACCAGCCCATCGTAGGGCGTGATCAGCAAGAGCGATCAACCAGCGTGACCAGACATCAAAAACCACAATATAGCTTGATTACCGAGAGCGACCTATCAGAGTGACCACCTTGAGAGGTCAACCAAACGTGAGGAGCCAGATAGATCAGCCAGCCCATCGTAGGGCGTGATCAGCAAGAGCGATCAACCAGCGTGACCAGACATCAAAAACCACAATATAGCTTGATCACCCAGAACGACCTATCAGAGTGACCACCTTGAGAGGTCAACAAAACGTGAGGAGCCCGATAGATCAACCAGAGCCATCGTAGGGCGTGATCAGCTAGAGCAATCAACGCGCGTAATTAGCTAGAGATACAAACCAGTTTAATGAAGTAGGTTGATCAAGCAGATAATGTAACTAGCTAGAACTTAAGATTCCAACCAGCGCGACAAGTCAGCTAAACCAGCTACAGCGACAGCTCAGTGTAGAAAGCTAGAGTGACCAGCAACATGAACGATTAGAGCAACTAACCAGACTGACCAACCAGCGACAGAAACCAGATAGCGTGACAAGATGGATCGGCTACATTTTGATGCTTGTCTGCGACCAGTGTCTTAAACGCTTGGAGAGGTCAGAACACCGAGGACCCCATGCCAGGTCTGTTTGCTTGAAAGTAAGATTTGTTTGGTATACTAACTGACACAAGACTGTTACGGGAGAAAGAGAAGTTAGGAACACCTTAAGGAAACGTGACTTGAAAAGTTTACATCAGTGGCATGGCCAGTGGTGAGGAGTTTCAATCCCCACCACAAAACAGCCCACCTACCTGCTACTGCAGCGTCCAAGGGATCTGCAAAATAGTATCCTGATCAAATCCTTTTCTGAAGATAATCTGGATGATTATTACGAAGAAGCTGCATCGAAGATATACTGAGATAATTGGAATGTAATCGAAACGCACCATATCGTAAATTGTGAAAGACTGAAAGGCAGTATGCTGCAAATCACCAACCTGTTGTCTCTAACAGAAGATTGAACTCACCAGCACCCAATGCACATGCTGACCCGAAGCTCTCTGGTGCCACTGTTTTAGCCGTTGCGGATATTTTAGTAGAAGTCGAAGTGTTTTGGTGCCGAAACGCTAATGGCAGAGACGGGGAGGGGTGCTGTCCGCTCCAAAGAAATGGATCGAGTTTTGAGATATAAATTGACAATTATTTCAAGAGTTAACGAGCAACTGGTTACGGAAAAACAGACAGAACTCAAATGTTTTGACGGAATCATCGGTAAGCGAAAAGGGGGGGGGGGGGGGGGGGGGGGATCGTCTAAGTATTTTCTATATGTAACTGATTCAATTAATGGTCACGCTGATTGCTGCCGTAACGTAAACCTTTTATTGTACTTAGGTACTAACAGATTAATTGACTAATTTCTGCTTATCTATTGGTCTAAGTGAGTGGCGTGTCTTATTGAATTAGATAAATACTTCATACCGTCGTGGGTGATGTCACTCGTGACGGTATTAAGTATTTGTCTAATTAAATTCAGACTTGTTTAAAGTATATAACCTCCAATGCGTTATTTATTTATTTATTTATTTATTTATTTATTTATTTATTTATTTATTTATTTATTTATTTATTAGTGTTTTAGGTGATATACTTGTGCACAATGGCTAATCATGACCATGACAGTTTTACGGGTGGAGGAAGCCGGAGTACCCGGAGAGAACCACCGAGCAACGACGAGCAACTGCCAGCTCCCCAACATCGTAACTCCGCACTGCAGCACAGGCAGGGTTAGATTGGTTGAAGACGTGCGTACCATCGACGTGCAGTACGCCTTAGTACACGGCGTCATCGTGCCCCCATGTGGACAATCGGGGTTAAGTGCCTTGCCCAAGGACACAACGCGGGAGTCCGAATTGATGGCTCAGACGGTCTCCCATCCAATGATTAACCGGGCTCGACGTTTCTTAACTTCGGTGATCTGACGAGAACCGGCTATCGCAACGCCACCGCCCCACCCCCAACCCTCCCACCCCCTCCAATGTGTTAGTGAAGAAGAAGCAGTGTCTCATAACCACTCGCTGACAATTACTATATTGTCTTGTTTGTTTTGTAATCTATCACGCCTTTAGCTATTGCAATAGCTTTTCTTTACAAATGAAAGAAACTTTTTTGGTGCCAACATTTTTGCCAACAAAATTGTTTGGCACAAAATCAAAATTATAAGTGCAGTTGTCTAAATTGGCACCCGACGGAGTGAACATTGTATAAATGAGAGCCGCAGCTTTGACTTGATTCTACGCAGCAACTAGTCAGGGGGACTTCACAGAGCTAAATTGCACCCGCCAGCTTGAACATTGTATGAACAGGAGCCTCAGCTTTGGCTTGATTCTACGCAGAAACTAGTCAGGGGGACTTCATAAAGCTAAATTGGCAACCGACAGCGTGAACATTGTATGAACGAGGGCCACAGCTGTGGCTTGATTCTACGCAGCACCTAGTCAGAAGGACTTCACAGATCTGAAACTACATGCACCGCGATTAAATGAAAACGAAGCAGAATTTCTACATAAAGTGCAAGAACATACACTTGAATGGGCGCTCACCACCCCTCCTTCACACCCCAAAAGAGATTCACATCAAAGTGAGTGGAATGCCAATATTTATTTTGACATCGACAAAAGATTCACCTCACTGGAGGATTGTCAAAATACATGAATCAGTGCATTGCGAATAATGTGATGGCTATTATCTCTTTACTGAATGAACAGTTCAACTGCTTTGTCTAAACTCTAAACGACTACCTCAGCATGCCCTGGTACTTTGCGCTAGGGAGTCGAATTGGAATGAGACAACTGATGCTTTATTCGTGAAATAAAGTAGTGAAGTCTCAAAATAATTTGGCTCATTTGCTCAATGGGATCCGAGTCGTTCGAGCAATAGTTGCGAGTCACTCAACATAAGACGGAATCCCACTTATGGAATCCCTTTTTGGAATCCCATTTGTGGAATCCCTTTTTCGAAAACGCCTGTGGCTATGGAATCCCTTTTTCTGAAATGAGTCGTCGAGTCGTTCGAGCAGTTACTGATAAGTCATTGCTCGAACGACTCGAAGCTCATCGAGCAAATGAGCCTTAGAGCAATTGCTCGATCGAGTGACTCGGCATATTGCTCGAACGACTCGAATCCCATCGAGCAAATGAGCCAACGAGCAATTGCTCGTTCGAGTGACTCCTCGAACGACTCTTCGACTCATTTCAGTATTTGAGGATACCTATGACATGGCCACGTATCAGTTGAGGATACCTTTAGAGGATACTAAATTGAGGATACTTATCGAGGATACCTTTTAGAGGATACTTATCTGAGGATACTATTACCTGTACCACAAGACATACCTATCCCAAGTATCCCTTATAAGCCATCGAGCAGTTACTGAAAAGTCATTGCTCGAACGACTCGAATCTCATCGAGCAAATGAGATCAAGGAGCAATTGCTCGATTGAGTGACTCCTCGAACGACTCTTAGACTCATTTCAGTATTTGAGGATACCTATGACATGGCTATGTATCAGTTGAGGATACCTTTTGAGGATACTAAATTGAGGATACCTATGGTCTGGTATTGTTGGAGGATACCACCTGTTGTAGAAACCTTACATCCGGGTACTTCTGTTATTCTGCCCCATATATCATCCATTACTTCCTAGCTCTACCTATCTCAGTCTCGACTATAACATTGATCAAGGTTGAATCAGATTTCCCCTGTATACATATAAGGCATTCCGTAAAATTTGGAATCCGTGTTTTTACATCGGGCATTACCCTTACCCACAGTACCTCTTGGCCTAGCATTGCATACTACCTATATTAGTCATGGGATAACATAAAGCATTAAGTCGATTAGTAGTATCAATGACTTTCGGGGGACCCACAGAGGTATATGTCATCCATACTATACTGCTGTTCTATACTGCCAGGCATTACCCCCACCTCCACTCCAAAATTCCACTTGACCTGCTATAACGTACTACCTATACCAATCATAGAATAATACAAAGCAATCGGTTGGTTAATAACACCGAGGACTAACAGGGACCTACATAGGTACATACAATGCATCCTATACCCCACTTCTAAACAAACGATTATGGTACTGCCTGACCTAGCATTACGAACTACCAATACCAGCCATAAGATAATACAAAGGATTCGGTAGGTTAATAGTACTAAGGGGGTAATAGACCAACAGATCATTCATCCTATACTGTCCAAATTAAACCCCCAATGACTATCTCGCAATACCACACTACCCACACCCACCCTACTGTTTGACTTAGCTATAGCAGGCATAGGATAATATGAAGACCCAAGGGCTAATAGTATACCAACATGGATATATACCACTACTACCATATCGCCGCCACCCCATACGAGAAATCCGACACCCCCTGGCCCGAATAACGTTATGTCAGATTGTATACTGGACAATAACAGTGGTCAACATCTCTATGACGTCGCGCGCGTATCATGACGTCACGACGTCAATAGCAACGTCAACCGTTTCGCGGAAAAAACCTTCAAGAAAACCCAATTTTCCCATCATCTTTCGACCACTTACCCATAATATATACCTATAGCTCCATGCGTACATATATCACTATACATACCATAGCATACTATATATACAGTACGTACACTGCTTGCCGGAACTAGCTGCAAGGAGCCGTACTTTTCCAAAGGAAAAAGTTGCTCCGGCGAACGGCTCCGGTTCCTATGGGAATTTAACACTAGCTGCTCCGGCAAATCTTCGGGTAATAAGGCAGGAAAACCTCCTTATATACTACTAACTTGTTATCGTTACAGCTGCATTGTTCATTTAAGTTGTCATGTTAATTTCACGATATGGGTTTTCGGTTATGTGTAGCTTCGTATTGGAAGGTATACGTTATTGTGATGAATTGACGGTAAGATGGTCTGAGGTTTGCGGCTCTTAGTGTATGTTCTACCGAGCCACAAGTCTCAAACCATGTTACCGTCAATTCATCACGATAACTTATAATGTCGGTGGGGTGTTTCATTCACCAACGTCCATCTTCAAAGCTTCCAATATAAAGACGCGTATGTTCAGAACAAAATGACACAGATCAAATACAATGGGAAGTTAAGAAACATCTGGCATTGCTCTAAAAAGTGAACAAGGTGATCAATAGAATGAGGACAAGATTAAGGGGGAAATACCTCTACACAGAGGATTTTTCATATATCAATACACGAAACACATGAAAGTTGAGATTTTATTACGATTTTCGGATGCATGTCTTGATCTTGTGAAACTACAAACTAAGTGAGATAGATGCGGACAGTTTCAACATTTGTTTTGCAAAGCAAAGCTTTCATGAAGTTTTCTTTCAGGAGAAGAGAGAAGAGTTTTACAGATAGTGGTATAAAGGGTCTTGGTCTGAGTGCTATGATCTCAATTGAGATGGATTTGTAACAACGTAGTCACTTGGTGAAACGTGAACATCACAATCTTGTTGCAACAAGGGAAGACGGCCTGTTACAACCGATAATGTTACAACGCCGCATAATGTTATACCAACGCATAATGTTACAAAAATGTAGTAAACAACCGATAATGTTATAAACTCCGCATAATGTTATAACTTTTTTCAACCCGTTATGTTATAAAAATCGACGCATAATGTTATAACTTTTTTCAACCCATCATGTTACAACAAATTAACCGATAATGTTATAACTTCAAATAAACATATCTTTGGTAATTTATACTGTCATGGCATCAGTTTCAGGTGGAGACCGTCGGTCTGTATTTGAGGGAACTCTTCAGTTTCCAGTGTAGAATTGAACCATTCTGACTTTAAATAATATATACCATTATTGTAATAAACCCATTTCTGTGATAAATTACGCGTCCATTATATGGTCGGACATTAGGTAAGGATACTATCCTATATTTTAAAGATACTAAACCCACGGAATCCCCCTTTTCGTCGTATGAAGCAATGAACGCTATGAAAACGAGCACGATGCGCGCAAAATCATACGTCTCAAAATCAAAGCTATGAACGCAATGAGTACCTCTTCATACG
The DNA here is from genome assembly GCA_031216915.1 of Pictodentalium vernedei. Classification (NCBI taxonomy): domain Eukaryota; kingdom Metazoa; phylum Mollusca; class Scaphopoda; order Dentaliida; family Dentaliidae; genus Pictodentalium; species Pictodentalium vernedei. The sequence goes on from CM062289.1 coordinate 24,188,648, forward strand.
TCTCATACCCTCATTAAGGATACTATACTACCTTTATTTGGGAGTGTTTTCTTGAGTGTTTGGGTAAGTTTTCTGAAGATTGTCGGGTTGTTTGGATTAATTCGATATCTATTGTCGGGTTGTTAGGGGTGAGACGGAGCACGTGTCCCCATAACAACACGCGCTGCGTATACGCACTCCTGCCACCTATTATCATGACAACGACGTCACAACATTGCCACCCACGTGCACTATCATGACAACCCAACATGACTGCCCAGCCACGTGACATGACATCACTTCCCACGGTCCTGCCCCAGGGTCCTACAAAATGGCTCATTTTCAACATACATAACTACTCAACACCATCACCAACACCGCCACAACATCAACACAGCTCCTTTTTCTCCACAGCCTCCTCCTTCTCCCTATACTGCCGGTTCTAGTGATTCCGCCTTTTCCAGAACCCGTAATCCCAAATTCATCACTTCTACTTCTTCCAACATCTCCACCATCTATATTATCATACCGTCTAGCACTACTCCCTTATAGCATTCTCAGATAGCCTTCTTTGCACAATCACCCTGATTTACTAATTCATGACCTCCTCTCTTTCTCATCCTAACCCCTGCCCACCCCTTCCAGTCCTCCTAAACCCAATTCCTCTTCCTACCCAGTGTGGCATCTTATTCTTGTTCCGTGCGACACTACCAACCCGCCACATCCACCATATGTACCTCGCTCCATCCAACTTTTTGACCTCTTTTAACTCCACCTCATTTTTGTTCACTGTTAGTTGTTAAAATGTCAAATTAATGAACAATAAGATATTCTTATGACTAAGAAATATGCGACAAATGAGTTTTAGATGCCCAAAACAAGCAGAAACAGAGGCATTTGCCCATCCCCAAAGGCCTCAGGGGACTATGGTACACTACATTTCTGGAAGCGGAGACTACGCATGTTGGTAAACGTACCAGCCGGATAAAATAGCACCCCCCCCCCCCCCACCACCACCACCACCCCCGCCTTCACCATGTTTGGCACTGGATGATCATGGTAATGACGTCACACGATTGAGTTACCAGGATAATTCGCGTCTATGTAACGTGACTAGGTCGTTCTATGCTAAATCCCCGGGAATTGGGGTGGGGGGGGGGGGGGGGTTATCTCCTCGCCTTAACCAGAGTAGAAACCTTTAGTATAAATAATACATACCTTTATGCGGCAATAAATGGTAAGTGGTAAAGTCCATCTACAATAGCTGTAACTGGAATTAGTATACAGAAGTTATAACATTATCGGTTAATTTGTTGTAACATAACGGGTTGAAAAAAAGTTATAACATTATGCGTCGATTTTTATAACATAACGGGTTGAAAAAAGTTATAACATTATGCGGAGTTTATAACATTATCGGTTGTTTGCTACATTTTTGTAACATTATGCGATGGTGTAACATTATGCGGCGTTGTAACATTATCGGTTGTAACATAGTAAACAACCGATAATGTTATAAACTCCGCATAATGTTATAACTTTTTTCAACCCGTTATGTTATAAAAATTGACGCATAATGTTATAACTTTTTTCAACCCATTATGTTACAACAAATTAACCGATAATGTTATAACTTCAAATACACATATCTTTGGTAATTTATACTGTCATGGCATCAGTTTCAGGTGGAGACCGTCGGTCTGTATTTGAGGGAACTCTTCAGATCTCAGTGTAGAGTTGGACCATTCTGACTTTAAATAATATATACCATTATTGAAATAAACCCATTTCTGTGATAAATTACGCGTCCATTATATGGTCGGACAATAGGTAAGGATACTATCCTATATTTTAAGGATACTAAACCCACGGAATCCCCCTTTTCGTCGTATGAAGCAATGAAAGCTATGAAAATGAGCACGATGCGCGCAAAATCATACGTCTCAAAATGAAAGCTATGAAAATGAGCGCAATGAGTACCTCTTCACACGTCTCATACCCTCATTAAGGATACTACCCTACCTTTACTTGGGAGTGTTCTCGGGAGTGTTTGGGTCAGTTTTCTGAAGATTGTCGGGTTGTTTGGATTAATTCGATATCTATTGTCGGGTTGTTAGGGGTGAGACAAAACACGTGTCACCATAACAACATGCACTGCGCATACGCACTCCTACCACCTATTATCATGATAATGACGTCACAACATGGCCACCTACGTGCACTATCATGACAACCCAACATGACCGCCCAGTCACGTGTCATGACGTCACTTGCGGGGTCCTGACTCGGGGTCCTACAAAATGGCTCATTTTCAACACATATAACTACTCAACACCATCACCGCCACAACACCAACATCAACACAATTCCTCCTCCACAACCTCCTCCTTCTCCCTATACTGCCTGTTCTAGTGATTCCGCCTTTTTCCAGAACTGTAATCCCAAATTCATCACTTCCACTTCTTCCAACATCTCCACCATCTATATTATCATACCGTCTAGCACTACTCTCTTATAGCATTCTCAGATAGTCTTCTCTGCACAATCACCATGATGTACTAATCCATGACCTCCTGTCTGTCTCAGCCTAATCCCTGCGCACCCCTTTCAATCATCCTAAACCCCATTCCTCTTCCTATCCAGTCTCGCATCTTATTCTTGTTACGTGCGACACTACCAACCCGCCACATCCACCATATGTACCTCGCTCCATCCAACTTTTTGACCTCTTTTAACTCCACCTCATTTTTGTTCACTGTTAGTTGTTAAAATGTCAAGTTAATGAACAATAAGATATTCTTATGACTAAGAAATATGCGACAAATGAGTTTTAGATGCCCAAAACAAGCAGAAACAGAGGCATTTGCCCATCCCCAAAGGCATCAGGGGACTGTGGTACACTACACTTCTGGAAGCGGAGACTACGCATGTTGGTAAACGTACCAACCGAATAAAATAGCACCCCTCCCCCACCACCCCGCCTTCACCATGTTGTGCACTGGATGATCATGGTAATGACGTCACACGATTGAGTTACCAGGATAATCGGCATCTATGTAACGTGACTAGGTCATTCTATGATAAATCCCCAGGAGCTGGGGGGGGGGGGGGGTCTCCTCGCCTTAATCAGAGCAGAAACCTTTAGTATAAATATTACATACCTTTATGCGGCAATAAATGGTAAGTGGTAAAGTCCATCTACAATAGCTGTAACTGGAATTAGTATACAGAAGTTATAACATTATCGGTTAATTTGTTGTAACATAACGGGTTGAAAAAAGTTATAACATTATGCGTCGATTTTTATAACATAACGGGTTGAAAAAAGTTATAACATTATGCGGAGTTTATAACATTATCTGTTGTTTACTACATTTTTTGTAACATTATGCGTTGGTGTAACATTGTGCGGCGTTGTAACATTACTGAAATAATATATCACTGTTTCAGAGAAACTTCGTAAACCATATATGGAAGCAATAGCAAGCAACACAATGATCAGAACAAGAAGTATTTGCAAGTGCCAAGAAGCCAAGAAAGCGTCTACACAACGACACTTACCCTTACGCACAGAACATAGATAGGTCCTATCGGATGAAATCTCGATCAAACCACAGGATATACAACGTCAACCAGTAAAAATTTAGACCAATCAATGTACCGTGGTGGGATTCTATAAAAGTGAACAAAGGGGAATGGGTCTTGTTATTTTTAGTGTTTATCACAAACAAAAAGTATTTTCATGAAGACAAGAGGGATTTGTGATGTAGGGCATTGATTTGGGATTTCGTCAGGGCCATTCGATCCTCATCTGGGAAAGAGTCCCCCACGCAGTAGTTAGTGGGGTTAGTGGGTCGCGTGGCGTATTTAATTAGATAAATATTTTTTGCATCAGTACAGTATAAACGGTGCTCGGAAAAAGTGCCGGCTTGTACATCACCAGTTGAATACAGAAATATTTATGTCATAGCAGCGATTCCGTTAAATACAAGGGTTTCAAGTTTAATGAATATGTAATAAAATGTAATGTTTTAGTTCTAATTTCAAATTGAAAATGACGTTAAAACGTCTAAAATGACATTAAGTCTAAAAACAAAAATAGATTTTTATTATTTATTAACTTGTTTTGGGTTTTTTTGCTCTATAACAGGTTAAAATTTCATTTAAATTGGATGAAGTTTCAGTTTTTTGACGATGACATCATAACTCCAGAATATCGCTAGGGTGGACTTTTTGCCGCCAAATGAAAAATGGTGGCATTTTTGGATACACTTTTAATAGGAAAATATATTTGTACAAATTTTAGGAGCAAAGGACTTTTGTATATATGATAAATTGAAATTGTTAACAAATAACGTTTTTATGTCCAGACTCAAAATTATGACGTCACAGAATAAATTATGCTCATTTGCCTGGAAGGTTGCGTAACAATTAGTAGGTAAAATTTATAGCTATGTGTGTTATCAATATGGAATTGTGTATTTTAAAAAAAATTGGCATTTTTCTTGAAAAAATGACCAAAATGTCTCTAAAATTTCCAGTGACGTTAAAGTGTCAAAATGGCAATGAATTGAAAAAAGGTCATATATATGTCCTTTGTTTTGTACGGGCATAACCACTGTGAATTTGTTATGACGGCCATACATTTTTGATTGTGTTATTTTACAAAGATGACATTTCCAAACTTTCATAGAGATATGCTTAAAAATGAGCTTGAATTTAAAATATTCAAAAACAGCAATTTAAATCCGGCTCATTTCAGTCGTGGGCCGAAGTTTTAGAAACAAAACTACCGCTTTCTAGGTATGGACATTATGAACAAGTGCGCCAAACTTTATGCCTGAGTGCACGAAAAATCGTTTAGGAAAAAGGGCTTACAATCGCAATTTTCCATTTCATCTCCGTTGAATGGTATAATAAGGGCTGGATCACGATAGTTGGAGTCCGAAATTGTGCACTCTGGCAGAAAATACTGCATCCATCCCTGACATACTTCTGACTACTGGTTGATTTTATTTCTGAAGAAAAGACTAAAATCTCCCAATAAACTGCGACTGTAATTTTTGCATCACATACTGCCAGTTTTGTGTGTGTATCTCATCGCGGTAGCGAGTTTGGATGTTTTTACTGCCAAAACGAATTAAATTGTTTATTTTTGATTGGTGTTTGTCGACACCTGTGCATCTAAGGCTATATCGTGGCGATGAAATGTCGTGTAGAGAAACACAGGTCCTTATCTTTTATGAAGTAAACTATTTCTTTTAATCCTGAACAATTTACATTATAATTAAAGTGAAATTAGTAGCGACTACAGTAATGAATAATGATACAAATAGCTGTATACTGTATAAATTAACCTGTTTGTCCAAAATCGTGCGAAGAGGAGTTTTAGTTCAAAGAATAAAAACAATTAAAATTTATTTTAGTTTCATTTCCTTTTGGAACGAGAGAAGCTGATGAGATATTATACTGTAAAATAGTTCTGCAAAGCCTTACATTATAATGTAGCCGTCTAATGTCATTAGAACCAAAAAAAATTGGGAGAAGGTGCCCGACAGTCAAAGGGCACTGACGGGGAACATATTTTAGTCGTATATCCCACTCCAATAAAAAAACCAATGAATAAACCTTGTATGACCAATTTTTCAACGACGGTTATTAGATGTGCATGTATAATTATCGAAGATATTTGTCGTAAGGGTTGGAACTTATTTGTTGCAGAACCCACTCCGCCTGCAAACAAATTTTATTTATTTATTTATTTTTTTATTTATTTATTCATTTTTATTTATTTATTTATTTATTTATTTATCGTAACGATAATATACATTTTTATTTTTTTTGTATTCAAGAAAAGAGAAATGTATTATTTACAGACATAAATACATTCATGCATGCACACGTATACATAATATATAATATATTATAGGTAAGTCAAAACAATATATAAATATGTGTAAGTAGTAGTGTATGTTCCCCTACACTCCTTATTTGGGGGAACCTGGTGGGGGACCCCGGAAGTGACGTCATGTCACGTTACCCAATGGCGCGTATACATATATACACATATACAGATATATATATAATTACATTTCTACATACAAAAATACACGCACATAAACATATGTATACATGCGTGCACATGTATAAATATTTATTTACACTTATATACGTTTCTAGCTAAAAATTGTTGTCTCTGATACTGTAACCAAAAGCGCCCCAACGCTTTTTTAATTTCCCCGAATCATGCTGTTGGTAACATGTCACTCGGCGTAGCATTGTACACGTATTCCATTCTTATATGTATTGAAGTTGGGTAAATGTTTCTGCATTTTTGCTCTATAAGTATGGAATTTGGCAAATGTAATTAAAAAATTAAGTATTTCTTAAATCGATCTAAAAGTGGAATACCGTAAAGTACAGTTTCTTCTGAGAGATTCAATGGGAAGTCAGAATTGGTGATAATCCAGTATGTAAACTCTCACCAGAAAGACTGTATTCGGGGACATTTGCAGAAAAGATGGATTAAAGTTTCTGAGTTTGACAGTCAGAACGCGCATAGATCTGTGGATAAGATCCCATGTCTTTAAGCAGCACATTTGTTCCTAATATTCTTGTATTGATGCTATACAGAACCCATCTGATTTGGTTTCTGTAGTATATCGGAATGGATTCGAAAGAGCTAAATACCAACGATCGTTTTCCAGTTGGCATTCTAGGTCAGTTTCCCATTTCCGTGATTGGGGGATAATAATATAATATATATTTATTGATGTTAATGTGGTAATAATCTGTTAGAAAATAAAACATTCGTTAAAAGCAGGCATCAATTATGTCGTAATGGTGGAGAAATAAGTCATTAAAATAGAAATGAGTGAATGATAACGGTAGTTTACCGGAGATTATTAGTATCCCTGGTGGGTGAGGATGTGAGATGGGAAAATCTTACACGAGGGCAAGGCTTGGACCAAATATCTTGTCCCGAGGGTGAGATTTCTCCATATCACACCAGCCCCCATCAGGGATAAGTTTTCTTCCCCCCCCTCCTCTCCACCCCCATCAAAACAGTCTGACGTCATCAAAAATAATTCAGCTCAGGTGCAGCTATTTCGAACAATTTTGTTGTCCATTTCTGAAAAAAACTGATTTGCCTATCGGAAAGAGCGCACAAACGTTTTGTATATACCACAAATTTAAATCCGAACGCCGGTAAAATGGGGTTAAAGATTTGTAGCGAAATGAACATTGACACATTCCGATGACGTCAGTCATTTATTATGAATTCTGCAAATGTTTTCGCATAAGTTTTCGACGGAAATGTCGCGCAACTCGCCATTCATAATGGCGTTCACCCCCAAAATTCATATAAAAGAGTTAAGTGTCCTTTTGTTTTGCGGTCTGTGTTTTTATTTATTTGTTTTCGACAAACGTTCATCTGCTAATATTTCCGAAACGTGATGACATTCTTTTGGTTTACTGAAGAACGTGCTATGTTTAAATAGTCCGTGCGCACATTAAATATGTCACGTGGGACATGTGAGATAGATATCAATCCCACATGGTCTTCTCACATGAGACACCCGTATCTTGCATAGGGAGGGGGGGGGGGGTGGGGGTGGGGGTGGATATGTAAACCAACCTGTGGATTGGAATAAAACTGAACATGAAATGTAGGACTGAAGTATAAAAAAACAGTTTGAAATTTATTATAAAGGTTGACTTCACTCAGAAACCACAGTATCTCAAGTGGTTCGTTGTATACAAAGATCTTGGATATATAACCCTTTACCTAACGTAACGGCCAAAACCGACAAGCGCTATTCTCAAAAATCGCCAATTAATTCTCATTATTTTTTCATTTTTTGTCCCTAAAACATAGGTTATGACCCCTCATTGGAACGAGCTCGTCGAGCTCGTTCCAATGAGGGGCCATAACCTATGTTTTTGAGACAAAAAATGAATATAATAGTTATTCAAGAATTTTTTTTTTGTCGTCTGCTTTTCATGTTAGGTAAAGGGATAAGGGATGCAACAAGAAGTTTGAAATACATACAGTGTTCAGACAGTGTGCTTGACTATCAACATATGCTGACATGGAACAGGCATATTATCCTCCAACTAAAAGAAAAACGTTAGTCTTGTACGACCAATTCGACATCAAGTCCAAACTAGACTTAATGATTCTAAAGAATCATAGGTTTTTCCAGACGAGATTCCATGATTTTTCGTGCCCCCAGAGTGTCTGAAAGAATTGTCTTTAACTGTATCACCAAAGTACCTTTATTGATGTCCTGGTAAAGGTGGGCATAGTAGTCTCAGATGACTCAGTTTGATAAAAGAAAGTTTAGTTTAAAATCATCATTATTGCTGGAGAGGGTTATTATCATTATCGGCGTCCGAGAAGAAGTCTATGTCATACAAGAGGAGTTATGTTTATATGCCATACCCAATGAGTGCTGTGGCTATTTGAAAACAGCCCATTATATCTCAAATTTATCTAAAAATTTTATGCTTGGCAGCTTGTGGAGGGTTAATGAACGCTTGCCAGAATAACTTTTCACAAGCGTCTATTTTTTCCTGAAAATCTGTACGAACCACTTGAAGAAATCCACAGAAAATGTGAATTTAAGGTTGTTGAGGGCTGTTTCCTTTAGTCTCTCAAAACGGAGTTGAAGCTGTTTTTGGACATCCTTGTTACTTACAAAAATTATCCCCCATAAATTCTGGGTCCGATAAAAGAGTCTATATTTATCTGTGACATACCCGTTGTGTGCTATTGTTTCCCAAAAGCAGCCCATTTTATCAAAATTTTGACGTTCAGCAGCCCGTGGAGGATTAACAAACGCTTACCGGGAATTTAGTCCATGCAGCTTGTAATGTTACACCAAGACCAGCGAATGGCCCATTTTTATTGAAAATCTTCAAGATGTGCTTGGAGAAATCCACAGAAGACATGAATTTTTAAGCTTTTAACGGTGTCTCTCTTTAACCAACCCAAAATGGTTTAACGCTTGGTTTTTTTTAAATCCCTTATTACTTACAAAGATTTTCTTTCCACTTCCAATAAAGGAAGTTATGTTTATCTCTCGTGTACCGGTTGAGTACCGTGGTTGCCCGAAAACGACTTATTTTATCAAAATTCTCATGTTTGGCAGTCTGTGGAGGGTTAACAAACGCTGAGCCCAATATCTCTTGTATCCCAACTGTAGTGTCGCAGACAGATATACAGAACAGTGATGAAGGTTTAAAAAAATCTACAAAACGCGTTTTGCGAAAGTGACGATAACCCGCAATTTTTATTTTTTTTGTTGGCCAATTTTACATTTTTAGGTTTTGTGCCACTCTATACGTGTGCAAACTCTATGAAAATCGGTTCGAAAATGTATTCAAATTCGTACTGATAAAATGTGTGGGACAAAAAAACTAAAAAAAAGACTAGATTTCATGATTTTTCGTGCCCTCAGAGTGTCGGAAGAATTGTTTTTAATTGTATCACTAAAGTACCTTTATTGATGTCCTGGGAAAGTGGAATGTTTTGTTCATGCAGCTAGTAATGTCACAGGAAGACCTGAGAATGTCCATTGTATCTTGAAAATCAACAAAATGAGTTCAGAGAAATCCACAGAAAACGTGAATTTTAAAACATTCAAGCGGTACCTGTCTTTATCTGCCCAAAGCGAGTTAACAATTGTTTTTTAAATACCCGTATTACTTACAAAATATCCTCGGTGCATTCCACATCCAAAATAGGAAGTTATGTTTATCTCTAGTGTACATGTTGGATGCTGTGGGTGCCCGAAACAGCCCATTTTATCAAAATGTCGATGTTTGGTAGCCTGTGGAGGGTAACAAACGCTGACCCAATATCTCTTGTATGTCAAATGTAGTGTCGCTGACAGGTCTAACAGTGATGAATATTGTTTTGATAATCTACAAAATGCGATAAACCCCAATGTTGACAGGTTTGTTTTTTTTTTTGCCAATTCTGGCAAAGGAAGGGTAAAATCGAAAATTCCGCTTATAGTCCGGGAGCCCATAAACATTTGTTTCACATCTCGAGTACAAAAGGTTTGAGGCCTGGAATATATGCATATATGGTAGGAGACCCCAAAAAGGCAATTCTTAAGTCCTGCAATTCTGCACAGCAACCAGGGGGCGCCACTAAAGGACCCCTAAATGTGACTCTTAATTCACAATTTGGGTACATCTTTCAAACTTGTGTTAAGATGTTCTCTATAGGAGTGGAAATCAGAATTCCCAATTCTTAAGTTTTCAATTTGTGTATTAGGTCGCTTAAGAATGACCTAATTAACACTAATTAGCATTTTTAATTCACAATTTGTGTACATCCATGAAACATATGGCAATGTATTCCTTAGGTCATCCTAAATCAAGATCAGTCATTCTTAAGTATCCATTTCATGTATTAATCCACTTAAGAATGCAAAATGTACTCATTGACCCCGTCCATGGAAAGGTGACTGTTAATTCACAATTTAAGTACATCTTTTAAATTGGTCTCAAAATGTTTAGTCGATCATTGTGTATCAAGAACAGTAATTCTTAAGTGTCCATTTCATGCTTCAACCCACTTAAGAATGGAGTCAGTATCTAGGAGGAGTTGTCGGTTTATCATAGGCCCTAATCATCGGAAATCTCCTGCTCTTTCCCTCCATAGATTCTCTGAATCGGCTACAGAATGTCTAATGTTACCTGCAATGCCGAGATTTTTGTCATTTTCATGTTTAATTTAAGATCACCATATTATAGGCCATATAAAGAATACTAATAATGGTGCCCTAGGCCAATGTGTCATGCAGGAAATGTCTAGGCAGATGAGAGTATTCAAAGTTCTAGATGCATACCTATTTCAGGTTCGAACCACAGCCGTGAAGCCCCCCCCCCCCCCCCCCCCCCCACCTCCCGCCGCCGCCACGAGTACCGAGTTGAGAGAGTTGAATTGTATCGTAAACAATGGCAGGGTATAAAAAAAATGACTACTGACCACTGGCCGGGGGTATAAAAAACTGTCCGCTGACCAAGTTATTTTTTGTATTGTTATCCTTAATAAACGATCAACTTTATTAACTAAATGCATAAAATGAAATAAAATGATATTACCAAGAGCCTCCTTGTCAAAAATGTAGAAAATAATGATGTATTGCTTCGAGTTTTGGATTTTACTGACCAAAGCCGACTGGCTCGCCATGTTCGAATACCACCCGCTGTGAGTTTACAAACCGGCTTATTAGTGTACTTTGACATTTATTTGTTCAATAAAATTCAATTTTTATACCCCCGGTCAGTAATTTCCCGGTCAGTGGTCAGTGGTCAGTGGTCAGGTTTTATACCTTGCCGCGAATAATATGTTTTTAAGAGCTGAAAGAATTTAACTTGTTTTTTTTTCCAGACAATGATTTGAAACATGCAACCATGGAATCGGCCACCAATACTAATCCTACTGTCGAGCCTACTGTCGAGACTACTGTTTCATCATTAGAACGCAGATGTGTTCTTCACACCCAATGCAGTGCAGACAAGAAAGCTCGTCCAGACGTACTTCCTTTCAAGGATAAGCAATGGGAAGCAGTAGAAACAGCAGCAGCTAATAGACGGCAAAAGCGACATTTCCAGGACTCTGTCTTCTGTGGTGTAGTTCAGAGATTGCCTACGTCTCCAACTGAAACGGATGGTTACCATGTTTCTTGTTACAAGAACATTACCGCTGTCTCATCCCAAACGCCGCCTGCTAAAGCCGCCAGTGATGTTCAATGTAGCAATGCCCCACATTTACGTTCATCCCAGAACTCGGCGCCTTCTACCTCATCTGCCGGGGTTTTGCCACCTGTTTGTCTATTTTGTGAGAAAAAGATAAAACGACCCAAAGGTGGAAGCATCGAACTGTTGGGAAGATGTGTAAGCATTGAAGCCGGTCTATCGATCCAAAATGCAGCAAAGACACTAAATGATAGTCAGGTTATTCCAAAAGTAATTGATACGGATCTAATTGCCAAGGAGGCCCACTACCATCATTCATGTAAAAGTGCATATTTGTTGTCAGCCAATCGAGTTTCCCAAAAAGACACACGAGAAACAAAAATGCCTTCTGAGACCAGTTTGTTGGGCATTTATGCATACATTGAGCAGTCTGTAATAATAGACAACAGACCTGAACTTCTTAATTCTGTATATGAACGTTATCTTGATATTTGTTCAGCATCACAGAAACGCCCAGGGGAAGCGCCTTCAGCCTCTCTAGGACACTGATGAGTCACTTCAAGGGCGCATAAAGATACAGAGTCCACTCGGGGGAAAAAGCTTGGAAACATCATATATAACGCAGAAACTGCAGATGATGCAATTCGTGTTGTGTATGATTACACATCTACTGATGAGAGAACCATCGCCAAAGCAGCATTGCTTTTGCGCAACCAGTAGCTTAAGGTTGAAAAGGTCGACTTTCCTGAATGTCCGACATTGGAGGATTTGAGAAACGTGGACTCGTCACGCCCAAAACTTGTAGTAGACTTTTTCAATATTTTGTATGGAGGGCTAAACTCAGAGCGATATACAGAGTCGGTAAAGCGCCGTGCAAAATCGTCTAGTCAGGATGCCTTGTTCATTGCACAACGGGGTCGCGCAAAACCTGCAAAACATGTAGCTCTTGGCATGAGTGTTAAGTCGGTTACTGGCAGTAAAAAAATGGTTCAAGCTCTGAACAGGTTTGGTTACTATTTAAGCTACAGCACATTGGAAGAAGTTGAAACTGCCACAGCTGAATCCATTCAAGAACAGAAACTCGCTTGTCCAAAAGGAACAGTTGCAGGTGAACCAGTTGGATTAGCCTTCGACAATTTCGATGAGATGACTCAAACCTTGTCTGGAGCCAATTCGCTGCACGATACCATGGGTAGTCTGTACCAAAATGTGCCACCACCTGATGAAGAACGTGAAGCATCTGCTGTCGTGGCAGTTTCAACCTCATCTGGTGCTCGGCAAGTAAAGACAGGCAAAAGGAAGAGAACCCTTGAGAGTACAGATACTGCACTTCAGCCATATAGGAAGATACCAGAGATGACGAAGTTCAATTACCAAAACACTGCAGCCTACAGCCTCCCAGATGTTAGCACCAAGGCTCGCCACCTTGACCTCGTGTGAATGATGAGCCATGCCATCGGCAATGATGCATTGCCTATGTGGGTTGGGTTTAATGCAAGCATTTGCAGTGACCACCTTCCAAAACAAGAGGTTCGATATATGCCAAACTTACGCCAGCCTATCACCTAGGGGTCGTGCAGGTGACTCTCCTCATCACACAGAGGTGTGCTAATTAGACGGGACAGAAATACGGAATGGTCAGTTATGATCTGGGCGCAGCCAAGCCAGCACTTCAAATACAAGTGACTTGAGAAACCAAAATTTGATAACATTTTCATAATGCTAGGCCAGTTCCACATCGCAATAGCTTTCTTCAAAGCTATTGGGAAACTCCTGTCCAACTCTGGAGGACCAGAAATGCTGACTGAATCTGAAGTACTAGCAACCGGATCCTTAAACGGATTTTTGACGGGGAAACATTTCAACAGGTGCAAGAGATTGCACCCCCATACTAGCCCTTGATCTTGAGATGCTACACTTCTCATCCTTCTTAGACTCTTACACACACAGAGAAAACATAGAAGCATTCATAAGCAGCATTCAACTGACCATGGGGGAGCAGCTTCAGTCTGCTCTAGACTCGGACGTCTTCAAAGCATGCATAGCTGCGTATGACGCATATACCCAAGTGACAAGATCTGGAGGTCATGGTGCAACCGCCCAGTTTTGGAGAATGTATATTGATTACAGTCATGAGTATCACGAGCTTGAATGGGCGATTCGAACGAATGATATCGATCTCTATATATACTCACTGACCGGACTCATTGGAATGTTCTTTGCTACAAACCACGTAAATTACAGTCGGTGGCTGACAAAGATTCAACTGGATTTGCTGAGCATGGAAGACAGCCATCCTGGCCTACGTCAAATACTGGAAGCAGACGTCTTTACCGTCAGACGAACAGAACATCCATTCAGTAGATGCCCGGTCGACTTGACTCTAGAACAGACGATTAATGCAGATGCAGCTTCGAGGCGAACTGGAGTCACTTCTTCAACGAATAATTACATGGCACGACTTCGCTGGATGCTTACGAAATCCACTAGAGCTTAATTCGTTAGTCTACTCCACGAAATGGCTGGGCTGATAGTCAAAGAAGACACAACAGCTGAACTGAGACCTGCACGAATAAAACGTGACGATAGAGATGTGAAAACCGTGGTTAAACAAATCCAGGAGAGTTACAATCCGTTTGGGAACGGAACAGATGCAGATACCATGTTTTACAACATCCATACAGGAAGGGCAACTAGTGAAGCAGTCCGCGAGAGTTTACTGAATGTGCCAGCAAGTGGAAGGACATTACACCAGGCATTCATCACAGCATGCGAGACCGATGACAGTAGATTTGACCATAACCCATAAAGAAAGCTCCTCTCAAGACATTCGTAGACGAATGTGCCAGAAATAGACGAGCACTGGATAAGAAAGTGGCAGTTCTGAAATGCACCCGTGATTTGATGGGCCGCCTAGTGATCGTTGCATCAAAGCGTGATGTTGACCTGCAGCATATCTTCCAATATCCCCTTACACCAGTACAACTCACCATGTGCAATCCTGACGAGAGCATGGTCAAGACAGATAAAAGTAAGTTGCTTAACTTACTGGAGAGCAAGGTGATCAAAGGAGACGGACCTCAACAGATCAATGCATACGTAGTAGACGGACAATATCTTCTGCACACCCTACCTCCAAACTTACCACCCACGTATGGAGGTCTAGCGAGGAGCATACTCTACCAAGTACTGGCATTGTCCAAAGTCCGGGTACACGTAGCCTTTGATGATTACCCTCAACCGTCACTGAAGGGTGCAGAACGAACCAGACGGGGAACAACATCCGAGGACAGCATATCATACATTATTACTGGTCCAGCACAAAGAAGGTCCAACGGTATCAGCAACGCACTAATGTGCAGGTCATTCAAACGGGAACTTCCTGATTGTCTTGCAAGAGAATGGCATGATCAAGCATACGCTCATATAATTGGGACCTGTGATGTCTTCCTAGATGTTTCGTCAGGCTAGTGCTTCCATTTCCACGTAAGCGAAGGAGAGGTCAAGCGAGATACCGTAGACATGCTCCGTAACAACCATGAAGAAGCGGATACCAAGATCTGCATGCATGCAAAGGCAGTAGACACCTCAAATGGAAATGTAGTAATACGCGCCTCAGACACGGACATAGCTGTTATTCTGCTGTGTCATTGTGAGAAATATAGCGGCCATGTCTGGATGAATGTCGGTACTACATCCAAGCGGAATCGGAGGCTCATCGACCTAACAGCGATATCCAAGTCACTGGGACCACAACTGTGCAGTTCCCTCCCTGCCTTCCATGCCTTTACCGGCTCGGATTATACCGCTGCATTTCTAAGAAAGGGCAAGGTTCGACCATTTAATAAGCTGGAAAAGAATACTGATGTACAACAAGCATTCAAAGGGTTGTCAACAGATGGACGGCCATGCGAGAAATGCAAGGAAACACTCTTGAAATTCACTTCTATAATGTATGGAGCCAAAGAGAAGTCGAAGGAAACGCTAAACGCCTACAGGTTCAAAACCTTTGAAAGAATTTACAAGCCAAAGTTAAAAGGAAAGAACCTGAAGGGAGTTGATACCAGTGGTATACCTCCATGCGAAAGTGAGGTTGCTGCACACATAAAGCGTGTATCGTTTGTTTCAAGAATGTGGACCAGTGCGGACCAGTCAATCTTCCAGCAACACCCTTCAGAGGTTGACGGATGGGAGGTAGTGGGAGACCAATATAAACCCATCTGGTTTGAGGGAGACCAACTTCCGGAGTCGCTCATTCCAGATGAAGAAGAATTAGCTGATGCTGACGATGACGAGGTCCTAGCGCAGTCGTCTTCTGATGAAGAGGACGTTGAAGGAGACAGTGTTGATGCTGATGTGTAGGTTTACAATCGACCAAACCTGTTCAGACGATTATATTCAGTACATATCTAAAGTACCCGACAGGGAATTTGTCAGCAGAGATCATATGTTTTTGAAATATTAAGTAAAATATGTTAGGAATATTGGATAAAACAACATAAATACAACCATCTTGATGTTTGCGATAAATTCAATAATTTTTCGTTGATACAGAGTTAGTTATAGTTTTTACCATTAATTAAAATTTGTTTTTAGTTCAGGGCAATTAGCTAAAACATGTTAAATAGTTTATAAGCGACAGTCCGAGAAAAACAGCACTATCACTTGGAATTAGGCATTGGGTATTAATTTTGATAAAATTCACATTTTGGTTTATTAAAATCGTTTTTGTTTTGAGATTTTAGATTTAATTCTTGCTATGCGGTAGAGACAGGACGCCAATTTACTACATGGCTTTCTGTATATGATCTGATTTTGAAGCATAATTCATGCATACTAAGTACATTTTTATGCAGTTTATAAAGAAACAAAACATTGTGTTTGTATACAATCTATGTTTGTCCTTTTTCAGTGTGGAGAGTATTGGCATATTCCCAAGGGTGGGTCTCAAAGAGCACAGGCAACATCAGACATTATGTAGCCGATTCAGAGAATCTATGGAGGGAAAGAGCAGGAGATGCCCGATGATTAGGGCCTATGATAAACCGACAACTGCCCCTAGATACTGACTCCATTCTTAAGTGGGTTGAAGCATGAAATGGACACTTAAGAATTGCTGTTCTTGATACACGATGATCAACTAAAAATTTTGAGACCAATTTGAAAAGATGTACTTAAATTGTGAATTGACACTCACCTTCCCATAGACGGTGTCAATGAGTACATTTTGCATTCTTAAGTGGATTAATACTTGAAATGGATACTTAAGAATGACTGATCTTGATTTAGGATGACCTAAGGAATACATTGCCATATGTTTCATGGATGTACTCAAATTGTGAATTAAAAATGCTAATTAGCGTTACTTAGGTCATTCTTAAGCGACCTAATACACAAATTGAAAACTTTAGAATTGGGAATTCTGATTTCCACTCCTATAGAGAACATCTTAACACAAGTTTGAAAGATGTACCTAAATTGGGAATTAAGAGTCATATTTAGGGGTCCTTTAGTGGCGCCCCCTGGTTGCTGTGCAGAATTGCAGGACTTAAGAATTGCCTTTTTGGGGTCTCCTATCATAGATGCATATTTTCCAGGCCTCAAACCTTTTGTACTCGAAATGTGAAACAAATGTTTATGGGCTCCCGGACTCTTAGGTACGTTTTTTTTTGTGCCTGTCTATGCGTGTGCAAAATTCTGTGAAAATCAGTTTGAAAATGCCTTCAGAATCGCACGGACAAAATGTGTGGAAAAAAAAACCCTGAAAAAAAATATAATCCGTAGAAAAACAAATATCATTTCCAGATGGAAAAGCTAAAATACACGGTCTTTTCTACAAAGATAAGTAGACGTGTAACTGACGCTAATACTGGGTCGGACGCTATGGGGACTGGTGTTTGTTGTCCCACGTGAGAATGAATAATGGAGAATACATAACTTCTTGGCAACATCGGACTTGACTCCACACGCCTCTATAAAAGACAGAGAAAGTACACAAATACGGTACTATTTTTTCTACCACAGAGATCAATGGACAATACTGTAAACATGGTTTTGAGAAACATGGAAGTATGTGCTGGAAGCATCTACCGATGAAGGCAACGTGGCTGCAAGCGCGGGTAAGTAAATTATTCAACTGATTTGTTTCACATACCCTGCAACAGAAATATCGCACCACTCTATATTTATATTTCTGATCCAAATTGTCTGGCCTGTGGTTTTGTGAATGAATACATATTCATTTGAGCAATAAAGCATCCAACGCACAAATAATATATATATATATTGAATTCCCCAAGCGTAACGCTAACATCACGAGCCTAAAAATTGGATTATGAATACGTGCGTGCGCACGAGTGTGCCAATAGGGTATGTGGGTGTGCACGAAAGCTGTGTACACATTAATTTGATATAATAATAACACTGTGATTGGCTGCTGATTTGTAGCGGTTCTCAGGTGGGAAGGCCTTAATAAACCCTGTGCTTCCAAATCCCTCCTAATCTCCGCACCTCGTTTCTCTTCCCAGCACCCAGAAACGAACTCTTTGATGACAGTCTGTGCCGCATTCTTCCGAATCTCTCCAAACATCGTACTAACCCTCTCCTTTGTTGTACCCAATACCCACATATCTTTCCTTCCCCCATCCCGCTTCCCCAATATACTCAATGTGAATCTTATTCTGCTAGACTGATATTTTGACATTCAAACAGGAAGTATTCCATGATCTTCTCTACTCCAAAATAACACACCTGACACTCCTTTTATCTATCTTCCCCAATTTTTCCCAAGCCAACGCGACCCAGCTTAAAAGCAGTGACCCCCCAAAAGGCGCCTTTATGTAGTTTTCAAAACCTGGTTTCTCTTTATCAGGCAGGCTACGCAAAAGAAATACATTTTCGTTTGCACCCCTCCCGCCAATTTCGGTTACAGTCCCCTGTGACTCTTTCACTGACCATTTTCCCTCTGGGTTGTCCACAGTTCTAAATCAGAGTTTTCTATTGAATAGTTCTCTATAAATTCCCCCACTTTCCCAATACAACCTGTCTTTGTATTTGAATTCCAAATATTTGGAAACATTAGTTTACCCCATCGGCTGTTGGGGAGATTTACCAAAAAGCCAAGATAACATAGTATCATAAAGTGTTATTCTCTCATTCATCCTCATTCACCTACCATACCACTGAAAGTTTGTAGTTTCGCGGCATTACTCGACCCTGTTATCCATTAGCCTGCTTTATTCTGCATGCCGCTAAGAACGCCCTTTACAACCGTTTGGTTTCGATGTAATATTTCTGTACCATATGTTATATTTGGAACACCAACCATTTCCTATTCTTTTTGTTTGATCGGAGCGAGTGTCCTGACGGGTGTTATGTTTTCTCCTCTAACACTCATGATGTTGTAATGTGGCGTCCTTAGTGGCCTTCTATGGCGAAGGGAAAATTTTGAAAATGTTATAATTTGATTTTATACATCATCCGTACCTGTAAATGTGTTTCTCTTTCTTCTTCAGTATTACGCTTTACTCTTTCCCATATTAGCTAACTCACGGGTTCTAATGACACCGCTGCTGCCATTGAGGGTCCTGTGAGTACGAGCATGCCTTCCTGTATCGTGAAATTTTCAACAATGCCATCGACTGAATTTCACAAGCACTTTCCACAAGACCATCTGTTCTGAATTCCGTCAATCTTTAACCCTTTACCCAACGTAACGGCCAAAACCGGCCAGCGCTATTCTCAAAAATCGTCAGTTAATTTTCATTATTTTTTCATTTTTTGTCTCAAAAACATAGGTCATGACCCCTCATTGGAACGAGCTCATCGAGCTCGTTCCAATGAGGGGTCATAACCTATGTTTTTGAGACAAAAAATGGAAAAAATTAGTTGTTCAAGAAATTTTTTTGCAAGTGTCGTCTGCTTTTCATGTTAAGTAAAGTGTTAAATTCTGTCAATCTTTTACTGTACCAGCAATAACCTGAATAACCTTTTGGCAGTAAAAAAATGTAATTTATTGATTGGGGTATTTTCATTTGTTGAGTAAATAGTAATAAATTTCACCCAAAATGGTTTGTTAGAGTCAATAAAATTTTCAGAGTCAGAATCAGAAGTACAGTCACGTTTGCTAATTATTCATGCCATCATTATATTTTGTTTGGAGGTTTTTCCATAGTGTTATAAGGTTACGATTCTCCAAGACATGCCTCCCACCCTTACTTCGAGCCCACCTTATGGGTTATGTCCCAGCCTAGCATGAGGGAATTACAAAACCTAGAGTACATGAAGAATATACTCGACCAGCGTTGATGCAAATTCATATCCGCTGGCCGATTGACCCGTCGTGTGAGGGTACAGCCAGGTCTTCAGAAGGCGGTCATTCAACCAATTATTCTGTTAAACCGGTGCAATGACAATTACCACTCATAACTGACGCGGACAGTGCAATAAAAAGGAGTACGGTCAAAAAGTTCTGAATTCATTAAAAGCCAGTACACGGTAGCAAAGACCACATTGAGTTAGAAGAAATAACGGATTGAATAACTACCCAATGCCCCCCGACATGACACCCTCTTTTGGGAGCGCTCGATTGGCCAAACCAGACCTATCTGACCATCTGTCTCCGAAGTTAGAGCCAAAGCAGTGTATTGGACAGGTATCTCTAAAATGGAGACTATCCTAATCGGGGCAGTGTTTGTCCTCAACTGTCAGAATTCTTTCCTCCGCGCCTTTGGAACGCACCTCACGGGAGATCAAGGTGCATGACACTGCCCACATAACAGGATGGCTCCATTTCGGTCGGGGATTGCCTATTCGGATATTTCGCAGTAAACCTGCTCAATTGAGCAGGCATTCCTCTATCGCCACCTGAGGACCCACCCAGTAGGTGATGGCCACTACCCCCCCCCCACCCCCACCCCCACCCCCGGCGACAGTGGTTCGTATTTGTGATTTGTTTTTGTTTTCTTTTTTTTGGGGTGGGGGGCTACCTTTATCTTTTTGTCTCATTTAGATCGGAAATCTGTTGAGAGTTTAAACCGCAATGTTTTTGAACCGCGTTTATAACATCTCGATGCCCCTCCCCCCCCCCCCCCTCCTCAGAGGGATGTGGATGATGTTCGGTGAGGGCTCCAGGGACTACACTTAAAGCGTGGTTTGAATACACTGCAGTTTTGTTAGGTTTAGGTTTGTTTTACTGAGAAGTTTGATTATGAGTGCCATGTTCGAGGACTGGTTGGACAAATGATTTATCGAGTTTTAGTAGGGTGTTTTTGTTGTCACCAAATCCATGCTTCTTATCATTTTGGGGAGGTCAGTTCTTTTATTGGATCGTGTTACGGTTTTGGATATACGGGTATTTAGGGATAGTCTCTTGTCGATAGATATTCCTAGGAACATAGCTTCATCGCAGGTTTTGGGGTTGTTGTTATAGGTACAGTTTGATGGGTAGCACTCGGGACTTTTTTTTATTGTTATGATTAGTTTTGGCTTTCATTAGGGTTAAGCTTGGTGCGCCATTCTCTAGGGCGTCTTGAAGTTGGCACTCGATGACGACACGAGACCTACTAGCAGTGTAGAGTCAACTGTCATCGGCAAAGGGTGAAATATTCACTCACTTTGTGTATGTCGTTTACAAAAATAACGAACAGGAGTGGGATCAAGACCGAGCCTTCACTTCATCCGATACCTTTCGATTTACCCGTACTTGAAATTTTCCGGACAGTTAAGAAAGAGGAGATATTTCGGTATATTTTATGGGACGGGGGGGGGGGGGCGTTCATTTTTAGCATACCGCTATGCCATGCTGAGTCGCTGTACTGAGTCGAAGACTATTTCTTGACATCCCGTAAAACCGCTCTCCCAATTTCGTTTTGGGACAGTGAGGTCTGCGTATCATCAATTAGCCAGTATAATGTTCCATGGCCTTCTTGTGAGTACGGTAGGCTCTTTGCAACTTATTAAGAAAGTTTGGATATTCAAGCTGAGTTGTGAGTTTGTTTTCGATTGTGTGTTCAAATGTTTTGCCCAATCAACTCACAAGACTGATAGGTCCGTAGCTTGGTGGGTTTTTAGAGTCTTTATCCGGTTTGGGGATCATTACCCTAGCGGACACTTTCCAGCACTTTATGAAATAACCAACGGAGAGGCAGCGATCTAGGATACAGTAAGTCTCTCGATAAAGGCAATGGGAGGGGGAATCTGTTAAAGGATTCTGTGATTTCGTCTTCACCGGGTGAAGGATTGTTTGCATTTACGGATAATATCCATGATTTCTGTTCCCAGGATGGAGACCGCAAGGTCCTTATCGCCGCCGGGTTCCTGTGATGGGATGAAGCTAGGTTTAAAGATTTGTTTGTTATAGCTCACAAACTCGTTGATTTAATCTTTGAAGTCGTGATCGAAGTCGACACCTTCGTTCGTTTTGTGAATTTTCCTGAAAAATTTGGCAAAGGTGTTGGCTTTTGCCTTGTTCTCGCGGGCTTTCGTGCCATCAGCCCGATTGGGGGGGGGGGGGGGGGGGGTGGATATTCGATCGTTTGATTTTTTTTGTCTCGTTAGTAATTTGAAGCTATCCCGAAACGTTTTGAGATCGTGCTGGCCATTCAGTTTCCTTAGTTTTCGTTTTTGATTGGCTTTGGTCGCCGTGAAGACGATTATAAATGGTTTTAAGCTCGGGTTTTACTAGGTTCACGTTCTTTATTACAGGTCCTGAAATCTTTTCTTTTTAGTTTTATGACTTCCATCGTTTTATCTGAGATGCATGTTTTTCGGGGGTGGAATATTTCCTTGGGGGAGATTTCCTCGAGCGTCTGATTAATGTTGTCACTTAGGTTCGTACAGGCTACTTCGAGTTTATCCACGTTGGGTGTGTCATTTTGCTGATGTTTAACCTCTACTATTTGTCTAAACAGGTCTCATTCAATTTTGCCTAGGTTCCGTTTCTGGATAGGCTCGTACTTAGCTGGGCTTTTGTCCTAGGTTAGGGTGAAATATATGGGGAGATGGTCGATTCCTAAATCATGGAAGTTCGTCATGCAGTCAATGTGGGAATTGCTGATAATTAGGACGAGAATATCGGAGCGGTGGAGATGGTTGTTACTTTTGTGTGTGGTCGATTGGTCATCATTTAACCATTTGAACCCGAGCGGCCGTTTTTTCCGGCCAGGAACATGATACGTCATAACGTCATTAAATAGGATGGCTGGTCAGTAAATGTGTGGTGTATACCAATATTGATTGGTCTACCCCAAATAATGAATATGGACTCTTCTGATTTTCTGTCATTGAACTGGCATGGAAGATGCCACTAGAGTTCAAAGGGTTAATACATGGAAGTCGGATTGTTCGATAATGTTGAAAGGGCGTCCCCGTTGGGTTCGCTGTTTGTTACAGCCAAACTATTTATGCTTGGCATTGACGCCCCCGCGGTCACGATTAGCCATTGTGCATAAGTATGTGACCTTAAACATCAACAAATCTAATATATAAATGCGAATGTCTGTATCTATCTCTCTCTCTCTTTGTTCAGGGTGAACTCCTCCATTTCTTGACCGATCGATCTCATATTTTGTACACGGGGGTGATTCGTGCCTGCGAGTAACATGGGATGGGTGCCGTGACCATGCGGGATGACCTTGACCTTGAAATTGATAACCTTGACCTTTTATTTCGAAAACGGCTAAGCCGATCGGGCTAAAATTTCACATGTGCGGGTATATTGACCCATCGATCATTTTGACTTTATCGGGGTGTCCGTGCGGTGTGACCTTGACCTTCAAACTGGTGACCTTGATATGATGTCAGGCTTCTCTCGTGCAACGCCGGGTATTCACCCGCTAGTAAATAAATAAACTGAAGTCCCCGAGCAATATACATTGTGTGTACTTTTCCTTGGAGAAGTTGATATTTTCGGAAAATGTTAATGTATACGCATGATTGGACACATCAATATGTTACCAAGCTTAGTGAGGATCATGAATGTCACCGACCCACGAAAACTTTGCTGCGTAATTGGTGTGGGGCACGACACCGCTCGGGCAAGAGGTTGTCGTGCCTGAGCTTTGGGAGAGCAGCTAGTGTTAAATTAAAATTATGGAGCTTTGGGGGAGCAGCTTTTTCCTGTGCAAAACTTTGGTTCTATCTGGCTAGATCCAGTAAGTGGTGTGCGTACTGCATATATAGTATGCTATGGTATGTATACTGATACATGTTAACACAGGGCTCTAGATATATAGTATGGGTGTGTGGTGGAAAATTAATGGGAAAGGTGAGACTTTTCTTGAAAGTTTTCCCCGCGAAACAGTTGACGTTGCAATTGACGTCGCGACGTCATGGTGTGCACACGGTGTCATAGAGACGTTGTCCACTGTTGTTGTCCACTGTACATTCCGACATAACATTATTCGGGTCAGGGTTTATCGGGCTTCTCGGAGGGAGTGATATGGTAGTAGAGATATATATCCATGTAGGTATACTATTAGCCCTTGGGCCTTCATATTATCCAATGTCTGTTATAGCTAGGCCAAGCAGTATTGTGGGGACAGGGGCAAAGTATGGTCGCCCAGTGTGGTATTGCGAGATCGTCCTTGGTGCTTTAGATTGGCAGTATAGGATGAATGGACTGTTACCTATTTAGTACTATTAACCTACAGAATCCTTTGTATTATCTTATGGCCGGTATTGGTAGTTCATAATGCTAGGTCAGGCAGTATTTTAATCATTTGTTGAGAAGGCGGGCATAGGATGCACGATATATACCCCTGTAGGTCCACCGTTAGTCTTCGGTGTTATTAACCAACCGATTGCTTTGTATTATTCTATGACTGGTATAGGAAGAATGTTATGGCAGACCAAGTGGTATTGTTGGGTGGGGGTGATATGGTATTGGCGGTATATACCTCTGTGGGTTCCCCGAAAGCCATTGGTACTACTAATCGATCTAATGCTTGATGCCATCCCTTGACTGTATAGGTAGTATGTAAAGCTGGGCCAGACGTTATTGTGGGGTGGGTAGGTGTAATACCTGGTCGCCTAGTGTGACAGTATAGGATGTACGCTTGATACCCCAACATGTTCCATGTTAGTCCTTAGTACTATTAATCCACCTAATGCTTCAAATTGTCCTATGACTGGTATAGGTAGTATGTAATGCTAGGCCAAGCGGTATTACGGGTATGGGTAGTGCCAGGTAGTTTAGAACGGTAGTATAGAATGGACGGTATACACGCCTGTTGGTACCATTTTACTGCTTGGTACTATTAACCAACGGATTGCTTTGTTTTATTATATGGCTGGTATAGGTGGTACGTTATGGTAGGTGAAGTGGTATTGTGGATGCGGGGTAATGCTTGGTAGTTTAGGACGATAGTATAGCATAGGCTGTATATAACCCTGCAGGTCTCTTTTTAGCCCTTGGTACTGCTAATCCATACGGTGCTTCATATTATCAAGCAGTATTGTGGGGTGGGGATAATGCCTGGTAATACAGAACGGCAGCAGAGTATGATTGGTATATGCCCCTGTAGGTCCCACCTTAACAGCTGATAGTAGTAGTAGGAATGCAGTTTTCGATGCCCGTTGACTGGAGGTGGCGCCGGTGGTGGCGCCTGGCTCCACCTTCAGCAAGGGAGGGGGGTCGAAAGAGGTTTTCAGGAGGGGCAGAGGAGACCCGGGTGCGGTCATATTTTTAAAAAAACTTGATTTTTTAATTTTAATAATTTTAATTGCTATGACGTAGCATATTTTTAAATAATTTTACTTGCGATGACGCCATACCCCCTCCCCCCTCCCCTCTTAATGCTGAACAGTGCTATGATGGAGAAACCCCCTCTTTTAAATTTTAATTGCTATGACGTAGCCTCCCTAACAATTGGCGTAATGTATTAATGATGTATTAATGATTTTCGTTAATTAAATAATTTTTAAATTAAATTTAAACGGCTTAATATGCTGTTAATTCTCGTTAAAGAATTAAATAATCTTAAAACTTTTAAATGGCGTAACAAGCTGTTAATTTTCGTTAAATAATCTATAATTAAATTAAATTTATTTATAAAAACTTCTCAATATGTCTTAAAAAACAAAATGGCGTGTCCGTTTGAAAGAAATGCATGTGTATGAAATGCTTCCATAAAGCAACATTGAAAAGTGTCAGAGCGCGTAAATGGAGATCGATTGTGTTTGTGAACAATGAGTCACCTACCCCCTTTACATTTATTCTTCAGTAAAAATTAAATGACGGAGGTAGATTGTTTTCTCATTCATTATGGTTTGTCGTTCATCAAAACAGCCCTTAGGTGTTTAACGGTTAATTATGTTCCACCGCGTTTAAAATTGACAAAATCAAGTAATGTCCGGCCATCATTTTTCTCAAAGGTGATGACAATAATCGCTTTTAACACAAGTGAAAATGGAAAAATTAAGGTGATAACATTCAATTGTTTATTGATGAAGTGAATCACAAAAAATCACCCCTGCGGTATCGTGTTTTACTAGCCTACATCAAATGTTTATTGTTTGATGTTTACTGAAGAATAAGCAAGCCATCAAGTGAAAACATGAAAGAAGTACCATTCTCTAATTGCACACGTGGGAGCGCGGTAGCGTTGTGTACTGAGGCGTACTGCACGTCGAAGGTGCACCTGCCTTCAACCAATACTAACCCTGTGTGGAGTTTTGCTTGCCTTTGCTCGGTGGTTCACTTTGGCTTCCTCCAAAAGTCCGACACGGGGTGACCCTGACTGCCGTAAGTGTCGTTAAAACCTCAATAAGTAAATAACTACAAGTCTATCATAAACATTTTGACCTTTATCCCAAAAATTTATCATAACAGGCCTAGTCCCCTTTCCTTCATACGCGTTTTGTGGGGGAAAATCAACAGTACCCTCCTTTACCTACCCTCTCACTGTAAAACTGGTATAAACGGTGTTATCCGATTAGCCACAAACATGGGAAGAGGATACGCGACTCTGTATTATCCACCCGAAAAATGCAAGATAGGTGCTGACTAAGGAAAAATAACCTCCAAGAGCAACTTGAAAAGTTTCAGCGCGCCGATGGTATGGACAATGTCGGGTTTGAAAGCCATTGCGTCCTAAATAATTTATAAGTCAACGAGAGTTATTTGGTTCGAGTGTGCGCATTGACAGTGGGTTCAGGACCTCGAGCTGCAAGGGGACTAGGAATTGTGCATTACTATAAAAATTCTGTGTTTTAATTAGAAACGCGGCATAGTTATGGTAGTACCGAAATTGCTGGTTTGTCCCCAATATTTTATCCAGTTTTAACAAGCTGCGATCCCGAGTTTCAGGCAGGGTTGGTGATTTTTTTGATTTTTTCAAAAAAATTTAAAAAATCGATTTTTTTTATTTAAATCAGGTTTTTATTATTTATATCGATTTATTTGGTTTTTATTTCCATAATATAAATTATTCACCAGAGGATACATATACATTTTCTCACACGATTCCTTTAGTTAAGAGAAACAGAGTGTATTGGCAACAGTTTGTATCAAAGGCTGCCCAACGAATGGACACAAATAACTGATACTAAAACATTTACCTGTGTTAACCATTTCAGTCTATGAGGGGATGAATTTCAGAATACATTTGTCATAGAATAGACATTTGGCATAGACGCAAATAGAGAGAATCATTGAAACTTGTGTTTTCTCATTGTTACCGCATTGCTGGAAGGAAGATGACTTCCTGAAAATCATTTTTAATACTTTTGATACTTAAATCACTGATCGTTGTTCTCAGAGTTGGTTTAGTATTTTTGATGGGTTCACTGAAAGATTATCATATATATGGTTTAAAATCTATGTTCATTTTAATATAATTCTATTCATATTCGCGGAAAATAATATAAACTTACATGTATAAAACCTATTCAGAAACTTACCTACAGCATGTGCCATCAATCAAGACACAGTGGGATGAACAATGTATATTCCCACTCCATTGATTAGTTCTGTCATAAACAATGGCTAATTACTGTATTTCAACAGTTAATATGCATTCCATTTTGTTTCAGCTTATTTCCAAGTTGTTTTGAAAATATTCCTAAACATTTGTAATTTTTTTATTTAAATCAATGATTTTTTTTTTAAATCATTGATTTAAATCATGATTTAAATCAATGATTTAAATCAATTGATTTAAATCAGCCAACCCTGTTTTCAGGTGACGAGTAGACTTGTGACACTTTGAGTAAAGGATTTTGCTGACAAAAAATGTGTAAACTGTGTACTTTTAATTTGTAAAACATCGCAAGTTCGTCAATATTCACTTAAAGTCTGGGTGTAACGAAATAGCGTATTTTCTGCAGACCCTCTGTTTAATTCCGACATAGATTTATTCACGTAGAAGCTGCCGGTTTACAGTTTTTTAACTTGTACAAACCTGTATAAATTTGGATTTCGTGTTCAATTGAGTAAAAGCTGGTTCTTATGAAATCAGGGAAGACAAAAATTTCAAAGCCCCGCATTTCACTATCGCAAACGATGCTAATGACTGTAAATAAGTTTTTTTTTCTTTCATTTTTTCATGTCTCGGCGAGGCGAAGGAGAGAGTGGGTAGGGTACATAGTCGTGTAGATGTCTTGTTTTTTTTTTCTTCAAAGGAGGGACCAATAATAAATCCAGTTTAAACAAACTACGATCTCGAGAGTAGTATGGTTTGTCCGTTTCAGGCCTGTTCTGGTGGTGAACAGGATGTGGCCGGGATGTGGCCGGGGTGGATGACGTCATCTTAATTAAAAAGTTACGTAAGGTAATTAACATGACGTCACTTAATGAATATTTTTTTTAATCACTTTAATAACTGTTGCTTAATTAATGTTAATTAATGACTGTTGCATAATTAATGTAATTAATGTAATTAATGAGCGTAATTAGGGTTGATTATAATAATTAGTATATTAATAAATGAATTAATAATGTCGATTAGTACATACTTTTTTTTAAAGTCATAATTTGGGATAGATATTATTAGATAAAAAAATAATATATTTAAAAATAATATATTTAAAAAATAATATTGACGTACTGGACATATATATGAATGCTATCGACTGACCCTGACCTGGACACGTGCTAAGGTAAACAGTTCATTGCGTGTATTGGTGTCAATAATTCGATTTTTTTTCTTTTCAAACGGCAACTACTATACGAGAGTGACAGATGTTGATCACTAATTCCTATTGATCAAAAGTTATGGGTGTAATAAAAACCTCATTAAATTAGCGGTCAACACGCGACCTTCTTCCAGACTCTGAGATTCAAATTTTAAAATTTCATCGATTTTTTAATGGTCCGTTTTCTGCGGTTTGACTGGTTCTAAAAAAATCACAAGAGAAATCGTAATGAGACTACTGTACACGGGGGAGAGGCTGTGTTTTATGCCCCAATACTTTCAAAAGATGAATTAACGGATCATCTGAAAACCCACCAAGAGGTGCTTTGAACTGTCAATTTTGTGTCAGAAAAGCCAAGATGACAAGCATCGACTATACTTCCGTGAACAGCTATGAGCGAACCAAGAAGCAGCGAGCCAACGAAGAATTTGCATTAGCGTTAAAAAAGTGGTGGTCAGCGACGCTCCCCATGAAGGAACAAAAAAACAAACTTAAAGACTAGCCTTTTGTTGAGGCTGCCAGACGTCCTTTCAGGGAGATCCAGTACAAAAATCGACCCAAACACTGGTTCGATCTTCCCGTACACATGCAGGAGGAAGCACTTTTAGGGCCAATGTTGGAGACACCGGTAACAGTCGACGAAGATTGGGAAAATGAGTTCTTCGCCGAGGCGGAGATGGGTGGAAAAAATAGCTTTCTATAGAAGCAAAAAAAACCCGGCCCTTTTCAAGGCCACCATAATCTTAAAAAGAGTTGCTTTGTCACAAACACACACTTTTTCAATCAATCACACACCTCCATTATCCCACGCCACACCCCTGTAACCCCTCACAATACCTAAAACTTTCATGAACTCTCTTCCTCCAGGTCATCCAATACCAAAAAACATTTGGAAACCTCTCCCCCACCCCCCATCCCTCACAATAGCTAAAGTATCTCAAACCCCAATCCAGTTCTCTAAATATAATCGGCATGTCAAGCCCCGGATACCCCGTCCCCACAATTTTAAGCGATCAAATTACCCCGATTAGTCTCCTCTCATAACTTACCACACTCTTAACCCTTATTTACTATGAGATTGTCCCCCTAATAAATAGTGTATATTCATTTAATATAATATATTAATAATTTTCGTTAAATAATTTATTCCACAAGACACTTCTCGAAAAAACAAAACGGCGGATTAGTTTGACAGAAATACGTGTATCGATTTATTCATGAGTGTCTGTCGGTTGTGTCCTTGGGCAAGACACATCATCCCCATTGCCCATGTGGGGGCACGGTGACGCTGTGCACTAAGGCGTACTGCACGTCGATGGAGCACCTATCTTCAACCATTGCTAACCCTGCTTGTGTGGAGTTAGTCTGTTGGGGAGCTGACAGTTGCTTGCTGTTGCTCAGTGGCTCTCTTCGGGTACTCCGGCTTCCTTCACCCGTAAAACTGTCGTGGTCATCATTAGCCATTGTGCAGAAATATGTGACCTTAAACACCAATAAATAAATATAAATAAATAGTGTCTCTCGGTTATCAAAACAGCCCTTAGTGTTTAACAGTTAATTGTGGACCAGTGCCTTTAAAAATGAAAAATTTGGGTGATAACACTACGGCCTGTGTTTAATCATAGAAAAATCACACACCGCGCTATTACTAACCCGTATGTTTTATTTTTTGAACGTTTACTGAAGAATAACCCACCCATCTAAGTAAAAGCATGAAAGAGCTACCATTATCTAATTACCCATGTGGGGTGGGGGTGGGCGGTAACGTTGTGTACTATGGCGTACTACCTTCAGCCAATGATAACCCTGTGTAGAACTTTGACAGTTGTTTACCTCTGCACGATGGTTCTTTCCGGATTGCTCCAACTATCGTTAAATAAAAAACTACAAATCTATAATAACAGGTCAAGCCCCCCCCCCCCCCCCCTTCGTTTTACATGTTTTGTGAGGGGGAAAATCAACAGTACTTTCACCCCCCTCATTTTAATAGTTGAAACCGCTGTTACTCCATCAAAAAATGGTAAAAGGATACGTATGGGCTCCTCGGTGGCATGCGATCCGCCATTAATTTTGACATCTTTGCTTAAGAACGCAAGCTTTGCGTGTCAGTTAGGACATGTGACCTTTGTCTTCCATGTCTTATTACAAGTAGCCTAGAAAGAAAGAGTTTTCAACGATAACCAGACATGACTTTATCGATGCCCCTTCCTTTGTCTTGGGATGGACGCTAGTTACCACGATTATGTAGTTCAATCATGGAACTGGAGTGGAGAAAGGCCTGCTTTTACGGTTGTTATGGAATTTTTGAGAGGAATTGTTCGGATTTATGTGATTACTTGCCAGGTTCTTAGCTTTGTCCGCGTACGAGTCGCACCTGTTGAGGGTGTTCTCCGTATTGCAACTTGGTCAGTTGATTTCGGGGGGGGGGGGGGGGGGGGGTGGGGGGCTAGATGTGATGGCTTAACGGGATTTATGTTTTAATTACTCGCTAGATTTTTTTGATTTTTTTTGTTCTCTCCGGGTACTCCGGCTTCCTCAACCATAAAACTGTCTGACACGAGGTGACCATGGCTCTAAAACGTGTCGTTAAATCCCAACAAATGAACAATACAGGGTAGGGATGAGAAAGACGACAGGAATGGAAGGAAGCTGTTGGATTTCACAATTGAGCTCGGTCTTAAGATTCTGAACAGGGATGCGAGGTGAAGTGGAAATGGAGCAGGGAGAGGAACGAAAGAAGAACAATAAACGACTATATTCTCTCAGATATTTATTTATTTATTTATTTATTTATTTATTTATTTATTTATTTATTTATTTACTTACTTATTTATTTGTGTTTAAGGTGACATACAAATAGCACATGTAAAATGTGCCAGTATGTGCATGTGTGCATTTGCACACAATGTGCAAATAGCACATGTAAAATGTGCCAGTATGTGTATGTGTGCAAGTGCACAATGTGCACACAAGACATGCAGCATATGCGCACATACGGGTATTTGAGGACCAGGGGGACCAGTGTTTGAGGACTACTGAAGACCGGGCTTTGGGGACCAAGGCATAGGTACCAAGGTTTGAGGACCAGTATCAGAGCGAGTGCACAATGTGCGCACAAAACATGCAGCACATACGCACATACATGTATTTGAGGACCAGTGATTGGGGCCCAGTGTTTGGGGGACTAGTGATTACCAGACTTTGGGGACTAGTGGGACCAATGTTTGGGGGACCTGTGATGTATGTTGAGGGGACTAGTAAACAAATAACATTGGCTCCTAGCTCCTGTGTGACTCCTATACAGCTCCTGTACAGGTTGTCTTTCTTTCCAACAGCTTACATCTTGGGAATGCCTTTTTAAGAATCCCTTTTGGAAAACACCTGTGGCTATGGAATCCCTTTTTGGTCGTATGTGCTAGGGCACATTGTGTCACAACGTGCATTTTCACATAAGCACATACCGGCACATAAAGCATATGCTTATGTGCTAGGGCACATTGTGTTTTTTCACATAAGCACATATGACAAAAATGGTTTCTCCAGAAGGTATCCTAGAAAGGTACTCTCAAATAATACAATACCAGGCCATAGGTATCTTCAAACACCCGTATGTGCCTATGTGCTAGGGCACATTGTGCCTTTTCACATAAGCAAATATGACAAAAGGGGGTGCCGAAGGCCATATGTTTTCCAAAAAGGGTTGCCTGGGGATATGTTCAAGGCGATGAGAAACGGATACGACTTCGTTTTAATAAGGGGAGATAACTCTATACGATTAAGTACAGGGTATGGGAAATCAAGCAATCTGATTGGTTAGTTATAATTTATATAAATGATCTAGATAAATGAAACAAGAAGAGTACTTGGAATAGGATCAGAACTAACAAGAATAGACCAGAATAGATAACTATAGTAATAATAAGCAAAGCTGTTCCAACTAATAGGCTCTTCTACGCTACTGGAGTATACTCTAGAACAAAGGAACATGGCCAGATAGACGAAAACTGTTGCATATATAGATAGAAGCAGAATATTCTGAATGAATTCGAAATAGTAAAACTTGTCAGGTTTATTTGGGTAATTATCTTCGGAAGTCTTTCCAAACAATACTCCCATTCAATCGAACACGACTTTTACTCTAAACAAGTCCATTTCGTTTAAAAAAATACTTTCCGGTGATTTACGGCCATTCTCGGGCTCATTTGGGTAATTATCCAGGGAAGTCGTTCCAGAAAATACTCCCAGTCAATCGAACATACCTGTTACAGACCTCTTAGCCCTATAAGAAGCCTTTGGGTAACATAGCAACCACGTGCCACCATACAAAACAAAGATGGCGGCCCCCTTCATACAAAATTGACGACGGAAACACGTATCATCCTAACAACACGAGTTGCACATGCGCACTCACATCACCCATCACCATGACAATTAGGTCACAACATGGCCGCCCACATGGATTAGCATGACAACCACGTGATACCTATAATACATTGCGGTATGACGTCACATGAGATCCACCAAATGAGATCCATAAAAACAGGCCCGTCTAGACTCTGTCCTACTACTAATGATGCTATGAAGTAATAATCGATCATACAAAATAATGATTTTCCTTCTCACTGTCATCATTGTGTGATGTATTTAAGTTTTGCTGTGTATGAAAAACAAATGTTCAGTTCCCCGAGATCAATGTGTAACTAAAAATGTGATAAAATTAATATAATAAGTGAGGTATGTTTCCTCATCAATCAAACTATAACAGAAGATTAAGGATTCTTCTCTTTTAACAAATTCGATGTATTGACTTCAGTGTCTTTTGATTGTTGATGTCGAAAGATAATAATTAATGTGCTGTGACAAAAAGTTAAAATACAACAGACAGATACCATGTGAATGAAGTGGGATCATTGAATATTATCCCATTTGTTTTAACTTTTACGTTTGTTTGCTCTTACATACTGACTTGATTCTAATAATGGAGCTATTTTAAGCCTTAGGAAGCGTAGGGTGGTGGAAGTAATCAATGCCATCAAGTTCTAGCTTCTCATATTTCTAAGTATTCATTGCTCTCTTAGCATTAAGTGTTCGGTTTGAGTTGATTACCATTAACAAATGGAACTTTAACGTCTTTGCATATCATTTTACTTGCAGTCATATTGTAAGATTATTGGTGGTCACATGTTGGTACTCGACAATGAAGCAGAGTCAAACGAAGTAGAACACTACTTGATTGCCATTGATGGTAAGTATGTGTTCATGGTAGACATGGATAATGTATCTCATTGTTAAACAGTGAGGCAGACAATTATCTACATTGTGGATGAGAGAGAAAGAGAGAGAGAGTATTATGTGTGTGTGTGTGTGGGAGGGGGGGGGGAGGCTTTTACCAGTGATAAAGAACATATCCGAGGGTGGTTCACTAAATCCAATTGTTTCCATTTTTATTAGTATACGTCTGGAGAAGATAATTTCATGTATATTCGGTAAAATAGTTTAAACATTACTCCTGTTAATGCACGCCTTCTATGTTGCAGATGACTTTGCGGCCGATTACCGGATGTTCGGCATTCGGTGCAGTTAATGAAGAAATGAAGCATCCTAAGTATATTTCTTTTGTTTATACAATTGTAAATCCATCTTGCTCTGATTGTGTGTTCAAGTAATAACAAGTTACCGACAAAGGTGGGATTCTGCAATCGGATGTGGGTTAAATATTATAGGAACTGAGGTCATTTGGATACTAACGCAGTGGAGAAGTGATTTGCATTATCGCTTTTCTAAAAGTGATTTATTGATTTTACCGAGAGTATCTACCCATTCCAAGATGGAACCGAGGAGTGAGACTCATGTTCGGAAAACAGGCAGTTGTATTTTCCAGCAAAAAGGTTTAACTGAAGGTGCTGCGTACCACTTTTGGGATACAGACATCCCCCACCCAGACGTTTTCACCGCGATATTTTCTGCTAGTCTATTCTTCCAGCCCCCAGGTCAACCCCCAGCCCCAGCCCTACCTCCACCCACCTACTGACACCCCCCCCCCCCCTCTCCCCACCAAAACGTAAAACATGACAAATTACCACAGAATTTTCTCCCAAATTTTACATAGTACATTTTCTATCCAAATATAATATTACAATAAGTTTAAATTATTCTAATCTTATTTGTTTCACTTGTATATTTTGAGAAATTCAATAAATAAAAAATACCAAGCATATAATAACAATTACTTTATTGTATTGTACATTATGTACAGCATATCGACACAAGGACGAAAAGAAGTCAAATTGAGATGAAAATTTTACTTCAGGTGAGTGTACCGCAAAAGGCCACAACACTTTTCTATATTGATTTTAAACCACCTTGTCTATCAGCACAGATCTTATGTTGTTTTTCTTGCAGTCTTTTGGTGTGTCTTTAAACCCTTTATGTTGTTTCTCTCCCTTTATATGTCGGGGGATGGGGGATGGGGATGGGGAAACATCGTATCAAACTTCAAACATATGATGGGAGGGGAACACGTGCGGCGGGGGGATAAATGTCCTACATCCATTTCTATACCAGCGACTTTAACAGAAAACTTGCTTTAGAGATTCAGTCAGTGGATTTACGCCTGGAGTTGAGGGTAGATTATTTTCAACTTGGTAAATAGTAGAAAGAAGGAACCTTCCGCCAGACGACGCGATGCCCGGCGACTGATGGAGTTTATGGAGGAAAGGAGAGAGAAGGAAGAGACGGCGGGGGAAGCTTAACAGCTGTTAACCCTGACGTCCATCACGGCACCCCACACTCACGTGGACGTCACCAGTTCGCCAGTGGACAGTCCAATCTCCAGCCCATCACACCCTTCGTCGAACGAGGAGATGGAGGAGGGAGGTCTGACCTTGTTACAGTGATTGGATCAATCCTCCTGCTCTTATTTCTTCGCCCTTTCTCGACCACAACCCCAAACAGGAAGCAGACACAGCGGAATCCATAGAAGCTCTCCTGGAAGAAAAGGTCGGAGACGAAGGCCACCTGGAATTCATTGTGGGACAGATAGAACACATGCTCTGGCTCGAATATAGGGGAATAAAAACCCATCTGTTCAGCAGAGTATACCTAATAAGCAACCCACCTGCAGAAATGAGATCACCCACAGCTGCAGCTGGGACCAGGCCATACGAGCTACCTCAACAATCAGATCCTCCGCCTGTCACACCTACTACATCAACTATCTACCATCAAAACCACTTCATCCCAAGAGAAAATACAGACAGCACAGATGCCGATGGGTACCCTAGCCATTTCCCCCATAGCTTCGCCCGGACATAGTGGAGATGTGAGGTGCTAATAAAGTAAAAATTACATTGTTATTGAAGGGCTGAAAGGGGTTTGCCCTAGAGTGTCCCCGCGTGCCTCTGGCGCGCAAAAAACATTCGTTCGCGAGTTGCAATTCATTGGCCATTCTTTGAAGGGTGGGGGAAATCACGTGTCTAATGAGGATATGCAAATAACGCTATACATAGCGTTACTTTGAGCGCGATATAAATCCACCACAAGCCAGGCTATTCACATTTCTGTCGTAACAGTGCTCGATAATCCTATATGATTGACCTTACAACAAGAAGCTGAATGAACAGAACCAACACAGCCAAAGATTATACTACAGTGGCAGTAACAACCATTATTGGTCAAAGAACAGAAAACGCATGCGGACTGTATTAATTAAATGTATACAGCCTATTTAAATTGAGTGAAACAGGGTACACATCTAGATATGTCTGATGCTCAACCTGATCATGTTACAAACAACAATAATATGCTTATTTGAAGTTAGAATGGGCACTGCACACATACCAAAATAGTAGATATAAGTAGGTATAAACGGCCGATTGTAGACCACTTTTCCCCCAAACTGTACACGTACACGTACATGTACGAGTACGGCCATAAGGGTTCAGTGTTAAATCGTGTACAGAGTGTAAAAATGTCGTTTTTGCATGGTGGTCCAGAATCGGCAAACGCAGTTCCTCGCACTTTTGACCATTCAAACAGCCGTTGACGAACGAGTAAAATTCGACACATTGCTCGGAAGGGAAAAATGTACGAAATTCAAAGAAAATGTAAATTTAAAATTGTTTCTCGACGTTCACATCGTGGATCAGACCTTCGATCTATCCTTGGCGATCGCCGGCAAAAAAACGTTTTGCCGATTCTAGAACAGCATCAAAAAAGCGGTTTGCCGATTCTGGACCACCGACGTTCGCCAACGGCTGTTTGAACGGCCAAGGGTGCGATCCGATCGGTGAAACCGATTTGCCGATTCTAGACCAGGAAAAATCGATCTCAAAACGTTTTCTCGACATTCGCCAACAGTGAAAAGTGGGTGTAAAGTGTAGTTATTCGTCGAGGATTTTTTTTTTTTAAACTGATTTCGGCTTCCGGTACATCAAAAAAATGTGGTTTGCTGGTTCTGGACCACTGACGTTCGTGATTGCATTCCGGATGGTCGAGGGTGCGATCCGATCGGTGAAAACGATTTGCGGATTTTAGAACAGGAAAAATCTCAAAACGTTTTCTCTCTGTTCGCCAATGGCGCGAAGTGGGTGTAAAGGGAAGTTACTCATCGAGGATTTTTTTCCAAACCAAAACGGAAAAAACTCGAGTTTGGAAAATTAGAACCGATGGAAATCATCCGTCCACGTTTGTCGTGGCTGTTGGCAATCGAGAACTGATGAAATCATTGGAGGGAACTGACGAAAACGTCAAATCCTCGTGAGTTTTGTGAGGTGAATCGTAATAGAATCAGTTTTGTCGAGAGGAAAAAAAAGTGATTGATATATATAGGAGAGAAAAAAAATATATAAATAAACAATTATTTAAAAAAATAATAAATATCGAATCGAAATAGATAATAAAATATACATAAATCATGAACGATTCCCAGATTATGAGAGCAAGGTTTCTTTTAAAAATGCTGATGAGAGCCTACACATTCTGTGTGAAAGATCAACTAGGTCGCCTCTTGTTAGAACGATGCATCGGGTGTCAGGATCATCTAGACTTCAATCACGAGGATCATTCGTGTTTGACGATGGAATGGGAAGATATGGTCCTCAAGTATTTCGAACCAGCGTTCGAATGCATTCAAATCGACGACGTGATCAAGTTTTGGAAGAGATTAGTCTTCAGTAGTGGGCAAGATAAGCACACCGGTTCAGAAGAAATGAAATTGGCACGTAGAAGTCTGACTTTAGAAGACAAGGGATGCGTCTTGAAATTATTGCTGGAGGAAGCATATGTGTAAGTTTTCTCGTTGATATAAATAAGGAGAATAGAAAATTAAAAATAAATACACACATAAATTTTTATCTAATATTAGAAAGAAAAAAAACATAAAAAATGAGAACCAGAAATAAATTATATCCGACGTTAGATGATGACGAGGATGAGAAGCTGAACGGCGTTTTGCCAATGGCGCCATCGCCAGAAGAAAAAGAAAAAGGAGAGAGGTATCGCATTGATCAAATCAGTAGAATCCAATTGTATCTGACTCTAGAGAGAGATTCTCATCTTTCTCTCAAGAAGAAGTATTTGCATCTCCTGAAATTCGTCAATGCGGTTGACATGACACTCATCACGATTTCCATGGGTTTACATGCAGCCGGCATCGGATTGTTGTCGACCGCAGCCGACGTTCCGATCGTGTTGACCATAGAAGGAGTGGCTCTCGGCACCAGATTGTTTAGCACGCTTGGAAACTTTTTGAGTAGGAAATTATATCTGAAGGCAAGGAAACATGAAACGATTCACATCTTAGCCAATGATCTCGATAGCATTGAAAGACGGTAGAATATTGGACGGAGAATACTTCACGATATTGAGTGAGAAAACGAAATACGATGTTATGAAAGAAGCCGTGAGAATCAAGACTCGTCAGATCATCAAGGAAGAGATGAAGGATTCTCTCATGGAAAAGGGGAGGAAAGAGGCCAGGGAGGAATTCGGTAAGTTGATAGAAGTCAAGAACAGCGATTGAAAAAAAGATATATATATAATAAGAACAGAATTTTTTTTAAAAAAAAATATTAAATTTATATATAAAATAAAAAATAAATACAAAATTAATTTAAAAAACCTTCAAAAAATGTATTGCGTAAAGTGTAAGAGAGTTACCGAGATGGGTAATGCAGGCCATGAAATTTCAAAAATTTATGGAACCCATTTTTCATTCACGTGTTTTGGGCTTGCGTAACCCATTGTTTCGTTTACGTTAATTATTTTTGTGCAACCAATTGGTTACGCAAAAGATTACGTGATTAAAATAAGATATGAGATGAAATATTCAGTGGTTGACATAAGTATAAGTTGTACAGGTTTACGCTTATACCAATATGGTAAAAGCATTAAGAAACAAAGTATTTAAAGGGATTAGTATTCATTGTAATAAATTAGAGCAATAATGAATAGTGATGTAGAAGCCATTCCGCAATCAATGAATATTACATGTGACTCGAGCCTTCCTTTGCTAACATAGACAGTACCAGTGGCTGGTGTTGTCAATGTCAGCAAAAGAAGGCTCGAGTCAGTATAAGATTCTTTCGCAGATAAATATCATTGGATGCAAGACCTCAGGACTGGGGTTGAGAAAATATTGACAGATCACTGCGCCATTCATAAAAAAATAAAACAAACACCAGTGCATGCGTGTTTACCAAAAAATTGAAGTCTATTAGTGAAACAACCATGTTTGTGTTACTTAGATGATGTTGTTATATTTGGGAAAAAATTTGATGAAGCTTTGGAAAACTTGGCACTCGTTTTTCATAGATTACGCCAGGCAAATTTAAAACTAAAACCTTCTAAATGTGCATTATTTCAAGGAACAGTCACTTATTTGGGTCATGTGGTCTCAAAAGAGGGCATTCGGTGTGACCCAAATAAGACATTTGCCATTCAGGAATGGCCAGTCCCTACAACTCGGAAACAAGTTAGAAGTTTTTTGGGATTTTGTGGGTATTACCGGAGATTCATGCAGAATTTTTCAGATTTAACCCACCCGATGTCTCAACTGACTCATAAAAATACTAAATTTATCTGGGACACAAAATGTCAAGATTCCTTTGACCTCATGAAGGAACTTTTGTCATCACCTCCTATTCTTGCCTTACCCCAAGGAGATGGTAAGTTAATTTTGGACACTGATGCGAGTGGTTTTGGACTTGGAGCAGTCCTTTCCCAAATCCAGGAGGGAGAAGAGCATGTGATTGCATATGCGAGTAGAACACTCCTGAAAACACAACAACATTATTGTACAACTAGAAAGGAACTGTTGGCTGTAGTTCTCTTCTTGAAACACTTCAAGCATTACTTATCGGGTCGTCCATTTTTGTTACGAACAGATCATGCATCATTGGTCTGGTTGAAGAATTTCAAAGAACCAGATGGAATACTTGCTCGGTGGTTAAGTATCATTGAAACTTTTGATTTTCAAATTGAACACAGAGCAGGAAATAAAATAAAAATGCTGATTCTTTGTCCCGAATTCCTTGGAAACTGTGTCGGGGAAAATGTTCTGATTGTCCAAGTTGCAAAATTGCAGTTAATGATAAAAGAAACATTACATCAAATGAAGTAAATAAAACTCAACTAATTTGCCCTTTGAACACTACTAATGCATCATCTGATTTAACAACGGGAATTGCATCTCCTGCACCTTCCTGTAGTAATTGGGTAGATTGTTGGACAGTTGAAGAGTTAGTTGACATGCAGGGAAAGGATGTAGATATTGCTTGGATAATTAGTGCAAAACAAAAATCAAATGTTAAACCTAATCAGGCAGAGCAGTCACAGGCCCCTGTTGATGTCAAATGTTTCTGTAATCAATGGGAACAATTATTTATTGAAAATGGATTGTTGTATAGGAAAGGAAGGTCTTCAAATCAGGATGTAAATCAGTTAATTGCCCCTGTGAAGATGAGAGAGTTTCTTTTCCAAAAGTTACATGCAGATCGAACAGGTGGACATTTAGGTCGTGATAAAATGATAAGTTCAGTAAAAAGTAGGTTTTATTGGCCAGGAATGAATGAAAATATCCAAAGATGGTGTGCCAATTGTGAGGAGTGTGCCTAAAGGAAACCAGGACCTGGTTTAGGACGCAATCCTCTGAGTCAGGTTTCAAATAAAAAGCCAATGAAGTGTATTGCTATTGATATTTTAGGACCTCTACCATTCACTGACAATGATAATGAGTACATTATGGTAGTGGGAGAATATTTCACGAAGTGGAAGGAAGCTTTTCCCCTAAGAAATCACACTGCTCAAACTGTAGCTGATGTATTAGTTACACAGTTCATATGCCGTTTTGGTTGCCCAGAACGTATTCACACAGACCAGGGAAGGGAATTTGAGTCTGCTCTGTTTACTGAAATTTGCCATATGTTAAATGTCGAAAAATCTCGAACCACACCATACAGACCTCAATCTGATGGTATGGTCGAGAGATTTAACAGAACATTGTTACAAATGCTTTCACTGTTTGTGAACGAAAATCACACTGATTGGGATATTCATCTGATGATGGCATACAGGGCCAGTGAGCATAGTTCTACACATTGTACACCAAATTTATTAATGCTTGGACGTGAGATTCAATTGCCACTCGATTTGATGGTTGGACTCCCGCCCAACTCATCTCCTGAATGTCCAATTGCTTATGTAGAATGGCTCCAGAAAACAATGGTGTCTTCATTTGAGTTTGCAAATAAACAGTTACAAACATCTGCAAAAAGACAGAAAACAAATTATGATAAAAACATAAAAAATCGGTCATATCAAATTGGGGATTGGGTTTGGCGGTGGTATCCGCCTACAGGTAAGAAAAAATTAGGACTAGGTTGGACCGGACCTTATTTGGTGGTACATCTCATCTCAGATGTAATAATCAGTATTCAGAGTGGACCTGATGCAGTAATAAAAAATGTACATATTGATCAATTAAAACCTTATGTAGGTACAAATCTTCCAGATAAATGGTTGCAGGCTCCAGATAACAATCCTCCAATAATTAATACTGAAATTAATCTAAACAAAACAGATAATAACCTTCTTTCTGATTTAATAATAACTTCTGGTAGTGACACTGAAACAGATAATGATAGTGTTTCTGATTTAGTAAGTCCTCAAATTAAAACTAGGAGAGGCAGGCTCATTAAGAAACCTGAGGTATATAGTCCATAATAAATTTGGTAGAAAGAAAATGGAGCTCCTAGAAGGAATTGATAAAGAACTGAAAGAATTTGAAGAAGAGAACCGAGGAGTGTTTAATTTACTCGGACAGACCTGCCCTGTACCAAATTGTACAGAAAGAATATACTATAAACCTGCCAACTTGTATGAACATTGGAACAATGTACATAAAAGGACTAAAACGTTATTCAAGTGTTCCTCTTGTGGGAAGAAGTTTAAGAGAAAATGTGACATTAATCGTCATCATAGGGGTTTGGGACATTCTGATTTGGAAACTGTGGAAGCAGATAACTTGGGTTACATGAGTCCAGGAGATGTTTTGCCACCACGTGTGCCATCAGCTGCTGATAAACTGTCAATAAGGGATCAATTAAGAGTTCAGGCCAGTCAGAAATGGAAGAGAGGCAAGGACAATGTAAATGACTATTCTGCAGTTGGAGAAGTTGTGTGTCGGGATGAGGAGGTCATCGAGTGTGATGGACAAGTTGTAAAAAAAAGAAAACAGAACTGGATTAGAGAAGGAGAGAAACAAAGTATAAAAGAAATTAAGAACTTTGAGGGTTTTGTGTCAGATTAAAAAAAAACAACCTATGTTTTTTTGTTTTTTTAAAGCAGTGAGGAATGTGACAGAGTCACGGTTTTTTTTGTAACTCACCTATTTTCGTCCTGATTTTCATAGGAAAATCTGAAAGTTCTATCTAAAAGTATTATTTCATACATGGGCAGTAATGTCCATCCAATTCACCTATTTTCTGCAGTTATTTTGATTTTTTTTTTACATACAACTGTTTGGCGTTTTGGAATGCTTGCTCTTGGCAACTCTCCTATTTTCGCCACGTTTTCCACAGTAATGCTTAAAAGTCAATCTAAAATCATTATTATGTGGATGGGCGATGATATCCATCAAATTTACGTATTTTTCACATTCATTTGGCTAAGTTTTTCACCTATAACTCTTTGGCGATCTAAAAGTTACAGAATTTTTGGTCAAGTTTCTCGTATTTGGCAAAGGTTGAAAATCGCCATTTTGCCTTCTTCATGGTCACCGAAAGCAGTTAAAATAAGCATTTTGATTGGCTTAGACATTTAAAAAGGGAGATAATTTCAACTCTGGAATAATCTTTCTACTGATAGGCCCAGATTGTTGGTCAAACTATCAGTCAGCCAATGGACCTAGTCACGGACTTTTCATGTTGAATTTTGGCTATAAATTCGTAGTTTTTTTCTCACTTCGGTGTTCAGTTGGTGATTTTTCCCTGGGCAATTACTAGCCCCTCTGAAAGGTCAGCCTTTTGAGCCATGCCTCTTTCGAATCATTTAACTCCAGTACTTTAAATAAATGTGAAATAAAATGATTTCATTTATGTTAAACAATTTAACTTCAAAAATTTCAAAGTCAAATAAATAAATAAATGTCAAACAAAATGATTTAATTACTTTTAAACAATTTAACTTAAAAAATTTCAAAGTCAAATAAATAAATGTAAAACAAAATGATTTAAGGTAAAAGTAAATTAAAGTTTCTAAATTTTACTGAAATAATGCCCCAGTGAATAAAGACAGATTAAAAGTATCTACAGTTTAAACAGATCTAGACAATGGTTATAAAGGTTGTTTTTTTTTTCTCTTCTTCAGAGTAAAATCGACACAACAAACAAATGTACAAATTTCACAAAATAAACTGTTATAGATTCCATTTCAGAGTTAGTGATTTATAGAACCTGGTCTAGTTTGGGTAACACAGCCACCCATTTCGTGAAGTCCTAACAATCACCCGAAGCCCGAACTGTTACCGCAGTCCACCAATTGGACAGAGTTTGTGTGAACCCGACCCAGGGTTTATGAAAAATCATCGTGGATTAATGCTGGGGCGAAGTATTGTTGATGTTAGTCAACCGGAAGTTCCTGTCAGATTAATAAATGTTTCTCAGACTCCACAAAAGTTAAAAGTTGGTGAGCCTGTGGCTGTTCTTGAGAATATTGAAATTTTAGATGAACAACCTAACGAGACCTCCCCTTCAGATGATGGGAAGTTCTCCTTGTCACAAACGTATGACAGAGAGGCATTGACTAGTGCTCAAGCGGAACGGGCCAATGAGTTTTTAGAAAAGAACCGCGATGTATTTATTCAGTTCGAAGGTGATTTGGGCCGCACTGATCTCATCCAGCATGATATTTGTACGGGCGACCACTTTTCTATTAAACAGCGGGCGTATCGGCTCCCCTTCCATAAAAGGCGAGACGTAGAACAGCAGATAGATGCTATGCTAAAGCAGGGGGTAATTCAGCCCTCTTCTAGTCCGTGGGCGGCTCC
The DNA here is from genome assembly GCA_031216915.1 of Pictodentalium vernedei. Lineage (NCBI taxonomy): Eukaryota > Metazoa > Mollusca > Scaphopoda > Dentaliida > Dentaliidae > Pictodentalium > Pictodentalium vernedei. The sequence continues at coordinate 24,233,022 of CM062289.1, forward strand.
CATAGTTTTAGTTAAAAAGAAAGACAATAGTTTTCGTTTTTGTGTGGACTACCGTAAGTTAAATGCCATTACAAAAAGATGCCTATCCCCTGCCCCGTATAGATGAGAGTTTAGAGGGTATGGCGGGGGCACAGTGGTTTTCCACCCTAGATTTGGTTTCGGGGTACTGGCAAATAGAACTGACTCCTCACGCCCCAGAGGAAACGGCTTTTACTACCGGTGTTGGGCTTTATCAGTTCACGGTCCTCCCATTTGGGCTCTGTGGGGCCCCTGGGTCCTTCGAGAGGCTCATGGAGCTCGTGCTAAAAGGGTTACACTGGAAGACATGCCTTATCTATCTTGATGATGTCATTATTTATGCCTGAACATTCCAGGAGCATATTAAACGATTGCAAGAGGTTTTTAGTAGAATAAGGTCCGCAGGGTTAAAATTGAAACCCTCCAAGTGTGCGATGTTCAGACGTCAGGTTTCATATTTAGGTCACATTGTTTCCGCGTCGGGTGTGTCAGCTGACCCGGAGAAAATTGCGCGTGTAAAAGATTGGCCTGTTCCGACTTGTCTGAAAGATTTACGGAGTTTTGTCGGGTTATCTGCATATTATCGGACATTTGTGCCTCATTTTTCCACTTTGGCTAGTCCCTTAACCAAGTTAACTAGTAAGAACGAGAAGTTTGTCTGGGGCGAGGCCCAGAAAGAAGCTTTTGATGTGTTAAAAGGCAAATTGTGTCAAAGCCCAATTTTGGCTTACCCGAATTTTGAGCATGAATTTATTGTCGACACAGATTCGAGTGATTTTGCCTCTGGCTCAGTTTTGTCTCAAATTATAGAGGGCAAGGAGCGAGTAATAGCATATTTAAATAAAACCCATTCCCAGCAGGAGAAAAACTATAGTGTTACTCGGAAAGAATTATTAGCCGTGATTAAAAGTGTCAAACATTTTAGACATTTTCTCATTAGTAAGCATTTTACGCTGCGAACCGACCATGGGCCCTTGCAGTGGTTGTTCAATTTTAAGGAACCTGTTGGGCAGGGAGCGCGTTAGCTGGAATACCTCAGTGGGTTCGTTTTTACGACGGTTCATCGTCGCAGCGAATAGCATAAAAATGCGGATGTGCTGAGTAGGATTCCTTCCTGTAATAAAAATGATATTAACACTGTAGAGTTTGAGTCTGTTATTAAATTGACTAAAGAAAATCAGCGGGCTGATCCCGTTATTAAACGATTTCTCGAAATTAAGCTAAAAAGAGAAAAACCTAGTCTTGAAAAGTTAAAAGGAGAGCCCTCAGAACTTCAAAGGTATGTGAGTCAGTGGGAACAATTTTCTGTGGAAGATGGCATTCTTTTTCGAGAATGGACACAAATAGGGGCCCCCAGTAAATTTTTGTGGGTGGTCCCAAAAGACTTAAGTAGTCAGGTGTGTAAGGAGCTTCATGACTCTTTAGTGGGTGCGCATTTGGGCGTCCATAAAACATATTCAAAAATCCGAGAGCGTTTTTTTTTTGGATAGGCATGCATCGTGGCATAGAACTTTGGGTTCAGTCTTGTCCGAGTTGTCAGCATCGTAAACCGCCTGGCAAGGCCAGTCGAGCTCCTTTGGTAACAGATAAAGTATCGGATCCTACGGAATGAATTGCTTTAGACATTTTGGGGCCATTACCCGAGTCCATTCAGGGTAATATTTATATTTTGGTCATATCAGATTATTTCTCCAAATGGACGGAGGCTTTTACTATCCCGAATCAAAGAGCAAGTACAGTAGCCGATTTTGTGATTCGAGAGTGGATTAGTCGGTATGGTATGCCGAAATTTGTTCATTCAGATCAGGGATCGAATTTCGAGTCAGATCTATTTCAAGAAGTTTGTCGCTATTTTGAGATTAAGAAGACTCGTACCTCTCCTTATATGCCTCAAAGTGACGGCCAAGTTGAGAGGTTTAACAGAACCTTAGCGGCTATGTTAGCCTGCTTTGTAGAAGACAATCACAGTGACTGGGAATATTATCTTCCATTCGCCATGATGGCCTATAGGAGCGCCAAACATGAAACTACGGGGTTCACTCCCTTTAGTGTCAAGTTTGGTAGAGAAATTACTTTTCCTACAGAGTTAATTGCTGGTAAGACTCCTGATAGGGATTGTGCTCCCTCTCAGTATGTCAGTGATTTAGAGGGGCGTCTAGCCCAAATTTTCTAGTTAGTTTCGGCGAAATGTGATTCTGAGATCAGAAGAAGAAAGAAAATTTACGACAAACGAGTTTTCGGCAAACCTTTGACTGTTGGGGATAAGGTTTGGCTTTATTTACCTAGGGTGAATAAAGGCCAAACCTCAAAATTTGCTAAATTTTGGGTCGGTCCCTATATCATAAAAAGCAAACTCTCGGACGCAAATTACCTTGTGGTTCACGTCGGGGGAGGTAAACCACAAGTTGTACATTTCAACCGTTTGAAGAAATGTTACACACGTAAGTCAGAGGTGGTTAATTCGGATTTGGGTGCCCCCATGTGTCCCATACCTGATAGTTTTAACGAAAATAATATAGACCGGTCCTCGGTGGAGAGTCCTGGGGAGGAGGAGACGTTCCTCGATGAAGGTCCGACTAGTAGGCGTAGTCGCACCCTCCGGCGACCGCGCCGACTAGGTTCTCAAGAATTTGTATTTTATTAATTATTTATTGTTTTTTTTTCTTACTTGAATTTTTTCTGGCAACCCACTTGACATTTGACGTTAGATTGGCACTTCGCGTGGGCTTGGTGTGTAAATTTTGTGTTAAGCGCGATAGTTGTTGTATAGATTTGAGTTTGGATTTTGCGCTTATAATCCGGCCTTCGACTTAGAACTGCCTTCGATGGGTATCTATGGTGGTACCAATAATTCATATTTTGTACATATTTGGCTGCATGAGCATTGAATCGTCATATGGGCTGTATTGGCTTGTATTGCAATTATTCTTTTTATAATTGCGTCATTTCCCTGACGTTGGGGAATTGCCGCTTGAGATATGGATCCGGGAAATTGAGTTTTGTGTGTTCATTCGTGGGGATCGTCATGGGGTTGATTTCCGGAAAGCCCCTGTGACGATAATTTCAGACTAGATCGGTTATAATTCAGTTCAAATGCAAGTGTGGTTGCCTCTTTTTTTATACCCGTCTAGATTGTTCTTGAGCCCGCTGACCGGTTCGTTTTTTGCGATTCGGTGCGCAAGAGGGTTGGGTATCATTGATGGGGATCTTTTATTGTGCGCGTGATTCGTGAAGGGTGGTGCGAGTTATATGCTAGTGTATGTATTAGTATGTTTAGGAATATTAGAGTTATGCAAGTTAAAGTCGGATCCGACTAAGTATAACTGAATTTCTGCGAGCGTTGTGTCCGAGGTAGAAATCTGAATTAATGAACGGGTCAGCTTGGCCGAAAGAACTATCTGACGGGAATTTATGAATATGAGTTTTTTTGTGAGTTGGTTCCCCATTACATTTTCATGTAAGGAAAAGATTGTGTAATCTTTTGTGGAGAAAATGATATTTTTTATCCAGATACTGTTCTCTGTGTAACTTTTTCCTTATAGCATAATGGAGATGGTAATTGGACATTCGTTCTTGAGAAGAATTGGAACATGGACAGGGAAACTTCCTGATCGTCTGAAGTCGATTAAAATGTATGGAATCCCTGGAGCAAAACTTCAACATTTGGAACAGATTCATTGTGTTGGTGCAAAAAGTGTACTGGTGCAGGCTTGTGAGAATGATTTGGACAGTGACAACTTCCATTTTGAACATTATAAACTATATGTTGAAAGACTCATTAAGCATTTATTACGCCAAGGCGTTAAAACGATTATTATATTGGGTCTGTTTCCTCGGATAAAGACCAGAGTGTCTGGCACCCTATTCGAACTATGAAGGGCGGCTATTATCCAGTTCTATGGAACTCTTTCAGGCCCAAATGTGGTATATAAGTCTTTGTTGAAAGTATCCCGTATGCATTTTTCCAGAGACGGGGTGCACTTGAATGACTTGGGCCAGTTTCTTCATGCAAGACATCTTGCTTTAGTCTTGAAGGAACAAAGCTCCTCGAAATTGAATAATACTTCCAGTATAAGCACCTAAGTTTCTTGAGATTTGGAAAATATTTGTAAAAGCATAATGAATAGATTTAACGATATAAAAGGTAAATTGTATACCTAAGAATAGTCATTTCATTCAAGGAAGGTATAAGTTCCAAGAGAACTTTCATCTATGAAACCAAAGTGTTTTTTTTCTTCTTAAATTATTGGAATAAATATCGTTTGATATATATGCTGGGGTTCTGGTTGGGACCATAAAATTAAAGGTTGTTGTTTTATGCTTGAATGGGTCCAATCTGACGTTTTCTATCTCCTGCGGCATGTCAAAGACGGCTTCAGGCAATGTTGGTTTCAGTACTGGTCGGGGACCTATTTCGGCATAACGCGTAGCAATTGGCCCTAAACGGAACCCTATTTAATATGTCATTTGAAAATAATTTATTATTTAGAAAATAAAAAAAATAATTATTTAAAAAAAAAAAAAAAGTTGTAGTTGTCCCATGTTGAACCAACCAACAATATCTAATACTCAGTATTAGAAGGTTTTTTTTTACTTTTATTTTTTACGGAGGGTTGTAAATATCTCCCCCTTTTATTTTTTCAACGGGAACGTTGAATCCTGGGGTGGAGGTAGTGTAAGAAAAAAACAGGAAAATATATATAAGAAATTACCATACATAGGATATGTGCACACAAGCCTATAAATATGTATATATATGAATATATATATATGTGTAGGTGTGTGTGCATGAATCTGGTGTATGAAGGCGAATTGGTCGCTTCGATATTGATGGTGTTAAATCACTTTGTGGTGGCCTTAAGTTGTCGCACACATTAGTGAGAAATAGAAAAATGGGTTAATTTCCACGTCGGCTGATTGTCTCTTGTTGATCGTCGAGGTGAAACAACTCATGCGGTAATCAATGTGAACACGCACGGATTATTGGTGATCTGGAAGTCGAAGTGATTGGGTTGAGTCATCCCAATACTTTTGAGAAGACATCGGGACTTCATAGAGGTAGGTTGTACTTTTGTACTCTCCTCCAGATTAACTCCCCATCGGGGCCGGTCAGTATATCATGGATTTCTGATCCTCGTCCTACGCCGAATTCCCAATGACGGTTCTATTAATTTAGTAAAAAGACAAGTTTATTCACGATTAGCCCGATGCATCTTATTTAGTTGTGAGATGCCTCGGTCTAATCGATGAAATTCGGCGTACGACGTGTTTCGGATGGTCGATAGATTTGAAACTCCGTCCCTCCCATTTGGCAACTTTACGGAATTTTATGGTCGCATTCATTGGCACGATTCTACCCTTTGAATATGCGTATTTTTATTTAAGGGGGAAGAAGGTGAGATACGACGGGTAGGCTGTTTGGTGTAACAGCCTAAATTTTTTATGTGTAGACAAAATTTGTGAGCGCGAGGGATTCAGATTGAACAGCTCTTGATATGAAAATTCGTAGTTTTATACGATTGTTGGCGTAACCCTTCTGCCGGTAGAGAGTTTTGTGCGTTGGAACTGTTGGTTCTGACCTGTGTAAAGCTCCCCTTCTTTAGCCAAGGTTGGTAGCAGTTGTGAATAATTGCAGACATTTTGATGTGCAACTCTTCTGATGAGGGAGAGTTTTGGACTTTGGAACCTGGATTCCGACTTATGAGCGCTCCCCTTCTTTAGCCAAGGGTGGTAGCAGCCGTAATATTTATAAAAACCATCGATGTTTGGTATGTAACTCTTTTGCCGGGGAAGTGGGACTTGGTGATCGAAACAGTGGTTATGGCCTGAAAAGTGAATACCTAACAGACGGTAGAATAAATTTGTTTCCACCTATAGAGTGGAGATGTAGTTGTACATGCCAACTGAAATATAAAAAATGAAAATCCAAAATTCCATGTGACTTCCTCCGAAGTTGAAATAGTAATAGGGGGAATTGTAATAAACGTTAAATTAATATATATATTTAAATCTTTCGCCATTTGTTGTTGTTCGTTTTTTTTCAGCTTACAGCCCTTTCAATGAGCCCTTGACCGGATATTATTATTTTTTTATCATTAAACGCGGTTCAATAGTGGATTTGAAACATGCCCTTTAAATTCACCTATGTGTATGATTACCCTTGGTTGGCTTTTGCGACGGGGCTGTCGGCTGGAACTTATTTCTTATAAGTGGGTTCGAGCCGAGAGTAACGGCGCAAGAGGGGTGCCAAGGCAGCATTAAACGTTTGTGACAGTCCTAGGTGACTGAGAAAGGAAACTAATCCCTATTTAGGAAGGAACCTGCAGAAACCCCAGACAACAAATTTGTGTACGGCTAGAGCTTGCTTGACTTCTGTGCGAGGCTGTCTGCTGGAACTCACTTCTTGTAAGTGAGTTTGGACCGAGAGCGTCGGCACAGAGGAAGGGTCTAGGCGGGGTTAGATCAGTGTCGTTACAATATGAATTTACTTTCGATTTCCAGTCGACGTCATCGGACGGAAAAAAGCATTTATATGCAACGCCATCTAAAATCAAATAATGAGAAAGATCGCCTTAATACAGTATACTGTTATTAGATAGAGACTGCACAATTGCCATATTCAATACAAGGTATCATGATACCCGTTGAAATTTCTTAGAATTACAATTTTCTTTTTCGATGGAAATTCGTGTTATCGAGTGATTTGCGCATGTCTGTCGAGCATGGAAACCATCTTCAATAAAAAATGCAGACAGTGTTGTCTTTTTCCAAAATGCAGTCCTATCGCTGCACTCGAAAGTGTTTTGAATGCCTAGATTTGTTATTGAATATCTGAAGCACATCCAGCCACGAGTTGTTCTTGCGAAATATTATTTTATTATCAGTTCTGGTACGAATAAGATAGCAGACTTCCAAGAACCAGTGGCGCCTGCTGTCAACTATATGAGTTGATTACATATGTGTTTTGTGTTCTATACACCCCAACCTTCATTTTGATGTATAATTTGTGTATATTTAATCTGAATTTAAGGAATATCAGAGGTGAGAATTTCAAAATAAATAAAATTCCATTACTTATATAGCCCCTTAAAACAAACAGCTACAGCTAAATAAGTGGGAAATATTAGTGAAATAGTTAAACCAAATATTCCGTGAACATCCACCTTGTGGCAATTACCAACCAAATAATTTTTAAAAATATCAAAATAATTTTAAAAAAGAAAAGATCAAATTATATGTTTCTTTTCACTGTGAACAAATGCCCGAAGCAGAACCTCCCAAATTCTGAAACTAATTGGGACAGTTGTGATTGAAATGCAAAGTTGTTTGAAAATATTTTGTTTTAAGGGGACGTCCAACCTAACTTTGGTCAAATTTCATGTAATTTTCTTTCAAGTCTAAAAAGGCCCGAAATGAATAACCCCAATCAATTATGTACCAAAATGCTTGGAATGAAACAAAGAGCATGTGGAAACTGAACTTTGCCATGGAACTGCTGCTATGTGTAAATAGCACCACCTGAAAGTCTGCTATGGCATAAGTAAGAGAACAAAATTTTCACAATAAAATACCTCAAAATAAAATAATAGCTGTATTCTATAAACATTGAAGTACATACTCGAAGAAATCTTTTTCTAATTCATGAAAGTAATAAAGATTGAGACCAAATGTTGTAAGTGGAGTGCTCACTGATTGAAGGCAGACATTTTCTTTTGTTTATGTTTTGATTTGGGGAGTTCAACAAAGGTCAACCTGAAGAAGTATGGAAGGACAAAAGAGTGTCTCCCAATATAAAGATGTATGTGTCACTGTGGTGGTTTGGACAGAAACTATGATATTCTCCTACGTAGAATGCACTGCAAAGTCATACATTATAGTTGAATAAATATATTTACAAACGACTTGCACTGTAACCCCTTTCATCCCATGCATCAATTTGATAGTGATTAAATTGTTAAGTTTGTCTGGTTTACCAACAAGTATAATAAATTTGTTTACTCTTGGACACCAATACACTCATGATATCTGTTGGAGAAGAAATAAGGGTAACTGTAACCTGTTACTGCAATAAACCATCTAATGTACTTAAAGGTACATTGTTATTCAAAACACATCAAATCAACCTTACATACCCATTATTGCATGTACTTTCCCCAAGGAGGCTTATTGGCATATTGAGATCAGAAGGGCACATCCAGAGGGTCTCACATATTTTTTCAAGAACGCACTACACAAAGCAATCCTCAAAAGGTGACAAGTGAGCTCCATTTGACACAAACAAATTCCCGGTGGAGGGGGGGGGGGGGGGCTCTCTTCCTTGTATGACTCTTCCTCCGGCACTCTAGGCATATGCCTTTTGTCTCAAAGTTTAACTCTTTTTTTTTCTTTTTGAAGATCCTGGCCACACATGTTTCAAACATTATCAGACAGGTAACCCTTCAAATAAGTGTATCTGCAAAAATCACGTTACATTGCAAAACATTCTTTTTGAACTTTAAGTTCTGGACCTTTCATGCTTCTTAAGTCCAACTATAACACTTAATTTATCGATTAATGGGTGAATAGAAAAGTCCTGCCATAATCAACATTTTAAGTTCGATAAGCCTTCATAACAGCTCCGATAAAAGTGTCAAACATCAGATTGGTGGCTTTATACAGAATATTCATTAGGTTGTTCCTTGATAAGTAATACGTACAAAATCTTCACCAGAAATATTTTGTAGTAATACATTTGAGGGTATCAGCATGCACTTTCCAACAAATTGTAACAAATCAACTAGTTATAAACAAAATTTTCTACCTCAAAAGAGTGAAAAAGTACCACAACTCTGAAAAAATGTGGGAAGAAACACATGCTACAGCAGCTACACAGGCATTGTTTCCCCATGATGCTCGATCACAACACCAAATATCCTTCAAATTGGAGTAGCAGTGGTTGAGTTACAAGGGAAAATGTTGGTACATGTAAAGATGAATGGGTAAGACTAAGAGGACAGAGGTCACTACGGCACGACCTTTCATTTTTAAACTTCCAGGTCTGGGGCATAATAATCACAACACACCCACCCTATCAATTCATAATTACAGTAAAATAAATGGAATCATCAATTTTAATTAATTTATAGATGATGGGAAATATTTGGCTTCCTTCGCCTTCTCGTACCATTAATTACCGCAAACAATAGCAGTTTGATGCCGACAAACGAAACTGAACGCATGTGGTCTGGTTAAAAAGTAACTCGGCATGGATAATGAAGAAATTGCGAATATTTTGTGTATTTCATTTGTTTAAAAGCCAATTGCAGCTAATTGTGACCGTGGATTCAATCATTCGTTTCGGTTTTGACCATACAGTCACGCTGATAGCGGTTATGTTTATTGTGATATGCAAATTGGGAGATAGTTTCCAGTGAAGGAGATTTGTCACATTTGTCAGTGTAAAACGACGACAAAAGACACTGATCGTCGCTTGTGTTAGTATGGATGGTTGCAAGAAAAAACTAAATTCTCAGCATCGTCCAAACGCACCTTATTTAAAAGCGCGGATGCATCATTTTCAACCCATCTTGAATCGGTCCTTTGCCGACACCAACACAGTCTGTGGCGAAGTAGCATGGTAACTGTGAAGTAAATAACTTCACAATATCGGGGGAAAATCAACACGATCAATATAGTTCCAGGTCACTTGGAATATATTTCATGAAAAAGTGATTTCTGAAGCATTCTGCTTACTTTGTTATGAATATTGCCTTATTTTGTGGGTATCGTCCCGATTTTATACACTTAGTTATTTTTTTACAAGTGGTTCATGTTGTCTTTCTAATGCGCAATAATTCAGATGTTTTGTCAACAAAAAAGTTCAGACGGCCTGGAAACACGAGAGGGAATTTCAAACCATATTTTGCAGTTATGACATTAACAGCTCAAGTATTTGTTGTCACCTGTTTGCAAATCCGCTCATACATTGTCTCGAACAAATAAAGGGCATGATCACGTCCTTGCATTCTTACGATTGCCCAAATTGAGTATTTCTGCAAGAACCACATCATAATGACATGGCTGGAATAAACATCATTGAAACATGGTCACATCCGGAACAACCAAAATTTGTGTTGGTGTTATTACATTCAAGCATCAAAACCCACCAGAGTGTGTGTCAAAAAAATGCTTCTCCGAGTCTGTAGTATGTTATCATTATATTGAAGACAAGGCTTTCGAATTACCGATTATTTTGTGGTTTTACCGGTTCGTTACTTATACCATTGGCAAATTAATCTTCTTCAAAATCATAAAATTCACTTTTTTCCTGAAAAAAATTATATGTGCCTTTTCTATGCACGTTACTCATTATTTTGCTATATAATTTGCCTTTCCTTACTTCTCTTATCTGCTTCAGAGGCATTGGGAAAAATGTAAAAAAATTGACCAAAGTTAGGTTGGACGACTCCTTAAAACAAACAGCTACAGCTGAATACGTAGGACATATTGCTGAAATAGTTGAACCAAAATATTCCGTGAACATCCATCTAGTGGCAATTACCAACTAAATAATTTTTAAAAAATATCCAAATAATTTTAAAAATGAAAAAGATCAAATTATGTGGTTTTTTTTACTGTGAACAAATGCCCGAAGCAGAACCTCCCAAATGCTAAAACTAATTGGGATAGTTGTGATTGAAATGCAAAGTTGTTTGATAATATTTTGTTTTAAATCACATGTAGGTAGAAGGGGAAGAGAGAACATTCAATATGAAATGAGGAAAACTTGTCATAAATGTAACTGTTAAAATAAACTTCACTTGTTAGTTCTAAATCAGTTAACTTTTGAAAACAAAAATACGAAGGTTAACCAATTTTGCATCAGTGGTACTGAGTGTGATGTGAAAAATGCATTCAACCCCTGTTGGATAATTGGATTGTCTCATGTTTGGAAGGAAAACGGCTTTCCATTATTGAGTATCAAGTCGTAATCCGTTCTACTGTAATCATGCATGTTTGTTATTGTTTGGCCACGCTGACCAGTTACAATGGCTCTGTATATGAGCATTGGTTAAGTGTCTTGGGATTTTAAGGATGTCCTTCTGTATCATTTGTAAAACAACATGTAAATAATTTGCCATTTTTTGTGCTAATTTTAAAATACTTTGCAGGGGTTTTAAAAATATTTAGTTGGTAATTGCCACTGGATGAATGTTCACTGAATATTTTGGTTTAACTATTTTAGTATTATTTCCCACGTATTCAACTGTAACTTGTTTTGTTTTAAATTCGATAACTAAAAGTCATTTTTTTCACTTCAAAATCACTTTTTGTTCTCTTCATTTATCATGGATGCTTAACGCTCTGCACTCTGAGGTCAGAAGACCACAATTTCAACCTTCAAGTTTCCCCATAATACATCTAGGAATTTAAGCAATTCAGTCTTGTTTGACAGAGCTCATTGAGCTCTGTCAAACAAGACTGAATTGCTTAAGGGCCTATATAAGTAATGAAATTTTGTTTATTTTCAAAATTCTCACCTCTGATATTCCTTCAATTCAGATTAAATATACACAAAATGTACATCAAAATGAAGGTTGGGATGTATAGAACACGAAACACATGTGCAATCAACTCATAGAGTCGACTGTAGGCACCACTGGTTCCTGGAAGTCTGCTGCCGTATTCGCACCAGAACTGATAATTTAATAATATTTCAAGAAAACAACTTGTGGCCAAATGTGCTTTACATATCCAAGAACAAAGCTAGGGGATAAAAATTCTTCAAAACACGGCGACAAAGCTGCATTGGGGGAAAATTCCAAAGCCTTTGCTTTTGTTTACGTATGAGTATACTTTCGATTTCCGGTCGACGTCATCGGACAGAAAAAGCATGTAAAAACAATGCCGTCTAAAATCAAATAATGAAAATGATCGCCTTCATACAGTATACTGTTATTAGATAGAGATTGCACAGTTGCCATATTCAGTGCAAGGTATCATGATACCTGTTGAAATTTCTTAGAATTACGATTTTGTTTTTCGATGGAAATTCGTGGTAACGAGTAATTTGCGCATGTCTGTCGAGCATGGAAACCGTCTTCAATAAAAAATGCAGACAGTGTTGTCCTTTTCCAAAATGCAGTCCTATCGCTGTATTCGAAAGTGTTTTGAATGCCTAGCTTTGTTCTTGGATATATGAAGCACATTTGGCCACAAGTTGTTCTGATGAAATATTATTTTATTATCAGTTCTGGTGCGAATACGGTAGCAGACTTCCAGGAACCAGTGGTGCCTCGAGTCGACTCTATGAGTTGATTACATATGTGTTTCGTGTTCTATACATCCCAACCTTCATTTTGATGTATAATTTGTGTATATTTAATCTGAATTTAAGGAATATGAGAGGTGAGAATTTCAAAATAAACAAAATTCCATTACTTATATAGACCCTTAACGCTCTGCACTCTGAGGTCAGAAGACCACAATTTCAACCTTCAAATTTCCCTATAATACATCTAGGAATTTAAGCAATTCAGTCTTGTTTGACAGAGCTCATTGAGCTCTGTCAAACAAGACTGAATTGCTTAAATTCCTAGTTGCCAATGGGAAACATTTGCTGCTCAAAATTTTGGAAATTTGACATCAGTGTACAGAGGTTAAGGGGACGTCTGACCTAACTTTGGTAAAATTTCATGCAATTTTCTTCCAAGTCTAAAAAAGACCCAACATGAATAACCCCAATACATTATATACCAAAATGCTTGGAATGAAACACAGAACACGTGGAAGCTGGAATTTGCCATGGAACTGTTGTCACGTGTAAATAGCACCACCTGAAAGTGTGCTATGGCATAAGTAAGAGAACAAGATTTTTACAATAAAAGCAGAGTTTCGAGGCAGTCCCCAGAGACTCAATCCTAAAGTTCTCAATGAGTAGAGAGGCAATCCTTACTGGCTGAACGCAATTTAGTTCTATTGAAAATTTTTAATTTTCTGAAACTTATTTTGTTTTTCTATTAAGAGTTTGGTGTTCGTTCAGCTCAACCATTAGTTCACTATCTTGGAGTCTATTGAGAGTTTTGTTTTGTAGGGCCTTTCATCGTGTTTCGATAGTTTCTATTTTTGCAAACGCATGCTGTTTCTTTATTGGTGTCCACATGGGTTTGCATAGTGCCACGCGCAAGGCATGATTTTGAACCCTCTGTATCTTATTAATGTTTGTTTTGCTCAGGTCACTTGTTATTATGGCACCATATTCTAGTACCGAGCGTATAAATGATATGTAAAGCTTGAGAAGCACGTTTTTGTGTGCTCTCCAATTTTTACCTCTGATCATCTTCAGAAAATTGATGCGTTTTGTAGCTCTAACTGTAATGGCGTTTAAGTGAATGATTAGATTGAGATTGCTATCCAGTATAAATCCAAAAGATTTGGCCTCGTAGCTTGCTTCCAATTTGTGATCGTATAATTGGAGATTAATACTGGGGACTGGTTTTTTTTCTTTGCTTTTTAAAGAACGTAGCTCTTTGAGTTTTGGCGGCATTGAGCTTTATGCACTATAGGGCGCACCAGCTCTCCAGATCACGAATGGAATCATGCAGGCGATTTTTAATTATGTTTCGAGACCTACTGGCCGTCCAGATTCCTTTATCATTTGAGAACTGCGATTGTTCTGCACAGTTTTCCCCTACTTTGTCTATGTCATTCATATATATTATGAAAAGAAGTGGGCTCTGACACCTCGCGGTTAACCCTCACCTTGATTTTTCGATCAGTTAGAAAAGGTGATATGATCCTCAGAATTTTAGTGGGTAATCCCATTTTCGCTAGTTTATATCTCATGCCATTGTGCCATATCGAGTCGAACGCTTTTTCTACATCCAAGAAAAGCGCTGTTCCTATTTCGTTTTGACTAAACACTGTTTTCATATAATCGACCAGTCTGTATACGTGTTCGATTCCATCTTTCTGACTCCTGTAGGCTCATTGCCATTTGTTAAAGAAGTTGATTGATTCGAGATAGCTGCGAAGTCTTGGTGAGGATTCGCTCAAATATTTTTCCAACACAGCTAAGCAAGCTAATTGGGCGGTAGTAAGAGGGTTGGTAAGGTCTTTGTCGGGTTTAGGTATCATGACTCCTGTGGCTACTTTCCAGCATTTTGGGAAGTACCCACAGGAAAGTCAGCAGTTTAGGAGTTGGGTATTATTATTATTATTCATTGATTGGTCACATTCGTATGCACAATGGCTAATCATGACCGGGACATACGGGTGGAGGAAGTCTGAGTACCCGGAGAGAACCACCGAGCAACGACGAGCAGCTGCCAGCTCCCCAACATCGTAACTCCGCACTGCAGTACAGGCAGGGTTAGATTGGTTGATGACATGCGCACCATCGACGTGCAGTACGCTTTAGTACACGGCGTCATCGTGACTCCATGTGGACAATCGGGGTTATGTGCCTTGTCCAAGGACACAACGCGGGAGTCCGAATCGATCGCTCAGACGGTCACCCATCCGAGGACTAACCGCCGGGCTCGACATTGCTTAACTTCGGTGAACTGGCGAGAATCGCCGTTACCGCAACGCCACCGCGCCTCCTTCGGAGTTGGGTAATTCTATAGTAGAAGATGTTGCGACACAGTTTCAGTATTTTGTAAGAGACATCGTCTTCTCCGGGGGACGAAGATGACTTACATTTTCGGATTATACCCACGACATCTACGCTTATTGGTTCTGTTAATTCATGATCGTCCCCATTTTTCAGGTCTTTGGTCGAAGTCGGGTTCGTTAAAAATTGAGTTGTTGTCTACGACAAATTATTTACTTTTACTTTGAAATCGTAGCCAAATCTGTTCCCTTCTTGTGGACGATGAGCTTTCTTTAGAAGTTCAGCAAAAGCGTTGACTTTTGTTTTGTCGTTCATGGCCAAAGTTCCGTCGTTAGTTTTCCGTGCATTATTATTGGCATCGCGTCGTCTGGCGTCCTCGCTTATATACCTTGAATATGAACAGTGAATCGTACGGAAGCCTATTAGCTTCATGTCGTTTTCAGTTATTAAATTGTAACTACAATTTAATAAATTGTAACTACAATTTAGCTAAATTGTACCTACAATTTAATAAATTGTAGCTACAATTTAGCGCCTGTACTTTTATTGGTCAAGCTAAATTGTAGCTGCAATTTAACTGGCCAATCGGGTTCGTTCTTTTGTTTTGCTGAAAATGGTCTGATAAATCTCTTTCTTTGAGATGTTTCACACATTCCGCCGATTGAGTCAGTCACGGCAACAAAATCTAACAAAAGAAATGGGAAAATAAAATCATCATCATTTTATTATAAATATAATTATTTTTTATTTTGGTTATCATTGGGCATAAATTGAGTATTACTGCGTAACATTGGCAACTTGGGTGTCATTGTGTATCATTGGGGTAAAACACATGCCGTAAGAAATAGAGGGCCCTAGGTAGCGCCGATCTGCGTGGGCCTGTAGGTTCGAGTAATGTACAAGATCAACCATGTTGTGACCCCGCGGGTGAAAATTTGTTTAATCCAAAAGGAAAAGGAGCCATCTCCTGGCACTTGAACCTCTCAAAAACATCGTTTCACGCGATTCATGTTGCATATTTGAGAGAATGTTATCGTTTTCCACAATACCGTGTGAAATGTGGGACCCCCTAAATGAGTGAAGACCTGGGCGTTTGTCAGTCTGGCCATTCCTGAACAATTGGTGGAAAGGTTTTGTGTACGACTTTTGGTGATAATATAGAACATATATAGGGAGAAGGGCGTGCACAGTGGGCGGGGAGGTATAGGCATAATTATACAAAGTTGAAAATGGTTGCTTTTAAAACAAAAACTTCAACAAGTTCTGCCTTCAAAAAAATTAATAAAAAATTGCATAAATTGTTTGTTTATCCCCGTGTGCCCCGCCCCTGACTGCTGACCAAATGCAGATATCTTGGTTTCGCCCGGCGAGTTCATGATTTTACATCTTAGTCACATACATCCCCGATTTCTGGATTCGATCCGAGCTAAAGCACTCGGCGCCAAAATCTACTCCCATGATTTGAAGGGAACGTGACAACCGTTACTTATACCTTGGCTTTATTCTCTCAGCGTGCAACCAGGACATTCATAAAACAACTGCAAACCCCACAAGTAACAAGAAGGTTATTTTGTTAGGCCTAATTAGTTATTGTGGTTTCATGGCACTTCCAACGACCAGTGTTGTATTATGTCGGTGACAGGTTTACGGATGGAGGAAGCCAGAGTACCCAGAGAGAATCACCTAGTAACGATGAACACCTACCAGCTACCCAACATCATAACTCCACCTTGCAGCATAGCCAGGATTGGAGCGATTGACAACAGAAGTAAGTCGATAGCGGTTTTTTACCTCAATACACAGAGTCATCAATGTGTGCACTGGCATGAAATGTCTTGTCCATTATACAATGAGGGTCGCTCTTATGGCTTAACGAGCTTGAACTCAGAACCCCGAGCACAAACGTCAACCCATCTATCAGTGATTCACCACTACCCCTAAATTTATCATAACAGTATCCTCATGGATATTAACTCGAATTGAGGATGACCTCCATGCTATCATATTTTACCAATTGAGAATGTTGGTTTTCCTTTACAAATGTTCAAGCACATTGGAGCTGAGTGCGCCTTCAAAGACTGAAGTTTTTCCGGGTCGGGAAAACATCCTCAAAACGCTTACCCTCTTTGGGGCGCATTTTTTCTCACTACCGGTACTATAACACCCAAATCCTGCCGGACTGAGTGTTATGATAGTGAGCCAATTTTAAGCTATCGCCCAAAAATGCCACGGCTTCCGTGTTTCCTAGGCTACTCATATTACATTCTCTTTCTATCTAACACTCTTTTTAATGCCCCCCCCCCCCCCCCCGCAGTTCTAGTGATTCGATCTGACCCTGAGCAACAGTGACCCCAAGCGAACCACCAAGATAACGTTCAAGAGCAGGCGCCTCTTTCTTACTTAGCCCGTCAAATAAGCTTTTAGATTTAACACCCACCCTCTCATTCCCATTACAATCCTCTAAAATTCTATAAAAAAAACTCGCCGACTGATACTGTTTTAAACTCCTAATATTTGCCCCTCAAATTGATGGTTTTCGACTATTTCAAGTGTAAATGCAGGATTGAGTAGTGAGCCATGGTACGTGCGAATGCCACTTAAATTGCAGCTACAATTTAGCATGACCAATAAAAGCACAGGCGCAGGCGCTAAATTATAGCTACAATTTATTAAATTGTAACTACAATTTAGCTAAATTGTAGTTACAATTTATTAAATTGTAGTTACGATTTAGCTAAATTGTACTTACAATTTAATAAATTGTAACTACAATTTAGCTAAATTGTAGTTACAATTTAGCGCCTGTGCTTTCATTGGTCATTCTAAATTGTAGCTGCAATTTAAGTGGCCAATCGGTGGCATTCGCACGTACCATGGCTCTCTACTCAATCCTGCATTTACACTTGAAATAGTCGAATATCCTCAATTTGAGGGGCAAATATTAGGAGTTTAAAATAGTATCAGTCGGCGAGTTTTTATAGAATTTTAGAGGATTGTAATGGGAATGAGAGGGTGGGTGTTAAATCTAAAAGCTTATTTGACTGGCTAAGTAAGAAAGAGGCGCCCGCTCTTGAACGTTATTGGGGTCACTTTTGTTTAGGGTTAGATCGAAATCACTAGAACTGCGGTGTGGGGGGGGGGGGGGGGTGGCATTAAAAAGAGTGTTAGATAGAAAGGGAATGTAATATGTGTAGCCTAGGAAACACGGAAGCCGTGGCATTTTTGGGCGATAGCTTGAAATTGGCTCACTATCATAACACTCAGACCGACAGGATTTAGGTGTTATAGTACCGGTAGTGAGAAAAATTGCGTCCCAAAGAGGGTAAGCGTTTTGAGGATGTTTTCCTGACCCGGAAAAATTTCAGTCTTTGAAGGCACACCCAGCTCCAAAAAATGCTTGAACGTTTGTAAAGGAAAACCAGCATTCTCAATTGGTAAATTATGATAGCATGGAGGTCATCCTCAATTTGAGTTAATTCCATGAGGATACTGTTATGATCAATTTAGGGGCAGTGGTGAATCACTGATAGACGGCTTGACTTTTGTGCTCGAGGCTCTGAGCTCAAGCTCGTTATGCCATAAGAGCGACCCTCATTGTATAATGTACAAGGCATTTCATCCCAGTGCACACATTTCATGAATATAAACAGTGAATCGTCTCTGTTACTTGTGATTTGGCATTTGTCTAATAGTTTGTTACACCGACTATAATCGTAAAGATGTTTTGAATTATACTGTAAAGACAAACTAATCACTGCTCACTGGTCAGTAGATCACCTATCTCGTCAGTAGATCACCTATCTCGTCAGTAGATCACCTATCTCGTCAGTAGATCACCTATCTCGTCAGTAGATCACCTATCTCGACAGTAGATCACCTATCCTTTAGAATAATTACTTTGGTGATTATCGTTATCAACTTCAGAGAGATGTTGTTACAATGATGCTGTTAACACTTAACACTCAGCACAACTGTCAATTCATTTGGGGAGCTGGCAGCTGCTCGTCGTTGCTCGGTGGTTCTCTCCAGGTACTCCGGCTTCCTCCACCCGTAAAAGTGTCACGGTCATGATTAGCCATTGAGCATAAATATGTGACCTTAAACACCAATAAATAAATAACTGTCAATTCCTACACTATATATTCCGCAATATTTTAACCCGCTGACGCAGCTGAAATTCAATTATATAAAAATTCAGCTAAAATCCCCAAATCGCAGCGACAGACAAAATCACCTAACCAAAATCGGTCGAAAAAGAAACTCTCCAATGAGTCCCGTGAATATGATGAAACCGTGGACGTCGAAGACGAAAATGGTTTCTGTACGACTACTGATCGGTATGTCAAGACGACAAAAACTAACAAGCAAAATTCACTGAGCACAGATACTGAAAAGGACTCGGTGGTCACACCAAGAAATGGGGGTCTGTTAATACAACAGAGCTTCCATCACCGGATATCTTGAATGTGGCAGCTAGTCCAACCGATAGCGCGACGTACACCGACAAAGTAAAAGCCAAAAACGCCCCCTAAGGTGGCCAATAAAAACAACAAGACACAGAGCCATCCGCAACCAAACCTCTGTGTCGTAATCACACGCGTTCACCCCAAAGGGGAAAAAACTCGATTGAGAAAGCACTTTCAGGATGCTCCGGGTGAGATTAATCTTCAAAGCCACGGGCAACCATACTTGGAAGATTAAAGTAAAATGCCCTAATAGAGGAATGAAATTAAATCTGAAAAGCAAAGGGGTAATTATCAACGGTCAAAAATACGGAACCGAGGAATATCGTGTTCTTTCGCAACCCGTTCAATATCACAAGTCTCAGAAATCTGGGCACTTGCCACAGAAATGCGCCGGGGAGCAACGACGTATGAAATGCGGCGACAAACACATCGCGAAGGCATGCAGTGCTACAACTCTGAATGTCCCAATTGCGGTGGTCAACACCCCAGCAACTGCCGAGGGTGTAGCAACTTCAAAAAAGTTAAAACAAACATCCAGTTTAAATTCTAAATGTAGGTACAGTTAAACCTAGAAGTCCTGTCATGAACTGCGCACAAATAGCACGTCGATCTGCGCGTTAATCAACGCGTTATGACCATAGTGGGGCTATCAAATTCTGTACATATGGCCTGTGCACAAGCAATGTTTCAGCCAATGGACGTCCGGGTAACCCGGAGGTCCATTGGCAGAAACATTGCCTGTGTTTGCTACGAGTAACCAGGAGAGCCTGTCGTGCTTTGGATGCTATTCAATATGGCAATTGCGCGCAATTCCTACGCGCAGTTAAGCCTAGATAAGCGCAAAGTTCGTGACAGGACTTCTAGTTTTAACTGTAATGTCGAGAACTCATCCTCCTCTTATTCCACGTGAGCCATAATGGCTGGTTCTATTTTCAGAAATACGACACCAGTCTTTCGGGTGTTTGCAAAGATCATCAGTAAAACAGCCTCTAAGTTATATAAAACTCAAATATCTCACACGCTATTAGAAGCGACTGTCAACAAAATATAAATTAGGTAACAATATTACAAATAGTAATTAAACTTAAATAAACTTAGCACAGTTATTCCTAAACCATTCATGGATACATTAAAAATAGTCGGAGCGGAGCGTTAATCAGAAAAACTTGCAAATGTCACATTATTTAAAAAATTTGAGCATAATTGGAATTAGCGAAACGTAGCTTAAACCAAACAAAAAAATCTCGTAATGTGTTTTTTTATTATTATTAGAAGAGATCGCCCCGTCCAAAAAGGTGGTGGCGTTGCTCTTCTAATAAGGCAGGAGATTAAATACAAAACAATAGTATGCGACCACCTCAATGCTGAAGTGATTGCAGCTGAAATATTGAACTTGACTACAAACACGTGACCATCGTATCATATTATAACAAGCCTCAAGCAACAGTAGACAGTAAAGTATTTGAATTCTTTACCAATAATACAAGCACTACATATGCCTGCGTGATTTCAATTCCAAACGCCAAGTATTCGGTTGTCATAAGACTGAGCCTAATGGTGACACCTTTTTCAACATCATTGAAGAACTCGACCTATTCGTGGTAAATAATAATAATAATAATAATTTTAAAGTCTAGAATCCACACACGGTGCTTAATGGCTTACCATAATTGCATACAAACATATACATACATACACGTACATTCTCTCATAGATACATTGATACATGGATCACTATTATCATTTATTGGTACCCAATGCCACATCAGCAACCAAGGCTATATCGTGGCGATAAGCGACAGAACCTCAAAGAAAAGGGGTTTTGAATTAAAACAAAAAAAACTACAACTTTACCAAAACAAGCAAGTGAGTATGACTTGACGAGTAACGAGGCAATCCCCACTGACTCAGTCACACTCACACACCTGGTAATGTCAGTTCATGACCAAAAGTAAAAGACCACTGAAGGAAATGCCTTTCGAAAAAGGTAGGTTTTAGTACCAGACTGATTCAAGTGATTTACTATTTTTATGTAGATTGGAAGAGAATTCCAAAGTCTTGGGCAAGCAACCACAAAGGCCCTGTCACCAGCACTAGTAAATTTATATACGGGCTGAACCAGACTGGGTTCACCTGATGACCTAAGAGACCTCGGTGGTTTGTGAATGGTAAGGAGATCGGTCAGGTAGGATGATGCAAATCCCGAGATACACTTAAACACCAAGAGGAAACTTTTAAATTGAATTCTTTGCTCAATGGATAGTCAGTGTAACTCAGAGAGTACTGGTGTTATATGGCAGTACTTTTATGTTATGGTTATGACCCGCGCAGCACAATTTTGGATGTGTTCTAACTTTTCAAGAGTAGAAGGTTTAGCGCCATGATATCTAGCATGCATTGCTTAGATTGTGCCTTGGATATTAACCTCTAGATATCTGTTGTAGTCAAAGATTTGAATTGGGACAACTGTGCAACATCTTTAACACAGGTGCACGGCATGTCGGCCATCTGTCGAAGATCAGATTGTGAGCTTGCATCAAGCGAAGCTCTGATAGTCTCATTTTTTCAGAAAAGAAAGAAGAGAATCTATTCGCAAGGTCTTCGGATGACGAATGCCCTGAGGGTACGGTTGTCTTCTGACGATACAGAAGCTTCTCAAGAACGACAGATAGCGTATTAGGGGAATTAACATTAGCTGACAATAAGTCCGAAATGTATTTCCGTTTCGCGGATTTGACTAGTTTGTTAACATTTCGCTGGTTGACAAACATCTCTCTGTGAACACAAAGTTTCGTTTGCCGCCACTGAAGCTCTAGTTTGCGTCGTAAATCTTTTGCGCGCCTAATCTCATCACTGAACCACTGTGAGCAAATGTGCGTGTTTGCTTAGGCGCAAACTTGTCAATAACCTCTTGAAATGAGCCAGTGATGGTGTATTCAGTGCTGTCAACAGTTTGCATCTCGTTAACTTTAGCGACGAGAGACGAAGCAACATACGCAAACTTAGCAAGGTCAATACTTCGGTACTTGCGGTATGTGACTTCCTTCCGGACAGGGGAGGGGCGAGGAAGTGCCAAATCGAAGATAATCATAAAATTGTCAGAGATTGCAGGATCAACAATTAATAACTTTTTAACAAGGTCAGCAACGGATTCTCTGGTGATCAACAGATCTAATGTGTGGCCATCTTTATGGGTAGTGCCACGAACATGTTGGCGTAAATTCATTGAATTGATAAGATAACGTAGTTTAGAAGAATCACTGGAAGTTTTCTTCTCCATATGGAAATTGAAATCGCCTCCAATGAAGAATTTTCCTGGCAGCGCTGTAATGCATCCTAGGAAGTCTTGGAATTCGCCAATGAACTGGTTTTGGGGCCACCTATTCTCAGGAACAGGATATGGTACAGGAACGGGTACGTAATCTCAGGAATGCAGGAACAGAGAAAAAGAGCATTAATCCACGTAAGTGAATAAACTTTATTAAAATGTATGCCCACCATAACGACACACTAATCATATGTTTTTAACCCCCTAGGCCTCTCGTCTATATAATGTTTTGAATGTAGATACAGATGAATATAGATTGAAGATAAAAAAAAAATATGTTAAGAGTACATATAAATCAAAATAAATGTAAACAGAGTTTTTCTTTCCTGGTATTCTTGATAGCATTC
The DNA here is from genome assembly GCA_031216915.1 of Pictodentalium vernedei. NCBI lineage: Eukaryota > Metazoa > Mollusca > Scaphopoda > Dentaliida > Dentaliidae > Pictodentalium > Pictodentalium vernedei. The sequence goes on from CM062289.1 coordinate 24,255,774, forward strand.
CGAACATCATATGTAGAAATAATTCCTGAAAACGAGCTTGGAATATGGAAAAAGCAAAGATTTTTATCCACGGACAAATATGCTACCTACACACAGGAGTCATGATACCTAAACCAGACAGAGACTTTACCAATTCTTCTAACTACCGCCCAATTAGTTTGCTTAGCTGTGTTGGAAAAAAAAATTCAAGAGCGGATTCTCACCACGAGGCTTCGCAGCTATCTCGAATCAATCAACTTTTTCAACAAATGGCAAAGAGCGTATAGGAGTCAGAAAGAGGGAATCGAACACGTATACAGACTGGTCGATTATATGAAAACGGCATTTAGTCAAAAGGAAATTGGAACAGCACTATTCTTGGATGTAGAAAAGCGTTCGACTCGGTATTGCACAATGGCATGAGATATAAACTAGCGAAAATGGGATTACCCACTAAAATTCTGTGGATCCAATCATCATTTCTAAGTGACCGAAAAATCAAGGCGAGGGTTAACTGCGAGGTGTCAGAGTAAGTAAAACATGAAGCGGAAACACCTCAAGGGTCGGTTCTAAGCCCGCTTCTTTTCATAATATACGTGAATGACATAGAAAAAGTAGGGAAACACTGTGTTGAACTATCGCAGTTCTCAGACGACAAAGGCATGTGGACGGCCAGCAAGTCGCCGAAACATAATTAAAATCGTCTACAGGATACTATTCGCGATCTTCGGAGCTGGTGCGCCCTATGGGGGATCAAACTCAATGCCGCTATAACTCAAACAGTTACGTTCTTCGAGAAGTAAAGGAAGAAACCAGTCCCCAGTATCGATCTCCAGTTATACGACCACAAATTAGAAGCAAGCTAGGAGGCCAAATTTTTGTGATTTATACTAGATAGCAATCTCAGTCTAAATAGTCACGAAAACTCCATTACGGTTAAAGCTACTAAACGTGTCTATTTTCTGAAGACGTTCAGAGGTAAAAATTGGGGAGCAAACAAAGATGTGCTTCTCAAGCTCTACAAATCATTTATACGTCCGATACTAGAATACGGTGCCATAATAACAAGTGATCTGAGCAAAACCAACATCAGAAGCTACAGAGGGTTCAAAATTATGCCCAACGTGTAGCACCGAACTAGCAAAAACAGAAACTATTGATACGCGATGAGAAGACCTACAATACAAAACCCCCAACAGACTCCAAGACAGTGAATTGGCGGTTGCGCTGAACGAACACCGATCCCTTAACAGAAAAACAAAATAAGTTTTCAGAAAATAAAAATTATTCAATATAATTAAATTGCGTGGAGTCAGTGAGGATTGCCTCGCTACTCATTGAGAACTTTGGGACTGAGACTGTGAGGACTGCCTCGCAACTCTACTGAAGCGCGATTGAAACGCGTTTAATAAGACCTATATAACAAAACTCTCCAGAGTCCGGGATAGTGAATCAATGGTAGAGCTGAACGAACTCCGAACCCTTAACAGAAAACACAAAATAAGCCACAGTAAATTAAAATTACTCAGTAGAATTATAAACTGCGTGGAGTCAGTGAGGATTGCCTCGCTACTCATTGAGAACTTTAGGATTGAGTCTGTGAGGATTGCCTCTGCGTGTGGGGAGTGGGCTCCCAATAAACCCACCCCTCACCCCATTCATAGCAACAATCACACAAAGGGCAAAGTATACAATAGCGGATACCTATCTTTCTCTCTACCTATAACCTTTCTAATTCAACATTCTCTAATTTTCTTGCAAAACCCTCATCAAGAAGACGCATGGAAATACTAGACGAAACGTAGGAGGAATTGGTACAACCTACCTTTCTGTTAACATACACAGGAAACTACCAAACACCAGGCAAGGATTGAAACAATTTTGCCTGGCTGGGACGAGTGTATATTTTATTTAAATAAACATTTGAATAAAGATTTAATAGCCCTTTTAATGGTTTTCGTGTGTGTGTCGGTGAGAGGATGTGTGTGTGTGGGGGGGGGGGGGGGTTGTAGGGGGGGGGGTTTCTCTCCAATCACCCCTGAAGGCAGACCAGATGACCAATGCTCAGAATCCACTCTCCCTTTTAGACTGATGGACGGCTCCCAGTTTTTCTTTTCCTTTTTGTAACCGTAAAGAATAATATGCTGGGGCTGCTCCCAAACCAGCGACTGTTTGGCTTTCTTTTCCTTTTTGTAACCGTTAAGGATAATATGCTGGGGCTGCTCCCAAACCAGCGACTGTTTGGGTTTCTTTTTCTTTTTTCATAATCATAAATGTGCCCACTTCTCTAACCAAACACGGAGCAGAACTCTTGTAGTTATGCAAAATTCCTGGCCATCTTCCAGTTCGAGGTTCTCGGGGATCTCAACCCACTGCCCTACTGCCAGTCGCACACTCAAACTTAATAAGATTATTGTCCGTCGCTTCCGCCTCTCGTGGGTTTATAAGCAAATAAAGCTATAAAGCAAATAAAGTTATTCGGGTCGCAAGAGATTTCAATCCCACATCGTCCCTGTGCGTCTTCGATGCACAGAAACTTTTCATTCATTCTTATTCATTCATTCTTTCGGCACCCATTTTTCTAAAATAACTAACATCAAACTATGGCTTCAATATTACCGTAAATATGTCCACTTCTCTGAGCAAACACGGAGCAGAATTCTTGTACATGTAGTTATGCAAAATTCCTAGTCATCTTCCACTTAGAGGTTCTCGGGGATCTCAACCCTCTACCCTACTGCCAATGCGCACAGTTAGGCTAAATAAGACTATTGGTTCTCGCTTCCGACTCTCGTGGATTCATAAGCAAATAAAGATATAAAGCAAATACAGTTATTCGGGTCGCACGGGATTTCCCTGTGCGCATTCGGCGCGTGAAACTTTTCATTCATCATTTCGGCACCATTCTCTCATTAATTTACTCACAATATCTAACAACCATATTTGAATTTCAAGTGGAAATGTTGTACGTCCACGACAAGAAGCAATTGAGTGCGACACACAAACTTGTATGAGATGGACCCACAGAACTTGCGATACAGGTATGAAGGTTTTCCTACTCTATAACGTTAATTGTTTTAAATTATCTATTTCAAAATAATATGTGGTGCCTATTATTCCTAATTATTCAATTAACTGGAGTATTCAATTAAAAGAGATTGTGCCACTTTCTTGTACTCTAGAGATAAAGTTAGCATTTATTCTAGGATACCTTGTTTGACAGAGCTCCAATTAACAGGAGTTTATTCTATAGCCTGTTTTCAATTTGAGGTAAATATCTTATTATTTAATTATGCTTTCTACAGCTTGTACAGCTAGTATAACCTTTTGATTGTGAAGTGATAACACCAATGTAGGAGTAATATTTCTTATTTTAATTCTCTGGAAGGTGTGCATATCTTATCAAACACAATACATTAGTTCGGTAAAGACTGAAAATAGAAAGAAAAGACGATATTGAGGGCGTCAGCAAAGGGTTTCTAAAACAGGTGCGAAATGATACGGCGCGAAGCGGTAAAGGAACGATTTGTCTTGCATTCAATGAACGAACGAAGCGAGTGGTGTGGGACGACAAAAGTATTTGTAACTTTATAAAAATGAAGGGGAGAGGTTTACTAAAAGTGGAGCGATATTCTAATAATATTTAAAGATAAAATCTGACACTGAGGTGGAATTAATATCAGGATTTGTAACATAAGACGTCATAGAATTGCAGATTGCTAAAAACACGTTTTCGCTCCTTGTAAACAGGAAGGTGGGTAGAGTCAAAAACTTGGAACGGTAAATCTAAACGAAGTGGCGGAACATTAATTTATCTCTTATATATACCCCATGTTCTTCTGGCTGTAAACGTACCCTCCTCTTCTCATAAAATTCACCTTTTACAAAATATTATCTTGTCATTTAATCTTGCCTTTCAGGCACACAAACATACATGTATATATATATATATATATACCCCATGTTCTTCTGGCTGTAAACTTACCCTTCTCTTCTCCTACAATTTCAGTTAGACACAGATTATATTTCCGCACAATCTGACAATGTACTCCTAAGAGATGATATTAGAGTTGACGACCAGAGACGTTTGATATTTGCCACCGACCAACAACTGCAGTTGTGAGCAAATGTCAAGACATGGTACTTAAACGGCACCTTTAAAATCATCAAGAGACCATTTGTCCAGCTGCTGTCGATCCATGGTTTTGTACGCCCTGGTGATGACATGAAACAACTCTCTCTTTGTTGTGGAATTATGTCAGTATGGCAGAAGAGAGATTACAAAAAAAGTGAGCATTGAGTTTCGTTTTAGTTTAAACAATATTTATTCAATATCTTCAACCGAATATACAAAATACAGGAACATAAAAGGTGGATTCGACAGAAAGCTGAAAAGCTTATACTAGCTCGTTTTCACATGCAACATTTTCATAAAATATTAATACAGTAGGATCAATGACATGTGCACATTTGTATTTTTGTTCAAACCTGGCCTGTTAAAGTAAAACAAGTTAGAATTGGAGACAAAAGGAGATATACAGAGAAGGGGAGAAAGTTCGAAAGAGGAAGTCAACCTGGGTGTGAAACTGGACCTTGAACCTGCCAGGTAGTGCTAAAAACATACGATCAGCATAGAATCGCAGCATCAAATATTACATATAAAGTTATTACATTCGGCCGAAATGACCATATAGATACATGGCCACCATAACCGAATATTAGCTACTGGAAGCGCTTAGTTGCCATGATAAATTCTTGATCGACATCGAAGACTGTACAATTTTCTTTATCAGTTAGAAGTTCGGAACCATATAGTCGTGTTGATACATTGTACATCGGGAACACATGACAGTTGGCCAACAGTTTGATCACGAATATTAATGTAGGTTGGGTACAATAGCATAAAATGTTCAGTAGTCTCAATCTCACCACATTGGCAGTATGGTGATGGTAATATGTGATTGGCATACAAATGTGAGTTGAGATAGCTACATCCCAGGCGTAGCCTACAGTGGCGGCGCTACGGGGGGCATGGGGGGCATATTTGGAAGGCTTTGCCCCCCCCAGTTGCCCCCACCCCACCCCCACCCCCACCCACCCCCACCCCCAACCATCTCGCATGCATTTCCATCCACCCCACACACAAACACATTCAGTCACTCTCTCTCTCTCTCTCACACACACACACACACACACACACACCTCTTTTTATTCCCATACACATTTAGCCCAAAGCCTCAGGCTAGCCGATGAACACATCCAGGCAGTAGAGATTTAAAGACTCGGATGCAGATACTTATAAGTTATAATTAAGTTATGAGCCAACAAAGGCATGTCTATCCATATCCCTTGTCTAAAAAAAATCATGGATTTCGCATTATGACAGACGGGCATTATCTCCCTTGCACTGTTCAATTATTTCTTTAGTCGAAACTTGGACCCAAAGTCCGTAATATAATTTTTTGGTTTGGTACGTCCACAGGACGTACCAAACCAAAAAAGTATATTACGGACTTTGGGTCCAAGTTTGCCTCATAACAAAGTAATGATCCTTTACGTATTTGTCCCCCTTCATGGGAGTCTGCCCCTCTAGTTGCCCCCCCCCCCCCCCCCCTCCCCCACAAAAAAATTTCTGGCGCCGCCACTGGTAGCCTACAGTGATATATTTGTGCTGCACGGCAATTAGCGCTATTGAAGAATGATTGGGGTCGTCGGTTACTGCGGTATAAAAAGCTCTTAAAATTACTGTAGGATCTATTCTCTCTTACCGCCGATGGGATTTGATTCCATAACTTTGTCACCTCTGGGATAAAGGAAAAATGGTATAATTGAGTTCGACAGGGAGGAATCCTATGGTTTCCACCGGAGCGTAGATTATTAGATTATGTCTCGTATTGTTCACCGAGATCAATGGTGGTACGTTATTAGCAATATATAGAGGCGTTATGTGGTGGTACATCTTAAAGAACTACATTAGCTTATGCTTGCGACGCCTGTCTTGAAGAAGATCCCAACAGGTTTCAGAGTATAATAAGGTTTTGCTAGCGCTAACAGTTGCTCCAGTGACAACTCTAGCAGCAGCTACTTGGATTTTTTCCAAGTTTGCTTTGTCGGTTTCGGAACAGTTGTCCCAAACCGTATCGGCATATTCAAGAAGAGGTCTTATAAATGCGAAACAGATTTTCTCCAGAACGCTTCTATCAAGTACAAATTTGTGTTTTCGCGTTAAGTCTATGTGTGTCCATGCTTTAGCACAGATATAGTCAATATGGTCATTCCAAGTACATATTGTGTTTAAAATAACTCCTAAATGTTTGTATCTGTCAACTTTACCAATTTGATTATTAGCAAACAAAAGGGGTGGATGTTGGGGATGGTTTCTTTGGCGAGATATGATCATGCTTTCCGTTTTTTGGTTTTTTTTTTGTGGATTAAATTCAACCAACCACGACCTGGCCCAATTATCAATTGTCGCCAGATCATGACTGATCAAATTGGCCGTTTGGACAGGGTTTTCTACAATTAAATAAAGGGATGTAACGTCTGCAAATAGACGTATATAGCTGATCAAATTTTCCGTTATATCATTAATGTAAATAAGGAATAAAAGAGGTCCAAGAATAGAGCCTAGTGGAACTCCAGAGCAAATAGTTCTCCAGGATGAGAATTCATAAGCTACGACAACTCGCTGAGATCTATTTGAAAGATATGATTTGAAAATTCGAGTAGTTCTCCTCGAATTCCGATTTTCTCCAATTTGTAGATCAACCCGGCGTGCCATACTTTATCGAACGCTTTACTAACAGTTTCGTATTATTGTCAAAATTTCCGGCAATTTTCTTGAGAGAACAATCTTTTTATTCGTTGTTGTTGAAAATCGTGGAGTTTCATTAATTTTTGTCGTGAAAAGTCATGGAAAAAAATAAAATGTATTAACACAAGTACAAAAAACCTATATGTGAGCGACATATCACAGAAAATGCCAATTGCGATTTTAACACCCTCTAATTGTCGTTTACTTCCAGGTCTGACTGGCGGTTTTGAAGCACCTTCCAGCTGAAATAAAAGTAGAGTTATTTATAGTCGACTTTGAATCAGGATTATTTCGAGTAATTTCAAAGAAGTGAACCTTACATAGAAAAGGCCTTTTGTTTAATTTTTTAGCCAGCATACAACAAGAAAGATCGTGTATACAAGCTACTACGCCAAGTATTTGCCTTACCCTTTCTTCCACCTGATGCAGTTTTTGTGTTATGTTGGTACTACATGGATATAAAGCACTACTTGGCCAGTAGCAACATGGTCAGTATTTGGCCGCAGTATCCTTACCGACAATTACTGTGAAGGATGGCATAACCGTCTCAACCAACTCGCCAGAAAAGGGAACCTCCATTTTTATTCATCAATCAGCCTCCTATATCAAGAAGCTAGCCAGACACACATGTAAAAATGATCGCAGAAGGGAAATTGAAACGCAAACAGCAGAAGGAAACAAGAGAGGTGACAGGAAGATTAATGGAACTGTAGCAGCAGTATTCAGGCAGAGACTTATCAACTAGCATACCACCCAAGGAGGCTGCGAAGCTATATGCTCAAGTGTAATATAAAATTTATAATAATAGGTATATGTAATATAATAACTAAATTCCGTCAATTATTGTCATTATGATCAATATTTAATTGAGGGGGCGAAAAAGCCGGAGGTTCGAAAATTATTTTATATTTTTGTTGTTATCTTTTCAAAACTGAATATTGTAAAACCTGGATCAACTCGTACACACGATTGGTCAACTCGCACCCACAGCTGGACGACTCGTACCTGATATTATTTACAAGGGGGGGGGGGGGGGGGGGCGGTTAATAACACTTCTGTAACAGACCAATTGAAATGCTGTCATTATTTTTTTTTAAATCACTATTGATTTGACTTTTGGAAAAATACTTTTAAAAGTTTATGCAGTAAAAACTTGTTGTCGGCAAATGTCGTACGTATTTGGATAATGATTTGCTCTGAAAGTTGCTGTCAGCACATGTTGCAATTGTGTGTTGATAATGATGTGCTTTTGTATGACCATTTTGTTATGATTGTGAAATCTTAATTGCTTGGTTTGCTGTTTGTTCCTCTGTCTTTTGTCGGTTCATCTGAACGATAGCGACTTTCAATTTCGGATGGCTTGATTCGTTCAAAGGGTAATACAAGCTATTAACCCTCAAGTCCACAGATTAATTTTAAAGTATTTATGGCCTTTTTCTGCTTACATAGTTATTGACGACTTGGCAGTGGTTCTACATCACTGCTGGCTGCCTATACAGGCAGCCAGCAGTGATGTAGAACCACTGCCAGAGAAAATTCAGTCAACACACCAGAGTAATAAAAAAGATTACACAAGGGAGCACCTGCTTCAATGCAATATAAAAGTGGCGGTTTGGGGCTATATGGAGGCTTAAGGGTTAAATTATATAAATTTCGTTACGAATGTAAGGTACAAGTATTCCAATATGAGTACGGTAGAGTACCTCTCGTGTGCTTTGGGGGTAAGACCTCGCCAGGAAGTACTTTTATGCGACTTGTGTAAGAAATGGCAACCCCGCATATGTGATACAGGTGTAACACGAGCTCGCTACAGAGCTGAGCTTGTGCGCTGCAATGAAAGCTTTGCTTGGGCCTGCAAAAAAGTGAGGAAGAACGGAGTCAATCCAATACTTCAGCTGTTACGTTTCAAGAGGAACCAATGGGTGATGTGTGTTTAAAAGGCCCATACGTAACAATAATGACGTTGAGGGCTGCATAACCGTATAAACGAGCGGGCCACTAATGGAAATGTTCCTCTGTATATACTTGTTCTCTTATTACACAAGGATGCAACAGTTGTTCATTTACAATGCAAACTGGTATCAGATAGTAAATTAAGTACTTCACAACGTCGGGGTTTTTTTCAATCAAGTATTTATCTAGTTTTTTTTCTTTCTCTGTGCTCTAATTACTTGTTGACATTAGACACCCCTGTTCGATGTAAATAGTTAGAAATGATAAGTTAATAGTGCTTTTTTGTTTGTTAATAAATATCATGGAATTGAACCATTGTTCTATTATTTTTCTGTCACTACCAGCCCTCGCTCATGTAAGCAATGGCATCGAACCATTGATCTGTTATTTTTGTGTTACTACCGCCCAACCCCTTTGTGGGTACGAGTTGTCCAGACAAAAATGGGTACGAGTCGCCCAATTTGGGGTACGACTTGACTGGTACGAGTTGCCGTGGGCAAGATTGTCCTGATGCCACTCCATGGGACACGCTAAAAAGTGTAGCCCGAGCCCGAGCCCGAGCCCGAGCTGAAGGGGGCGTGGGGTGGCGGTGGTAGACTTACAGGGCATGAATTTTTTTTTATGTTTGCATTCTTTTTAAACTCCCGACTTTGTATGAGAAACATATACATGTACTTTGTGGTGCAATGCAAAGGGTTAATTCTACTGAAATCTACTGTGTAAATGTTTCCAAGGGGTTTATATATATAAATCAAAGCTTAAAATTGCCAAACTTGTGATAATGGAAAACTTGGGAAGGGGGGGGGGGGATGACAAAAGTGGGGGAGGGGGAGGGAAAGAAAGAAAGAATAACGCTAACGTCCACCTTCTCTATTTAACAGGTCAAGAAATTCATCGGTGACACTGTAGGTGATGACAGATTTCAAAGATTTGCCTATTTCTTTAAAACAGAAGAAATGGTGCTTGTACATTACATTGGTGACGAGACAATCCACACTGAAAGACCGCACGGCAATGCAAAAGCAAAAAATCAGTCATATAAATGGACGTTACCTTCAACACTCAATGAGATACGATCAGAATGCATCGATAAGGAACCATCAAAAGTGTATAAGGAGAGTATTACAAAACAAAATGTTTCGGCAACCAACCATGGAATCACAAATGCAAAAAACTTGAAACAGGTGGAAAACTTGAGGTATAGGATAAATAAAACACAAAAGTTATCTCACGATGCTGCTTTCAACACGTTGCAAATTGCCTACCGGCTTGAGGACATTGTGTTAGAGTATTCAGTTTTTCCTGAATTAAAACTAGTTTTTGGTAAGAAAGAGATTCTACAGCATCTGAATCGTCTTCTTTCAACCGAGCATCAACCAATAATGTCATACGACACGACATTCAATCTGGGAGACTTTTTTCTTTCTGCCTTGGTTGTAAAACATCCGTTTTTCACGGGAAAAATGTGCTTTCCAGCAACTTTTATGATTCATGGCAGAAAAAATCAACGTTCACATGACACTTTCTGGCGTGAGTTAACGTTAGCGGTGCCAAATTTTCAAAATGCCTCACCAGAGATTGTTACCGACAGGGAAAGTGCATTCAGTAACTCTATTCGACAATATGTGCCAAATGCTAGACTGTTATTTTGCTGGAACCACATACGGTCAGATGTTAAATACTGGGTAAAAAAATATGGAGGTAAAGGCGACGATATCGCAGTTTATTGTGACGACATAGACAGAATTCTGCGTACAAACAGTGAAACTGAATTCGACGAACTTTATGCTGAACTATCTAAGCAATGGAGCCAATCATTTCTTGATTATACTGAAACAACATTAAGAGACGTTTTGAAAGTCAATTGTGCTAAGTTTGTTCTTGAACCTCTTGGACTGTTTGATGAATGTTCTGGCATCACAAACAATATTTCTGAGTCATTCAACAGAGTTTATAAGGATCTCCAAGGCTGGAAGCAGGTCCCAATGGATTCGGCAATGTTGTGTTTGCACTATTTGCAAAATTTCATACTATTAGAACTGTTACGGGGAATGAGTGATTTTGGAGATTTTCAGTTGAAAGAGGAGCATCGGCATCGTGTCCGTGACCCTGAGACTGTTGTCTTTCCTAAAAATACTATGAAACCAACTGATATTGTGACTTTTGTTAAACAATAACAACTTAATACAGACACTACTAGTACAAATGATGACGACAACAAGCAAGAAACAGAGTCTGTGCTTGACACAGAGCAAGCGCCGTCTTCAAAGGCTACGTCACAACAAGCAATTGCGGCCAAAGCTGTCCGCGACAATAAGGTGTATCACTGTGCCCAGGCATCATCATTTGTTGTAATTGGGACTAAAGGGGATAAATATGTAGTTTCTCTGTTCCCGGATGCTTGTGCGTGTCCAGCCCTAGGAACATGTTCGCACATTCTTGCAGTGAAAATGTCGATAGGACAAAATGATATTGACGAGAAAAGAATTTTCAATCTAACCCAGCTGACAACGAACCAAAGAAAGAAACCAAATAAAAACGCGGGGAGAAAACGCCCTCGCCCCTGTGACATAGACGACCAGCGATGCATTAATCCAGCACCCGACTCAGTAGCTGCAACACCAATAGCTTCACCACTCGTAATAGGGCCTTTGTCTCTGACAACGCCTAAAACTGGTAGAAAAAGACTGAAATTTGAAAAATGTACTTTGCCCGCTATTGAGGAAGAGACACCATTCATTTCATTTCATTTCGTTTCGTTTCGTTTCGTTTCGTTTCTTGAATAGAATAAATAAATAAATACGTGGATGAATACATAAAAATAAATGCAACTCCCGATGTTATCTCAAATTCATTCATCCATTTATTTGTTCCTTCATTTATTCATTTATTTATTCATTCGTTCATTCTCTTCATTCTTCTCTCTCTACGGAACGAACTCAATTGAGGAAATTCAGCGGAAAGAATACTGTGAATAGAATGAATAAATGGATATATGAATGAATAAAGTAGAAGTAAATTCATTCATTAGTTAAATGGATAAATTAATAATTGAATAAATAAACAAGTCGTGCAATTTCCGTGTCATGTATCTTATGTTATGTGTTATAAACTTTTTTCACGCTATTTTATTTTTAACTGTTGTCGAGTGCTATGCTGTTTATCGCTTGTTTTATGTCATGTCTGTCTTCTTCACTTTGAAGACGTTTCTATAACCTCGTTTTATTCATTTTTAAATGCACGCTAAAAACTAAAGTGTTAAAAACTACACTTGAAGTGCTGTATTTAACACTTACTAAGTGCTGAACTAGCACTTTGTTCAAGTGTAGATATCCCAGAACTTGACAGGTGTTACAATAATACCACTTGACAAGTGTAATGTCGCGGCACTTAAAAGGACCCAACGCAGATGACGCGGATCAGGCTCGAACTCTCGAGCCTGATCCGCGTCATCTGCGTTGTGTCCTTTTAATTATGTACCTACCAAGCGCAAATCAAATTATGGACGATTCTGGAAGAACCACTAATGCTAGACACATGGGAAGTGCCATCCATTCAAGTTTCAGATGTCTGACGATTGTAATGTCTAAGTGCTTAAAGCATTGCACTTTGAGTGTTAAAATGAAACCCTAAGAGTTAGAATGGGTTTAACACCTTGAAAGTGTCAGTTTTAACACTTTAGTTTTTAGTGTGTGATTATCTAGAATAAAAGATGACTTTAACCGGTCGTTGTTGTTTTTTAACTCATAACCCACAGCAAGTCAGTCCAATCGCCCGTTGAAATGCTTGTTCTGACACAATCCATACTCGCCTCTGTTAATTAACTAGCTCGGCAATCCAGATCCACTTTCAAGTGTATATTGGGGGTCCTACTATTTAACGAACACAAACGAACATAAACGAACAGAAGAGAAAATAATAGGAAATACAAGTTAAAAATGATTGAGGGTGCATATGCAGGTGTATGTGGGTATATATTATTCGTTTGTAAAATTTTATTCACTTCTGATGAGTATTTTGATGATTAATAAGGTTTATAAAATGCGAAATTCTTGTGTTCGTTAAGAAGTAGCCTGCTTGAAGCTGTCGACAAGATGCGACAAAGGTCTGAAATCAATTAGCTGTCTATCTGTGGAAGAATGTCGCTGAGGAAAACAGCGAAATTTAGGTTCAAGAGGATGGCAAGCGCATATTTTAATCGTGTGTAAAATTGTATCCACGTCTGATGAGTATTTTAGTGATAAATAAAGATTATAGCCATTATTTGGATTGACAAACATGCATCAAACTCTCGCTTTGGATTCCGAGGACGCATCACGGCGAGTCGGGGACAAACCGTGATCTACCCTTAGAAAGCGGAGCAAGACTCGGATACATGTAGCATATTGTACACCCACATAATGATAATAATCTAAAGATCTTAAAATATCTTTGGGATATGTCATTAAAGTCCAGTTTAAGCTTTCCTGAATACTTTCCCCGAACAAACTCACCCTCCACCAACGCGGGCTCCCACTAACGAGAGAGGACAACCAGGCGCATAGCCAGGACAAAGTTTCCAGGGGGGGGGGGGGGGGGGGGGGGCGGCGGGTATAGCCATCAGATGCGCGAAAGGCGGGGGTGCTGGGGGGTCTTCTCCAGGAATTTTTTTTCGGGGGGGGGGGGGGGTTGTCCCCCAGGAAAATTTTAAAATCAAAGGCCACTGGCGGAAAACATTTGGAAGTGGACACAGCTAGATTTTGGGGAGGGGGTAAGTGCCCCCAGCCCCATGTCCCTACGACATTGGGGACAACCCTACCCATACTCTCCTAGAAACACGACCCGAGAAAAAAATCCCGAGCACCCCCCACCCCTTCCCCCCCCCCCCCCCCCCCCCACTGACTCTCTCCAACGAGGGGGACACCCCGGGCTCTTTTCGCGGTGATGTCTTCTACATACACCCCATCCCGTTTTTTTTATTTAATATTTATTTAAATTTAAATTTTAAACTCCCCTCATCCTTTGCCCGGGCTTGGCACCGTTGAACTTAACAAAGTCAAATCAGGCGGATTTTGAGTTTTTATGTTTTCCAACAATTATTATATTTACTTCTTTGGTAGATATATTCTGATTTTCTTTTCAATTCACTGCCTTACCATAATTATATTTGATGTGAAAGAATGAGTTTTCTAAAATAAATTTAGGAATTCTGTCTATAAGATGCGACACAGGTGTGAAATTAATCAGTTGTCAATCCGAGTTGGATTATCGCTAAAATAAAAAAAGGGGGGGGGGGGGAGATATAAGTTTAAAATGTTGGAGAACGTAAATTTTAACCGTGTTATTTTTCTTATCTTTCTGGATTTCTGTTTTATCGTTGACAGTCAAGTCTTCTGATCTTTAACGGGGTTAAGTTGTTTTTGTAATAAGTGCAACTTGATTGTTTTTATAACAATAACTTTGGTCTTGAGAACAAAAACGTATCAGCCTGTTTGAAGTACAGCTTGGTTGTTCTGGCAATAATAAATTTCAAGCTAATGTGGGTACTCAAAAGTATATAACATAGTCTGATTTCCTAACTTTTCAGTCTGATCTTCGATCTGATTACTACAATGTCTTCTCTAAAGTATCCTTGTGGTTTATGTGGTGACGAGTGTCATGAGATCAAAAGTATAGGGTGTGACTTATGCAGTCGGTGGTTTCACCCACAATAATAATAATAACACTTCGACCGGCCGCTGATTTGTCGCGGTTCTCATATGAGAAGGCCTTGGTTACCCATGTTCTATCAACTGCCTCCCTATTCCCGCGCTTCTTCTCTCCTCCCAACACTCGAAGACGAACTGCTTGATGACATCCCTTGCCTCATTCTTCCCAATCTCTTCGATTAGTATATTAACCCTCTCCTTTGAGTCGCCCCCTAACCACATGTCCTTCATTCTACCATCCCACTTCCCCATTATACTCCCCGTGAATCTTGTTTTTTTAGACTGGTATTTTGGGCATTCTATAAGAAAGTGTTCCAGGGTCTCCACAATGTTAAAGTCTCAGAGCTCAACAGTTTGGCTTCTTCACAAAGTCCAGTCTAGACTTCTTCTGCAGTTCCTGTCTGATTCAAGAAAGTAAGTTTGACTGGGAATTAGCTCACATGCGGTTGATGTCTGCTTCAGGTGAGGGCAAGTTGGAAGAAGCTGTAAAACGTGAAGCAATTTTTTTACGCCTCTTCCCGCTTGTTCAGTTATCAGACGTCCATCGATACCACCCCATGAAGTCCTACAACAGGGATACACAGGTGTCCGGCCTTCTTGGATCACACTGGATCGAGTCTGTTCCCATTGCTGTGAGATCAAATGGCAATTGTCTATTCAATTCAGTGTCAGTGTGCTTAATTGGGGATGAGTAAATGAGCACCGAACTCCGGGTCAGAACATGTATAGTGCTGCTGCTAAATAAGTCATTTTGTGATTCGTTTCACAAAAACACCGAAATTCCTTTGGTCAGCCCGTCCCTAGATGATGACGTCAATGCGTGTGTGCGTCAAAAAGGCTGGTCTTCAGCGTGGACCATGCATGCTGTTGCGTCAGTTATTGGACGGCCCGTAAAATCTGTGTACCCAACAGTGAATGGCCCAGCTGATGGAAATATCCGAATACTTAATACAGTTTTCAAACCAAGAGTTTGCCACAAAACATAAGTCTTTTTCGATATTGTGGGCAGGTGAACACCCAGACATCAAGATAGAATGGAGTCCTAATCATTTTGTGCCACTGATTCCATCTCAGCCAGTGCCACCAGTAAGTAATTCATGTCATTTCTGATGTTTCCGATTTGGATTCCGGGCGAAGCGATGAGGTAATTGGTGTTTCGGAGAGCATATTGGAGGACAGTATGTATATCGAAGGAGATATTGAGTCACACCAGCAAGCTAACGTCACATCTGACCCGGGGGTAGAAGTGAGTGGTGTTTCTGAGTTTACAGCGGAGGCACGTGAACGTGATGTTGAAATCGAGGTGCCGGAGGGTCAAACGAATGATGACACAGGATTGATTCGGAAGGGAGGGGTGACATGTCTGGTACTAGAGAAGATTCATCTGGTGATCTTTTGGTCCTGATGTCACTTGTCTCTCTTCTACGGTTACACATCCATATCGGAATCCGACAGTTAACGGTTTGAATGGTAAATTCATCCCAGCTGTTGATCAACTATATGAACTGGCTTTGGTGGCGGAGAATGTCCTCCCTTCAGTTCCCCCAGGCATAAAAGAGAATGTTTATTTTTTGATCGATGACACGGAAAACAAAAGGCGGCGGTCTCTCAACAAAGTCACTTACCATCCAGACGATTGTGGTGCGTGGAATCCAAAATGCAACACAGTCAAAACAACATATTCTATTCGCACTGTTAATGGGTTGGTTCATGTGGAGAATAAAAATGGTTTGTTTGGTAAGATTGTCAAAAAGTCTTTCGAAACGCTTGATCCCCAGCCAATCGAGTCGCAAGTTGTTTACGTTAAGAGGAAATATTCGTCTCTGCAGCGTGAGCCTATGTTTAAGAAGCGAGTTACGTGCTTCTCGGACTTGTCTACAGCCGTGGTTGAGTATATTGGTCCTTACCCATCAGAGGGCAGTGTGCGTGGCAATGCCAAGACAGCGGCAACGCAATACCAACGCATGTCTAAAAACCAAAGGTGTCTCATTCAGGAAAGTATCGAACATGGACAAAATCCCCGTCAAATCAAGCGCCTTGTGAGTCGGGCTTATCCAGAAGAGCCAATAAACATTCGTCAGATTCAAAACATGGGACACAGGGAAAGGTGTAAAAATAGGCCCGAGGATGAGCATCGTGGAAACACAGCCGATGATTTGGTTGCTTTGGATAGTTTGTTATTCAAGGAGTTTGTGTCCTCAGACCCAACCAAACCACCTTCGGTTATTTTGCATACAGACGAACAAATTGCTCTTTTGAAGTCAGCAATCAAAAGTGGTTGTGTTATAGGAATTGATATGACTTTCAACTTGGGGGCGTGTTATGTCACTACGATATGCTTCAAAAATCCAAATATTGTGAGGAAGTCATCTTCAAATGAAGTACCAATTTTGCTGGGCCCTCATTTTCTGCATTGGGATGGTGCTTTTCAAACATATCATCGCTTTCTTTCGTACTTGAACAGCAAGCTTGTTGACATTCCCCAGGGCAATATTGTATTTGGAACAGACGACGAAGCTGCTCTTGTAAATGCCATCGCAGCGTGCTTTCCAAGTCCCACTCACACACTGTGCACACGACATCTCAAGAAAAACCTAATACGAAACCTCAGTAAGACAGACAACCAGCAGACTGTAAACAAAATTGTTGGACAAATTTTTCAAAGTGATGCTGGCCTCATCACAGTAGATACCGAGGTAGTGTATAGTGAGGTTGAGACTGACATTGTCTACAAATGCAATAGACGCTATCTTACAACATTTATGGACAAATTACGGTCTAAAGTTTTTAACGCTCGCAAACAAAATCCAATAATTCCGAAATCGTGGACAAATAATAACTGTGAAAGTTTGAACAATATTGTAAAGTTGGAAAACAATTGGAAAGTACTTAACCCTTTACCTAACGTAACGGCCAAAACCGGCCAGCGCTATTCTCAAAACTCGACAATTAATTTTCATTATTTTTTTCATTTTTTGTCTCAAAAACATAGGTTATGACCCCTCATTGGAACGAGCTCGTCGAGCTCGTTCCAATGAGGGGTCATAACCTATGTTTTTGAGACAAAAAATGAAAAAAATAGTTATTCAAGAATTTTTTTTGCAAGTGTCGTCTGATTTTCATGTTAGGTAAAGGGTTGAATTGACTGACCTTATTGACAATCTACATGGCATTGTGACTGACCAACTTAGAGACATTCGGGGTGCTCTTCATGGCTGTGGCGATTTTAGCTTAGCCAAGCATGCAATAGCCTTGAAAGTGAGACAGGAAACCTGGACAAACATGACAGCCGAACAGTGAGACAGACGGATGAGGAGACTGTTATGCTATGTAGATGACTCTTCAAAATTCCAGACCTCCACAGACGGACAACTGACTATACCAAAAAAAATAATTGCAGAATGAAATATGCAAAAAAGTTATATCTAAATGATGCTAAAGAGGACAGTAGCCAAAGTGCACTGCCCGCAGTTGCCAAAAGTTGCACCGCAGCGGTAGCAAAAAAATGTGCATCGCAGGAGATGTTCGAAACACACTGCTTACAGTAGCCAAAAGGCACCGCTGCAGTACTAGCGAAAATAAGTTGTATGTTACCCACTAAAATGGTCACTTTCATTTTAGTGGGTATCATAGCACTGCTATGTCAAAAATGACCAAAAAAAGCCGAATGTTGTACGGCTGCGGTAGAAGAAATATGCACCGCACAGCAGGAGATGTTCGAAACACACTGCTTACAGTAGCCAAAAGGCACTGCTGCAGTAATAGCGAAAATAAGTTGTATGTTACCCACTAAAATGGTCACTTTCATTTTAGTGGGTATCATACAACTTATTTTCCGCGGCTTGTACTGTCAGTAGCCAAAGGCACTGCTATGTCAAAAATAACCAAAAAAGCCGAATGTTGTACGGCTGTGGTAGCAGAAATATGCACCGCACAGCAGGAGATGCACTGCTTACAGTAGCCAAAAAGGCACTGCTACAGTACTAGCGAAAATATGTTGTATGTTACCCACTAAAATGGTCACTTTCGTTTTAGTGGGTATCATACAACTTATTTCCGCGGCTTGTACTGTTTGTCAAAAAGAAAAAAGAATTCTTAAATTTATTTTGGATAACTCATTTTTTCACATTAAATATAATTATAATAAGGCAGTGAATTGAAAAGAAAATCAGAATATATCTGCCAAAGAAGAAATAGAATAACTTTTTGAAAAAAAAAAAAAAAACTCAAAATCTCCCTCACTTGACTTTGTTAAGTATGCCGGTCCCAAACCCGGGCAAAGGATGAGGGGAGTTTAAAATTTATTGCTAAAAAAACATTTTGGAAAAGCACAACAAAAACTCTAAATCCGCCTGACTTGATTCTCTTAAGTCTGCCGGTCCCAAGCCCGGATAAAGGATGAGGGGAGTTTAAAATTTATTGCTAAAAAAACATTTTGGAAAAAACAACAACTCTGAATCCGACAAACTTGACTCTGTTAAGTCTGCCGCTGGGGTGGGTGTGTGTGTGTGTGTGTGTGGGGGGGGGGGGGGGGGTTAAAATTTATAACTAAAAAAAAAAATTGGAAAAAAAACCTCTAAATCCGCCTGACTTGACTCTGTTAAGTCTGCCGGTTCCAAGCCCGGGCAAAGGATGAGGGGAGTTTAACATTTATCTAGTCCAATACTATTAGCCTTCGCCTGTGCTCCGAATTTATTTTTTTATTTTTTAATATGTCGCACCGGTGCGACATATTAAAAAAAATAATAATAATAAATTCGGAGCACAGGCGAAGGCTAATATTATTGGGCTTACATTTATCGCGAAGCGGTTAGGCCTACTGTATCACGGAACGCGTTTCCCGGAACGAACCGGGGGTGGATGGGGCTCGTTGGTGAAAGTCTGTGGGTGGAGGTGTCCCGGGATTTGTCGTTGCCACAGGGGGTAAGTGCCCCCTCCCCAAAATGTAGCTGTACCCCCTTCCAAATGTTTCCCGCCAGTAGTTAGACTTAGATTTTAAAATTTTCCCGGGAAATTTTCCCCATACCCCCCCCCCCCCAAAAAAAAAAAAAAATCCTGGGGAAGGACCCCCAGACCCCCCCCCCCCCCCACCCCTCGCCTTTCGCGCATCTGATGGCTATAACCCCCCCCACCCCCACCCCCGCCAGTTATCGCCCCCGCCCCCGGAAACGTTTTCCTGGCTACGCGCCTGGTTGTCCTCTCTCGTTAGTGGGAGCCCGCGTTGGTGGAGGGTGAGCTTGTTCGGGGAAAGTTTTCAGGAAAGCTTAAACTGGGCTTTAATGACTTATCCCCAAGATATTGTAAGATCTTTAGATTATTATCATTATGTGGGTGTACAATATGCTACATGTATCCGAGTCTTGCTCCGCTTTCTAAGGGTAGATCACGGTTTGTCCCCGACTCGCCGTGATGCGTCTTTGGAATCCAAAGCGAGAGTTTGATGCATGTTTGTCAATCCAAATAATGGCTATAATCTTTATTTATCACTAAAATACTCATCAGACGTGGATACAATTTTACACACGATTAAAATATGCGCTTGCCATCCTCTTAAACCTAAATTTCGCTGTTTTCCTCAACGACATTCTTCATCAGATAGACAGCTAATTGATTTCAGACCTTTGTCGCATCTTGTCGACAGCTTCAAGCAGGCTACTTACTACTTAACGAACACAAGAATTTCGCGCCGGCCGTCGTACATTTTATAAACCTTATTAATCATCAAAATACTCATCAGAAGTGAATAAAATTTTACAAACGAATAATATATACCCACATATACATGCATATGCACCCTCAACCATTTTTAACTTGTATTTCCTATTATTTTCTCTTCTGTTCGTTTATGTTCGTTTATGTTCGTTTGTGTTCGTTAAATAGTAGGACCGTAAATCGGAGCCGGCCCAGTTAATTAACTGGCTCGGAAATTCAGCTACACTTGTCAGTGTCTCTCGGAGTTATTTTTTCGTATTTCTCATAAAATATACTGTTTAAAATATCCATTTCACTTTGTCTGGATTCGCATGTCTATCACTAATACATATACCCAACATTATTGAAATTAATTGATAAACAAACGAGAAAACGACACTTCATTACTCGGCTACACCAGATTCTCGGCTGCACTTTTTAGTGTCTCTCGGGGTAATTTTTTCGTATATTTCACGAAATATATTACTCATATATAATTTAAATATTTCCTGTTTCCTTCGAATTGCTCTCTTGCTGAAATGTTCATACCGGCGGAATTGACTTTCGGCGAAGTCTGTTCAGACTGTTCTGCTGAGATAAATGCTAAAAATGGAAAGTTTTTGCCTCTATGCACACCCATTGAAAGCAGACACTCATCTTCTCAAGTCCTTCAGCCAATATTCGCCTTCGCCCATACAATTAAAGACCAGGTACATGTTGACCAACTGTGGGTACGAGTTGTCCAACCTTGGGTACGAGTTGTCCAACTGTGGGTACGAGTTGTCCAGCCGAAAATGGGTACGAGTCGACCAATTTTGAGTACGACTTGACTGGTACGAGTTGCCGTGGACCCGTACCAGTTGTCCTGATACCCTTCACAGAGAGGCCTGTTTTAAAATCCAATTTTTTAAAAGCGGGTTAATGTTAAAATTTGAAATTAGCACACTTCTTCAACATACATAAATAAATAAATAACAAAAAAACCTAAATCTTTAATGATTAAAAATATGTTAAATTTCTCTATGTATCCTGCTTATTTTCGGCTCGGGCCCAGTCGAACTCTTCGGATTCATTCAAGTGGGACCGCTTCCTGTCAGAGATGTCTGATGTTTCCAGGTCATTGCATTTTGCAACGCACACTGGTGAAATTATCAAGTTATAAGTTGCATGGAGAATGACAGAATATATTTTGTATTGGTAAGTCATGAATGGGTTAAATACGACAATGGCACTGCGACTCTTTGGAATGCGGGTATGAAAACCCGTAAAATATGAGGTTTCTTTGGCTTCTTCTGTTCGATTTCCCGCGTTTTTGCGTTTAAGGTCGGCCATAATGCACGGTGTTACTAAACACCGAACACAACCGAACACAATTAAAATAATGACAGACATTCAGATTACCCCAATTTCACGCCATTTGCAGGTGTTTCCAACTTAGAGAAGGTGTGAAGCCATCATTATTAATAATATGAAATTTAGGCAAACCTAAAAGCGAGCGAAAGTGATGCATTAGGGGTGCTAGTCTTTGTAAGACTGTGACCCGGGGCCCTCCTGGCCCTCACAGTCTTTGAGAGACCCGTTCAAATCTAGTCTGACTAAAAATGAAAGAAACTGACCGCATTTGGGTCGACTCAGTTCACGCTTTATATCGAAGACACAAATCACATAATCAACATTCTACTTGTCGTACTCAGCCCAAATATAATTTATTTACGTGTCTGCATCATTTTTTAACGCAAACACAACATCAAATTCAAGAAATGTTGAAAAATATCCGTCTTCACCGCGTCAAAAAACACCGATTTCAAAGATATACAAATTGTACTACACATGCGCACAGTATCTGTGCGCATGCGTAGTACAATTTGTTTATCTTTGAAACATGATGTTATTTTACGTGTTAAAGTCGGATATTTTTCAACATTTCTTGAATTTGATGCTGTGTTTGCGTTAAAAAATGATGCAGACACGTAAATAAATTATATTTGGACTGAGTACGACAAGTAGAATGTTGATTATGTGATTTGTGTCTTCGATATGAAGCGTGAACTGAGTCGACCCAAATGCGGTCAGTTTCTTTCATTCTTAGTCAGACTAGATTTGAACGGGTCTCTCAAAGACTGTGAGGGCCAGGAGGGCCCCGGGTCACAGTCTTACAAAGACTATAGGGGTGCTGGACGTTTCGTACACGGGCGTTTCGTACACAAAACGCCTGGACGTTTCGTACACAGATTTTAATTTCGCATTTTCTCTTTATATCTCACTTTTTTTCCTTCTAATTTCAGATTTTGGGTTTAAAAGAAAGAAAGATGACTATTTTCTTGCGTGAAATAATTTTATCAGGTCAGGCACAAGTTAAAATCGAGCTATAATAGCCAGATCCGGCTATAATAGCTCGTTCGAGCTATGGGTTCTGGTTTGAAACGTCCTTTTTTCCAAACTACATATGTTTTGCAAAAAATCGCAACAAACCGCTATCAAAATTCACAACACTCAAATCGGCTGAACATTTGTACACATTGAACATTGAATTTCACTGTTGCACTGATAAGTAATTTGACATTTAATATCTATTTGTATTCGGTATTTAGGTGATGACTACACTTCATCCGGTAAATAAAACATGTTTTTGAATCTTTTTCGTCGAGAATTTTACCACCTAGCAGCTTCATCATCAAATTAAAAGGATGTGACTATTGCGCGTGCGCGAGATAAACCAAGGTAGGTACAAACTCGAATATTAGGTAATCGTGTTAAAATATACTCCCCAAAACAGTCAAAATATGGAAACCCCAGGTGACCATAAAAGTAGAAATTAACGAGCAATCCGTGCCGTCCATGCACTACGGTTTAAACGGGTAAATCAAGGTTTTCGTTACTTCAGTGATACATGTATATTGAAAGAATTTAAATACATGCCCCCGATTCTTATCCAAGTCAGTCTGAAAAGATTGCTGAGTTTGAAAGTTCGCGTGTTATTAAGTGTTTTGATACCAATTGTGTTATTGTATTGTTTGATACCAAAGTTATTACACTGTGATATATAACCTTCGCTCACTAATTACAAAGTGTGAACTAAGGACAACTGTGATTCAATAATATGTGGAAATGATAAACTGCTGTGATAAAATTGAGAAGCAACCTGTGATAATACCTGCAATCTGATGCTGTGATATTCATATCTTCACCAACCATCTAATCTGAATAGCTTTTTCTGTGATAAAGTAGTCAAATCATGTCCAGTAAATGTGGCTGTACAAATCACGAAACATTTTCCTCATCATCCCCGTCATTTCACACATACAAATTAAATGCAAAAAAATTTCGAAAATCGACAATACGTGCATTGATTGAAAATAACTTTATTAAGGAAAGAACTACATATCTCTGTACAGCATGTGCAGAATATGCTGACGCTCATTTAGGGCCCGGTTCTTCCATTACCCCTCCTCCATCAACACGTGTAAAATGCAATGACAGTGACATTGACAATGTGATACGTGCCATAAAACATAACGAAGTGTCCCAAGACAAACTAGTTGAACTTGCAGCCGCGATAGGAGAGTCTCAGTCCCCTCATATTTATAACGATTCAGTGGATATTTCTGATGTATATAAAGGCGACTCGTTTTTAAAATCATTTAAACCTTCATCCTATATCTGTGATAGAAATCCAATCCTTGTATCATTTCTCTGTGGTGTAACCACTTGTACACATGTAGATAATTTTAAGAAACTAAATTCACTTTGTTTAGCTGTTGAACAAATTTATCATTGCAGAAATTTGAATTTCATTGGTCCATTTTTATTTATTGTTAACCTCATAACATATTTCGTCACCTCATCAAAAACCATTTGCAACATGAACGGTTCGCTCCATCCAGCAGGTTCATATTCATGCATTTTATCATGGATAAAGTCATTCATCCGATCGTTTACAGTGTCCACAACAGGGAGATGTATGTACATTTTTTGACAATAATCAGGTTTTAGCTCGGAGATGGCGTGTAAATGTAGATGCCAAGGTCATGCTGAGTGTCATCACAACAGTTATTCATTTAATTCCTGATGTAAATAGTAACATTCAATACAATGCATCACTGTCTCCCCAACACTGGTTTCAACCAGACATTCGCTCTAGAGAAGACATATTTGTGAAAATCTTTGATGAGTTACAGAAGAACACACATCAATTTCGACACGAAAGGTCAAGTTTTTTATCCCAGAGACTCGAACACATATCTTCTCATCTAAAAAGACTTACTGACGGAATGGTAGACAACATTGACAATGCTATTAATGAGAAAACTCAATCACACGATACACCAACATGCAGCAGTACCAAAGTCACATTTAACCAGTCATTGCAACCTTCATACAGACACAAAACACGGGACACCGATCCTTATTCATTTGTAGAAGATCACCATCCAAATGCACCACCCCATGTAAATATTGGCGACCCCTACATGATTAACCCCTGTTCATATTCATCAGTGGAAAGTGTTTTAAGTAATTTATCAACAGACATCATTGTAGATACAGGAAGATCATGGACAATCATTGGGTGCGATGGGCTTCCCTATACATTAGGTAGCAGGCTGATCGAAAAGTGTTTTAAATGTACTCTCTGCTCATTAGATTTTCATACTCCAGAATCATTTGCACAACATCAAAAAAGTGAACACAACATCACCGCCCATGTGACATCGCCAACTGAACGCAAATTTCCCAATGTAATCTTAATACCAGGTTTAGGTCACTATGAAATTAATTATGTCAGATGTATTTTTAAATTATTATGGAATGTTGTTTTAAAAGATATAGCAGTCATGTTAGGTTTCAAATCACCAAAAGCATTGTCATCATGTCAGTCAGCAACAAATCATCATAAATCATGGCAAATCATACAAATACTCCTTTTTAGTACCGCTGACGAAATTCTAACTCTGTACTGTAAATATTCCTTACTGAAAGGCCAAAAAGCTACGGAGGAAGGTTTTTATGACTGGATGCAAAAAGCTGTAAATCCAAATTTAAAATTTTTATTTAATGTTATTTTTACCTACGTCTTTGGAATTCATCTTTTGAGGGCTGGGGTAAGACGGAATAACTATGCCATAATTGAATGTGCAAAACACAAACTGGCTCTCCTATCTTACGGGTTGCATATGCCAATTTATAGGGAAATATTTCTAAGAGACTTATCCCTATCAGTGCAGCTACCCAAGGAAATAAAATCCTTTCTGCAAACACACGCCACATACAGCACCTCGGGGAATAGAAGCCAGGGAGAGGGTGGAGATTTCGTTCTTGAGGCAAAGAACAGACGAACAAAAATGTGGATGCCACCAGGAATTCCCACTGATAAGCGATGGCTTCGTGTTTGTAGGAACATTGACAGACTGGAGCAGGTACAGTTAAAACTAGAAGTCCTGTCACGAAATGTGCGCTTATCTAGGCTTAAATGCGCGTAGGAATTGCGCGCAATTGCCATATCGAATGACATCCAAAGCACGGCAGGTTCTCCTGGTTCCACATAGCAAACACAGGCAATGTTTCTGCCAATGGACCTCCGGGTTACCCGGAGGTCCATTGGCTGAAACATTGCTTGTGCTCAGCCGGCATGCACACAATTTGATAGCCTTACTATGGTCTTAACGCGTATATTAACGCGCATATCAACGTGCTATATGTCCGCATTTCAGGACAGGACTTTTAGTTGTAACTGTAATTGCCGTAATGAGTTGAAAAGAAAGAAGCGCATGCAAGACTGGGAGATGGTGTTGGAGTGTGTGTGTGTGGGGGGGGGGGGGGGGGGCATCACACATCCAATGTGTGGCAGAACCTCAAAACATTGATTCAATGTTATTGTCACGTCACTTTGGAGACCCCAAAATGATGACAAGTACACGTCAACACCTGGTGCAATTGCCTCAGATTCCATCACACTGCATTCAATTGAGCACAATTTCCCCATGGAGGCCATGTCCTTACTGGAAATTTCTCATCGTTACCACCTCTTTCCTCTCCAAATTAGGACCCACCCACCGTTACGTCATCCTTCCATTTCCATGGAGGGAAGTGGAAGGAGGGGATAACGATGGAAGGGTCCTCGATAGGAGTTTGGTGGGACCCCGCCCCTCCCCCAAACCCCACAGAGAATGCAAAAAAAAAAGGATGCAACACGTCTCATTTCACACATTATTAATGTTAAGCGACGACGTTAAGCAACGTAACCTGCTTATAATGCATGATGTAAGCTATTTGTCTTAACTATACAGTGTGGGAAATGGACAGCCAACAGAAAGGACCGAGAATAAGTTTTCTACTTTTTTCTTTTATTTTTTTTGTCTGACATATCATCAAACATGTGCATCGGGCACGAGAACTGTAAGCCTTTGGCTTTAGAGTTTGTTAAATTTTTTAAACCAATGCATCTTGCATGCACCCAGTGTGTGCAATCTGCTTGGTCACACCCTAGCCAGATACCAAAATCTTCTTTGGACCCGTGTGTGATGCCACACTTCCGACAGTTATTGACGGCCGCCAACGTCTCCTCTGGCATTTGTGTCGCCTTGTCTCTGGTTTGTGTTGCACATCGTCTAGGTGAATACTGCGAGGTTGAAGGTTGGGGGGAATTTGGTACGTTGGTGACCATATTGTCTGGCTCCTCTGTGGCTGCTGGCACCATTTCTCCAGTACCCTGCAAAATATTTTGAAGAATGGCGTGTCTAATAGTTCAGTTGTGAAACACAGATAACATACGCGTATCCGTGTAGCTACAGCAACGTGTATATGTTTTGGATTGGGTTGCGACAGGGAAATATTTTGGACCCCGCATTTTTCCGAATTATACCCTTCGTATTTGAATCATAAAATGGTCGTTTTTGTCTTTTGGTTCTGGCATGCGTGCAGACAACAGTGTTTTACACCCTACACACTGCAAGTCTCGGGGGGCTCATTTCCGCATATATACATTAAACCCTACCGCACACTTCACAGACGAGCAATTTCATTCAGTATGGTGAACATCAATTACAACTGGTGGAAAACAGAAACTCACCTGAATATCAGGGCGTAGCAAGGATTAATTAATGGGGGCAGTTTGGGAGGGGGGGGGGGGCATTACGATATTTGGAATTTTTTTTAAGCGGGGGGGGGGGGGGGGGAGGGGGGGGCGCCCAGTCATAACTTGGGCACTTCCACTGTTACCGCCTCCTCCCACTTCCATCTTGCATGTATAGCCACACATTTGATTGCATATTCGGATTCGTATGTTGTGTGACCTTGCATTAGCCCATTTTTGCTGTTTGGGCGGGGTGCTAATCTGTGTGTATAGTGTGTGTGTGGGGGGGGGGGGGGCACAGCCCCCTCATCCCTTCCGGCTACGCCACTTCTGCAGATGTGTTGATAGCATACCACCTGTATTATGTGATTTGAGACAGGGTACTCACTTTCTCATTCTTTTTCCCCTTCTCTGTGCACCAGAATGTGCGGCGATTGGTGTCGGTGGTCAGCCTGACTTCTGCGTCACAATTTGTCATTACTGTTAGTTCTTTCACCTGTAACATGTTTAATAATGTGAATATTATGTAATCCTTGTGACACATATCAGATAATTTACGAAATACCCAAATGCATTAACATACAATATCACTCACTGTGGGAATTATTTTTAGATTCCCACTGTTTTGGCCCCAAACGTCACCAATAAAAGCATTACACTTTCTTCAATGCATTTTGGCTTTTGTTAGATACGAGATAATATCGGCGAGTTGCTCACGGGTGGTGATGGTGATGGGGAACCACATCCACTAAGACACACAGACCTGGAGGAAGAGATTATTCAGTGGAGAGTTAAGCTGCGCATGTCCAATTACATCCAACCATTTCATACATGTGGCTTACAAAGTTTTTTTTCAGAACCTTTAAACTCTGATTTATTAACGCTCACAGACATCTGTGAGGAAAACCAACTCCAGTATTACACTCATGTGCGTAAAGGTGGTGAGATTGGAAAGAACGAAAAATTAAAAACTGTGTATATAACAGAGAAAGAAAAAAACGAGGGGGAAAGTGCTTTCAAAAAAACAAAAAAGGAATTAATTAATGAAATAAGTTCTACACTGGAACAATTCAGGACAGCAGGTGTTGAATGTCAGGAAATGGAGGAGGAATTTCGAAAAGTAAAAAATGGCCGAAAGGACGGTATCCTTCACTTGTTGCAGACTGTAAATGAGCTTAAATCCACACTTCAGGAGCAGTTTTGCATTTCAGAAAATACTTTTGAACCTGGTAAGAAGCTTACTTTTTGAAATATGGTTCTGGACCTCTTATAAAATGTAGCCGAGCGTTTCTGTGGGTCCTCAATGTAAACATGCTTTATTTTCCCTCTGTGGTGTTGATGGGCTCTGCTGGCCTGTCCACGAATGTTTTTCCCGGGGTTTAGCTTTCTCTTTTTCCCTTGAAATCTCCTTCCTTCCTCACTAGAGGTTTCGGAACTGCTCTGAAAACGAAAAAAAAAAATATTATGGTTCCACCTACTGGGCATGGCAACCGAAAAGATAATGAAAGAGTCAATGACTCTGTAGCTCAACTTGGATATGACAGGAATTAGTACTTGCTGTGACCAAGACAACTGCATAATGAATATGACAGGAATTAGTATTTGTTTTGGCCCAGTCAACAATAATAAAAGAATTACAAGGTGACTGTAATGGACTACAGATTAAGACCAATCATTGTAGATTATTATTTTTGTGTGGAAATTTTCAGTCCCAAACAAAATATTTTCAGACTAAAATTTTTTCTTCTTCTTCTTAAAATTGACCAAAATGCATCAAAACACAAAAAACTAATTTCCGGATTTTGGTCCAAAATTTTCTAAGTCCCACCCTGACCCCTAATTTGCATAATTTATTCACGAGAAAAACTCTGTATTATATGTAATGTATCCCATGGTACTAAACATTCATACAAAAATTTATTCAAATCAGATCTTTCATTTGGAAGTTCTGCGCAAAAATCTGATTGCACTTAATTTTGAACAAAATGGCTGCTAGCGGCCATCTTGAATTTCAGACTGGACCCAAAAACACTCCTCGTCCCACAGTGATAACAAAGGTACCCAAGAAGTTTCGTGAAGATCGGTTCATAAATACGGCCTCTAGCCCGAGCCGTATTGGGATTTGCACTCACAGTGCTGAAAGTAACACTAAATAAATCAAAGTTAGCCTAATTTGCATAATTTAAGCACAAGAAAAAAACCTGTAATAGTAATGTATCCCATGGTACTAAACATTCATACAAAAAATTATTCAAATCAGAGCTTTCATATGGAAGTTCTGTACAAAAACAGATTTCGGCATCGTCGGTACAAAATGGCTGCTGGCAGCCATCTGGAATTTGGGACTGCACCCAAAAACACTCGTTCTCGTCCCACGGTCATAACAAAGGTACCCAAGAAGTTTCGTAAAGATTGGTTCATAAATACGATAAATACGGCCTCTAGCCCGAGCCATAGCAGCTTGGCACTTACAGCTCTGAAAGTAACACTGAATAAATCAAAGTTAGTCTAATTTGCATAATTTACGCACGAGAAAAAAACCCGTATTATATGTGATGTATCCCATGGTACTAAACATTTATACAAAACTTTATTCAAATCAGAACTTTCATACAGAAGTTCTGTACAAAAAACTGATTTTTGCATCATCGGTACAAAATGGCCGCTGGCAGCAATCTTGAATTTCGGACCACAACTAAAAACACTCGTTCCCGTCCCAGGGTCATAACAAAGGTACACAAGAAGTTTCGTAAAGATCGGTTCATAAATACGACCTCTAGCCCGAGCCATAGCCAATTGTTGACGTACGGACGGACGGACGGACGGACGGACGACGGGCCATGACAATAGCTCAAATTTGACTTCTTCAAAGTTGAGCTAAAAATGGGTATAACTTTCGAACTAATCACGGCATAGGGATGCGGTTGGTGTCAAAATGACGGGTGTCGCACGTACTTTACGACCTATCAGGTGAGGACTGGATGTCGCGCTTACAAATTAACATTTCTGCCCCAAACATGAAAAATTGACCTTCACTTCTGACATTCAATTTGGGATTTCCAATTGAAAGACTAAGATCATACATATGTAACTATTGTAAACAAAACTTTGGCAAAATCATTCTCATTTGCATTCTCTTCCACAGGTTATCTCATATCTGGCGATGAATCCGACGAAGATACGTTCGAATCATCAGTCTAAACCTTTCCATTGAACCTGGCGGTAAGAATAGTGTTTGATTAATCAGCAATGCAATACATTTAACATTTTTGAAACTCACCATTTTGAAGTTAGTTTTCCAATAAAGCGCTGATGGCTTGTGACTCTGTCAGATTGGATTTACAAAGTAGCTTGATGAAGAGGTCTCTTTTATTCAATATCGTCTTCTTTGTTGCAAACATCATACATTTCCCGTGCAGTTACTCGACAGTAAAAATCACGATTTACGACTGTTTTCCGGTGTCGTAGAAATTTCTCGGCGATCGTGCACTATTACCTAATACTCGAGTTTGTACCTACCTTGGTTTATCTCGCGCACGCGCAATAGTCACATCCTTTTAATTTGATGATGAAGCTGCTAGGTGGTAAAATTCTCGACGAAAAAGATTCAAAAACATGTTTTATTTACCGGATGAAGTGTAGTCATCACCTAAATACCGAATACAAATAGATATTAAATGTCAAATTACTTATCAGTGCAGCAGTGAAATTCAATGTTCAATGTGTACAAATGTTCAGCCGATTTGAGTGTTGTGAATTTTGATAGCGGTTTGTTGCGATTTTTTGCGAAACATATGTAGTTTGGAAAAAAGGACGTTTCAAACCAGAACCCATAGCTCGAACGAGCTATTATAGCCGGATCTGGCTATTATAGCTCGATTTTAACTTGTGCCTGACCTGTTTATTTTCCATTAAATACGTGGTGACTTTAGTTGAAATCTTATACATACTAAATTAAAATAAATTCATTAAACAAAAATAACATGTTTTGTTTTTATGTGTTTGTTGTATTCTGCATGTGATTTTATTGTATTACATCAATATAAAATATATTGCTATCTTTGATAGTGATAAAATTTTATTCCGTTTTTATGACAATTTATCTCCAGCGATAATGTACATTTTCGGCGAATCACCTCATTGCATTATGCTAAACTGATTTTATTTTATCGATATTTGCCCTTGATTGATAGCAACAGTATTTGGTGTCATTTAACACCACCAGTATGTTGTAGATTCTGAGCTCCTCCTCATCGTGTACGAATACGCCCAAACCGGCCTCCAGCCAAACCGGCCTCCGACATTTTGGCCCAAACCGGCCTCCACATTTTTACCCAAACCGGCCTTCAATATTTTCATCGTTGGCGATGGTCAGACTCTTTGCAATTTACCGCTGACTAGATTAGCCATCGCATGTACAAACAAAATAACCTAAAAACATCCCGGCAATATTCAAACAAGTCACTCATCGGTGAAATCAAACAGTAAATCAAACAATAAATCAAAGTAATCAAGGACAATTAACCTATTCAACATGTAATTAAACACCAACAGTATCCATAAAAACAGGAATAATTTTACATAAATATTCACAGGAGATATTCATAAATGTCAAAATATTAATTTAATGTAACAAAAATAATAAATAATTTTGTAATACAAGGTCTAAAACAGATAATTAAACACGTGTACGAAACGCTCACTTCGTGTACGAAACGTCCAATTTTTGTGTACGAAACGTCTTATTTGTGTACGAATCGTCGCGTGTACGAAACGTCTTGTGTACGAAACGTCAGTAAACCATGCATTAGACCTAAACTTGCTAAAGTGCCGTAGGCCTACATTTACTGGTAAAGAATAGGGTACCAACCAAATTTCGAGATAACTGCTTTTATCTGCGTTTTGATTGGAAGATATTTTTCCATGCTCTGATTGAAAGATAATTTTATCATTGCTTTGATTGGAAGATATATTTATGGCGTCGTTGTTTTCCGGAATTTATCCGAGGAGTTACGGAAATTGCTGCGTTCATTTTTATTTTTTTCACAAATAGCGTGTGGCATTTATTGTTACTATTACCATCTGTTAGTAGCCACAACAAGAAAATACAGCAGTGCTGTGCAAAAATAGAACGATGATAATATGCCAATGCAGTTTTACTGAAAAGGCCATTTTTAAAATAATAAGACTGAGTATCACAAATGTAGTTTCATGATTCGGACCAGATTTGTATATAGGACGTTTCGGCCCCAGATCTGTGGACGATTCTGACCATATTTCTGGCCAATTCGGACCAGACTATTGGACGCTTCGGTCCATGTTTGTGGACGATTTGGACCAGGTTTCTGGGCGATTTGCCCAACAGACACACAAACTACACAAGCCAGCACAGACATACACACTTCACAAGACAGCACAGACTTGTCGTTTGAAGTAAATAGGCCTACAGCTTTATGTGCCAATTTCAATAAGCCATTTTCATTAATTTCATTGAAAAAAATACCGACGTACCAGTATTGTTTATAGTTGTCACAACAGATAATTCTGAGAGTAATTATGAAACAGCTAATCCTGTGCTTCTGGGTTTTTGCAATGCATTTTAGGTCCGCATACCGAGTTTGGTCAAAATCGGCCCAGTAGTTAGCCTGTTGCTTAGGGGGATCTCTGGTTGCTAATGATGTCACGTGACGTCAACATTGATCTATCTGTTTTCATTTGCAATGCATTTTGGGTCCGTATACCGAATTTGGTCAAATCGGCCCATTAGTTAGCCCTAAGGCTGTCACGATTATGAATTTTCATAATCGATTATTTTGTCATAAAAATCGACGGTTATTCGATTATTTATGGTTAATATTTCTGTCTCGTTTCCCAGAACTTCGTCTATGAAATAACTTGTGAGGCATTAAAAATTAAAATATCCTAATCGTAAATGATGCAAACGGACACCAAACATTGAAAAATTTGACAAAACAGAATCTACATCGCATTGATTCAAACTTCAAATCATAGAAAAATGCATACTAAACTCACTAATGGCCCCATCTGCACTCAATGCGTAATGATTATGAATTTAGCCTCAGGGAATGTCAAGTCAACAAAGCTTTACACGTGGAAATGAAACTTCCGGTTGCAGTAAATCGAAGAACAAAATAAATCATCATACTTTAAAAATAAATAACATGGCATTTCAAAGTTTTTCCCTCTTTACTTTCCATATGTTAAAATTGCTTATCAAGTATCAAATTGATAAAACAAAAACAACTCAACACTCGACGATGTCTTATTGGCAAGGAATACAATTAAACCATTGACAGTAAGGCATCATCGAGTGTTATGTTTTTTTTGTTAAATTGTTATCACCGCTAATGGTAGTGAGCCAGCGATGCTGGAACCGGAAAGTTCGACCCATGAATGATAATGATTCAGCCCCTGTTCAGTGTGAAAATGCTTTCCCTTTGGGGGGCTCAATTTTTCCAGGGATTTATTTTATTGAAAATGCTTCCAGATTTCTGACTGTCTTCGCGAGGACATTTTGACAGAATATTTTTCAGGCACGTTTTACTTCGACTTTTATAAATTTTATGTATCGGTTGGAAATTGAGTAATTTGAGTTCAGAAGGAGGGGAAAGATTAAAGACATGCAATCGACAGCATGCTTTTGATACTCGGCAGAAGAATACAACCTCGTAACAACGTTGATGTTTTTTTGGCAGGTCACATGACTCACATCAAAGGCATGAGAAGTATTGGGAACTGAGTGGTCACGCATACGATGATGACTGGGTTTCGGCTAACTTTAACTCGCGTGGTGCTGCGACTTGAAGCTGTATATTGGTTTTATGTTTTAACCCTGTTCACACACACATTTTTTGTCGAAATAGGTCCTTTATGTGAAACAATAGCTTGTGAATCAATATTTCCCCTTTGTTTAACAAAAAAGGTATGACAGCACATGTCCAGTCAAATAATCGATCATTGAAAAAAATCGTCGATTATGACCTCAATCGACGGTTGATTGATTTTTCGATCATTCGTGACAGCCTTAGTTAGCCCGTTGCTAAGAGAGCACTCTGGTTGCTAGGGAAATCACGAGACGGAAACTTTGATCTGTCTGTTTTCATTTGCAATGCATTTTGGGTCCGTATACCTAATTTGTTAAAAATCGGCCCAGTAGTTAGCCCGTTGCTAAGGGGGTGCTCTGGTTGCTAGAGAAGTCACATGCCGTCAACATTGATCTTCTGTTTTCATTTGCAATGCATTTTGGGTCCGTATACCGAATTTGGGCAAAATCGGCCCAGTAGTTAGCCCGTTGCTAAGGGGGCGCTCTGGTTGCTAGGGAAGTCACGTGATGTCATCGTTGATCTATCTGTTTTCATTTGCAATGCATTCTGGGTCTGTATACTGAATTTGGTCCAAATCGGCCCAGTAGTTAGCCCGTTATAGGGCGCGCTCTGGTTACTTGGGAAGTCACGAGACGTCAACATTGATATGTCTGTTTTTATTTGCAATGCATTTTGGGTCCGTATACCGAATTTGGTCAAAATCGGACCAGTAGTTAGCCCGTTGCTAAGGGGCGCTCTGGTTGCTAGGGAAGTAACGCGACGACTCCATTGACCTGTCTGTTTCGTTTGCAATGCATTTTGGGTCCATATACCGAATTTGCTCAAAATCGGACCAGTAGTTAGCCCGTTGCAAAGAGGGCGCTCTGGTTGCCAGGGAAGTCACGTGTCGTCATCATTGATCTATCTGTTTTCATTTGCAATGCATTCTGGGTCCGTATACCGAATTTGGTCCAAATCGGCCCAGTAGTTAGCCCGTTATAGGACGCCCTCTGTTTGCTAGGGAAGTCACAAGACGTCAACATTGATATGTCTGTTTTTATTTGCAATGTATTTTGGGTCCGCATACCGAATTTGGTCAAAATTGGACCAGTAGTTAGCCCGTTGCTAAGGGGCGATCTGGTTACTGGGGAAGTCACACGGCGACACCATTGACCTGTCTGTTTTCGTTTGCAATGCATGTTGGGTCCATGTATCAAAAGTAGTTTGCCCGTTGCTAGGGGGTGTGCTTTACTTGCTATGGACATCACGTGACATAATCAGTGACCCATTATCCCCCATCTCCCCCCCCCCCCCCCCCCCATCCCCCCCTCCCCTCACCCAATATATTAAGGGCCCATTGACCCAGTGAGGGTGAAAGCAATGGTGGACAGCCATCACTTGTTCTTGCGTCCGAGTATCCTTGAAAAAATATACATGTAACCTCATTTGTCCCGGATCCTTTGGGAAAAATCCCTAAAAGTTTAATTAGCCAGAGTCATTCTCGTGAAGTCTTATCTCGTTGACTACTCCCAACGTAAATAAATCATTTCTTCAATTGTGAATGTCAATTTCCGCCATGCGCAAACATGTCAGCGTCCTTGTGAACCACTTCCGTTGAAAAATTTTGAAGTTGATGCCTTGGAGATGAGTTTTGCTTTGAGTTCATACAAACGGTACATACGTGTTGCCTAATAGCTTGCTTTCGCTCGCTATGAATTACGTTAGACCAAGAAAAAACGCAGCCCCAAAGGATTCTATTGTATCGTAAAATTGAAAGAAAATGCTTCTAGCTGCCGCCGGTAGTTTTCGTCATGTTGTTTTACCAAAATGAAACCTAAAGAATGTAACTAAAGCACAAAACTAACCAAATGAAACTACAATATTCCTCTATTCAATTCAAAAGTATGAGCCAAAAAAATAAATAGATTGCAATTGCCGCATGGCGAAATAAAGTGAAGTTCATAAAACAGTACACAATGGCACGACTGATGTGAGTTGGTTATATGCAAAATTGCTCCCGGTCTTGGGTTATAGATCAAAACGGTAGGCTGATTACCAGAAAACAGAATTCTAAACGACAATGTCATCAGGCCTTTCATCTCTGCCTTTTGTTGAAGGCAAAACATAGCAAAGAAAGGGTGTAACATACATGTAAAACGATTTTTTCTCAAAATTGACCTTTATTGTGAGTTATCAATTTAAAAACAGAAATATAGATAATGCATGTACATACATGTACAGTCTTTTGTCCGGTAACGGTTTTTGCCCGGTTACGCAAATCTCATAAAAACAATTTAGTTCTTTTAAAAACTAAAATGTCATGAAGAAAAATAATGGCTGTTATTTGTTAATACATTATCCATGTTTAAAAAAATATTGGTTATAACATTACTCAAATTTAATGTTTGGCTATTTTTTTTAAGAGATTCTAACTGGCGTCATTTCTGTGTCCTAATTTCGTTGCAAACAAAAATTCAGAAAAAATATTTGTCGATGTGTGTCTGTTTCTTTGCATAAGATTCCGAAAAATGCAATGTAAAAGTGTTTTGCCATAACACATGCCTATAAGTACAAGAACTGTTGAGACTGGGAGTAGTATATTTACATTATGTTTTAAAATTGGCTGTTTTATACTTTTGGGCCATTATGTGGATAGTTTTGAGTTGAATAACTCTAATTGCCAGATTTCTCCATCAAAAGTCTAAAGTGAGTAACAAAAAAGAAGAAAAGAAAAAAAGTGTATTTTAGTAGTTAACTGGTAAAGTGCTGAGTTTTTTCTGACAACAAATCAAAGCTCATCATATACTGCTCTATTACTTTCAATTGGATAGTGCCTTATAGGCACTATCCAATTAAATGTCAGAGAGCAAGGTATTGTATAAAAAATCTGATTCATATCACAGACAATAAAGGTTTCCTCAGGCAGAATGTAGCTACAGACAGTTATGCCTGTCACTTTTAGTAAAGCCCAAAATAGGGCTTCCAGCACTCTACCAGTTAAAAATCAACTTGAATTCCCGTTCTTTTTAAAATATTCAGAGAATTGTACGGTCTAGTAATAGGAGGTGCCCCCGCCCCCTCCCCCCAATGCAGGGTGCATAAACGGGGATGCGTGTGTCAAGGGTCTATCACTATGCTATGCAGCCCCTCCACAACTTTGATATTCAGGTTTAAAGAAATGGGAATTTTGTGGCTTTGTATCCACTAATGTCGAGGGGGGGGGGGGGAGGGGGTGTGCATGGGGCAACTGCCTTGGGGCAGGGCTGAGGAATTTTTGATGTTTGAAATTTCAAAGGTGTAAGTACATGTAGACCTATGGATACGTCTGAACTGAAAGTTGTGGGAAGGCTTTTGATGTGGAGGTGGCAAGAATACGTAGTTGCATTACTGACAAGGTTCCATTCATTTAAAAAAAACAGTTGTTGCAGTTTATTGGTTTTCCACCGGTCTTCCTGAATTGTGGTGGTCACGATTCTCTTTGGAGGAAGAAATACACAAAAATACAGGTACGGGTAATAAATCACCCAAATTGTAAGGAGATAATTGAGTAGATATTGTCAAGAAAATGCCGGAGAATGCTTCTCTTAGCACTAATTTTAAAAAAAGATTCTTTTGTGGGTAGACCCCCTCCCCTCCTCCCCCCCCCCCCCCCCCCCCCCCATTTATCTCTTTGCATCTTCGGCTATAACAGGGCCTGTAATGTCCTTTTACACATCCCCCCTTCCCAAGTCCGTCCTCGTTCTCAGTGGCCAGGGCAAATATTTTATCTAGATTTGGGATTCTCCAGAAAATGGTTGCGAGAATCCATACTTGCTACGAGTGTCCAAGGATCCCATGAGGCCTCCATAGTTGAATCTCGGTTGTATACTGATAACACACGTTAACCCTCTACCAGCACAGCTTTTAATTTTTAAAACATAAACTGAATTTGATAACGTTTTGAAACACAAACACTATTTACCAATGAAATCTTACAAATATGGCTGTCATTGGAACCGGCTCATTGAGCCGGTTCCAATGACCGCCATATTTGTACAATTTTATTTACAAAGTGTCAGGATATTACGCCATGTTAATCATGTATTGGCTATTTTGCTGCTGCTATGATAGGTACAGGGTTAAATTGACTCAATTCTTTTCATGCGAATTCTAGCAGAGGCCTAGCAGGGATGCAGCGCAAATCTACATGGATTCTTGCTGGATGTGTTGCGCGAATCTTTGCGTGAATCGATTCTCGGATTCTCGTGGAAATATAAGCCCTGGTGGCTCTGATTGTATCCCGCTGTTAACAGCAGTGAGAGTTTCTACCCGAGTAAGATATGAAGAAAATTGAACATCCAACCAATGTTTTTGCACAGTAACACACCAAATTGAGCAAATAAACCATCATAACGTACCCTCTCAAAAGGGAAAATGGGGTCACCTTGATGCTTGAATGGGGTTTTAACTTTTGCTTTCCCCCCCAAGAAAATTTTGAAATTTGCTATTAAATGGCGCCTTCTGGCGAATTTAGGATAGAAATTTAGTTTATTTTTGCCCCGTCAAAATGACATTTTTTACAATTTGTCGCCACAACCAGCGACGTGGAAATCCCCCCCCACCAAAAGAAATAAACAAATAAATAATAAATTACCACACTCTCGTGACTTTCATCGCCCCCATCCTTTGTGGATTTTTAGCTCAACTTTGACGAAGTCAAATTTGAGCTATTGTCATGGCCTGTCGTCCGTCGTCCGTCTGTCCGTACGTCAACAATTGGCTATGGCTCGGGCTAGAGGTCGTATTTATGAACCGATCTTTACGAAACTTCTTGTGTACCTTTGTTATGACCCTGGGACGGGAACGAGTGTTTTTAGGTGTGGTCCGAAATTCAAGATGGCTGCCAGTGGCCATTTTGTACCGATGATGCAAAAATCAGTTTTTTGTACAGAACTTCTGTATGAAAGTTCTGATTTGAATAAAGTTTTGTATAAATGTTTAGTACCATGGGATACATCACATATAATACGGGTTTTTTTCTCGTGCAGAAATTATGCAAATTAGACTGACTTTGATTTATTTAGTGTTACTTTCAGAGCTGTAAGTGCCAAGCTGCTATGGCTCGGGCTAGAGGCCGTATTTATGAACCGATCTTTACGAAACTTCTTGGGTACCTTTGTTATGACCGTGGGACGAGAACGAGTGTTTTTGGGTGCGGTCCGAAATTCCAGATGGCTGCCAGCTGCCATTTTGTACCGACGATGCAGAAATCTGTTTTTTGTACAGAACTTCCATATGAAAGCTCTGATTTGAATAATTTTTTGTATGAATGTTTAGTACCATGGGATACATCACATATAATACGGGTTTTTTTCTCGTACGTAAATTGTGCAAATTAGACTAATTTTGATGTTTTTTGGGGTTACTTTCAGCACTGTAAGTGCAAATGCCAATACGGCTCGGGCTAGAGGCCGTATTTATGAACCGATCTTTACAAAACTTCTTGGGTACCTTTGGTATCACCGTGGGACGAGAACGAGTGTTTTTGGGTCCGGTCCGAAATTCAAGATGGCCGATGGCAGCCATTTTGTACAAAATTAGGTGCAATCAGATTTTTGCACAGAACTTCCATATGAAAGCCCTGATTTGAATAATTTTTTTGTGTGAATGTTTAGTACCATGGGATGCATCACATATAATACGGGTTTTTTTCTCGTGCAGAAATTATGCAAATTAGATGAACTTTGATTTTTTCAGTGCGACTTACACACAGTAAGTACACATGTCAATACGGCTCAGACTAGAGTCTGTATTTATGAACTGATCTTCACGAAATGTCTTGGGTACCTTTGTTATCACCTTGGGACGAGAACGAGTGTTTCTGGGTGTGGTCTAAAATTCAAGATGGCTGCCAGTGGCCATTTTGTACCGAAATTAGGTCTAATCAGTTTTTTGTACACAACTTCTATACAGCTCAGACTAGAGGCCATATTTATGAACCAATCTTTACGAAACTTCTTGGGTACCTTTGTTATCACCATGGGATGAGAGCGAGTGTTTTTGGGTGTGGTCCGAAATTCAAGATGGCCACCAGCAGCCATTTTGTACCAAAATGAGTGCAATCAGTCTTTTGTATAGAACTTCTGTATGAAAGTTCTGATTTTAATAAATTTTTGTATGCTTGTTTAGTAACATGGAATACATCACATATTGTAAGGGGTTTTTTTTCGTGCAGAAATTATGCAAATTAGATGAACTTTGATTTATTCAGTGCAACTTACACAATGTAAGCACACATGTCAATATGGCTCAGGGTAGAGGCTGTATTTATGAACCGATATTCACAAAACTTCTTGGGTACCTTTGTTATCTCCTTGGGATGAGAATGAGTGTTTCTGGGTACGGTCCAAAATTCAAGATGGCTGCCAGTGGCCATTTTGTACCGAAATTAGGTCCAATCAGTTTTTTGTCACAAGTTCTATACAGCTCGTATTTATGAACTGATCTTCACAAAACTTCTTGAGTACTTTTGTTTTCACCTTGGGACAGGAACGAGTGTGTTTTGGGGTGCCTTTGTTATCACTGTGCTATGAGAACAAATATTTTGGGGTTCAGTCAGACCCACTCTGGGACTCAAAGATTTTTTCTAGTTCAGCATCTGACTGTCACCCACCTTTACAATACTTTACCTATACAGGCAACGGTCAGTATTTATGTACAGACCGTTACAATACTTTATATGTACCTTTGTTATCAGGTCATTACCTAGATGTTTGTCATTGCTGTGTGACATACTATACATGTACATGTCTTTGTCTTGACAAGTTGAGCTACAGTGTCATTGACACTTTCATTCTGAAGTTTATCCCAAGATTTAAACAGAGAGAGGTCTAAAAACTAATTTTCTCTGTTAAATGAATGTAGAGTTATTCATAATGCCATGTGATCCTATTCGACTATTAATTTGAAGTTAACATGTACAAAACAATAGGCGACTGAGAGTCGGTAAACAAAAGAAGCTTCAAACAATAACAAGTAGTATTTCTATAATGTCACTGGTTGCTTATACTCCCTGTCGTGACTCGTCTTATTAAAAGATTATTGTCACAGGTTTTAATTACTGAACAAACTATTGCAGTCATCTTCACCAGTGCAAGTTCAATACACTTTATGAGATGTGCCCACTGTATCCACAGTCGATTGTTAGTGGGAGTTTGCGACAAATTTGTTACATTCTTCTTGGTTTGCAGGACTCTATTGAAAGGTTAATAATTTGTCTTCAATGCCTTGAATGAGATGTTGGACTGCATAGGTTAATTATGATGCGTACATTCAGGGGTGGAGTTTCCCCTCGCACAGTTTCTTATTTTAGTTCAGAAGTTTGTTGACTAACTTTTTTTAAATATATTTTTTTCTACCTTCACACTGAGCTTGATTTTCCCAGTTTTCTCTCTGGTATAAATAATTAACATTTCCTCACTCATCTCAACATGGACAGCCAGCCTGTTTATTACCATGGAAACCAAAATAGTTCCATTGCAGGGCTTATATTTCATCTAAATTTGTGAGAATCCATTTGGATTCTCGTGAAAATGGTTGCGAGAATCCATACAAACTATGAGTGTCCTTTATCCCATGATGCCACCATGTTTGAACCACTGCTGTATACTGATAACACATGTTAACCTTTTACCCAACACACCTTTTAATTTTTAAAACTAAATTTGATAATTTTTAAACAATAAATAATAAATAAATGATAAAATAATTAAATGAACAGTATTTACCAATAAAATCTTACAAATATGGCTGTCGTTGGAACCGGCTCAATGACAGCCATATTTGTAAGGTTTTATTGACAAAGTGTCAGGATATTTCAGGTCATGTTAGCCTTCTATTGGTTAATTTGTTGCCAATGTCTGAGTTAAAGAGTTAAATTGACTCAATTTTTTTCACGCGCATCCTAGCAGAGGTGCAGCAAGAATCTACATGGATTCTCGCTGGTTTTATTGCGCAAATCTTTTTGCGGATCGATTCTCGGATTCTCGTAGAAATATAAGCCCTGCATTGCAGTCAGCGATTGACAGAATCTATTTATAGGCTGACTGATCTTATTTACCCTTAATTAACAGGACTCAGATTTTTGATGTAGTTTTAAAAAAACTCATTTTCTGCGTTAAATGGGCGAAGAGTTATTCTATTGACAAGTGATTGTGCTGGAATGATAATTTCAAGTTAACATATCCACAACAATAGGCCACTGAAAACATTAGAAGGTTCATACAATAATTGGTAGCTGTTTGATTATGTCACTAATCCCCTGTGTTGACTGTGTCATTATTAAATGATTATTGCCATTGGTTTTAATTCCTGCACAAACTACAGTAGAATTCTCTTAATTGGATATCCATTTTGCCAGTGAAAATTATTCAATTAACAGGAGTGTACAATTAACAGGGATTTGGTCAGTTTCCTGTGTGCTGGAGGTAAACTGAGCATTTTTCCTATTATATCTTGTTTGAAAGAGCTCATAGAGCTCTGTCAAACAAGATATAATAGAATAAATGCCTGTATTGAATGTAGTGAGACCAAAAAGGTTGATAAATAAGGGGAATTTGGAGCGTGTCACAGTAACTTTTTCGACATATTACAAAAATTTATATACAATTAACAGGAGTTTACTCTGCAACCCATATGCAATTAACAGATCAAATTTGTACTGAAGGTATGGTAAATGGTTTTGTGTTTGAAAATGATATTCAATTAACAGGGATATACAATTAAGAGATATCCAATTAAGGGGCTCCACTGTACTGTAATCACACAGCATCTGATTTCACTGGGAAGCCGTCTTGCTAATGTTTTAAGGTTTTTTTGCAGTTTCACTGAACTTGAGATATTATCTGAGTTGAATTTACACTCTGTGGGTGTTTCCAAATCCGTACAATATCCATGTACTGCTTCTAGGTTATGAACCACTAAATAAGTGAACACGTGACTTGGAGCATTTGACACTCAAAGTTGTGAGTAGGATTAAATAGGACTGATCAGATGATTGGTTAAATATATTTTGACTTTGAAACCATTAATTAAAATTTTGATTTGTCCACTTTTAAATAGAAAGAATTAATAAGTTTGTTTGTAATTTGGTGCCGGAATGTGTGAGAATCTGTCAAAAACATGAGGCATGGAAAAAAAAGTGTGAAGGTCATTCAGTGCAAGACCATACGGTAGTTGTGAAAATTCGAAATTTAAACTGAAATTTCATGTGGCAACATATATTTTTTTCCAGTTTATTTTTTTCAAAAGTTGATGTACTTTGTGGATGTGTAGGTATTATTAGCTCAACTTTGGCGAAGCCAAATTTGAGGTATTGTCATGGCCCGTCGTCCGTCCGTCGTGCCGTGAACACGGCTCGGGCTACAGGCCGTATTTTTTAAGCAATCTTTATGAAACTTCTTGGGTACCTTTGTTATCACCGTAGAACGAGAACGAGTGTTTTTGGGTCCGGTCCGAAATTGAAGACGGCCGCTGTACAAAATTAGGTGCAATCAGATTTTTGCACAGAACTTCCATATGAAAGCTCTGATTTGAATAATTTTTTGTATGAATGTTTAGTACCATGGGATACATCACATATAATACAGATTTTTTTCTCGTACGTAAATTATGAAAATTAAACTTTGATTTATTTAGTGTTACTTTCAGCACTGTAAGTGCAAATGCCAATACGGCTCGGGCTAGAGGCTGTATCTGTGAACTGATCTTTACGAAACTTCTTGGGTACCTTTGTTATCACCGTGGGATGAGAACGAGTGTTTTTGGGTCCGGTCT
Organism: Pictodentalium vernedei; assembly: GCA_031216915.1. NCBI lineage: Eukaryota > Metazoa > Mollusca > Scaphopoda > Dentaliida > Dentaliidae > Pictodentalium > Pictodentalium vernedei. Next base: position 24,299,604 of record CM062289.1, read on the forward strand.
GAAATTCAAGATTTCCGCTGGCAGCCATTTTGTGCAAAATTAGGTGCAATCAGATTTTTGAGCAGAACTTCCATATGAAAGTGCTGATTTGGATAATTTTTAGCTCATCTTGACAAAGTCAAGCTGAGCTAATCTCATTGCTCTCCATCCGTCATCTGCCCGGCGTCCGTCAACACCATGTTTTGGTCTTCTCCTCCAAAGCCACTGGGCCAATTCAAGCGAAAGTTTGTGTGAGTGATGGTCCCAAAGGGGCATTGCATTTTTGTTCAACTCAATATGCCCAGCCCCAAAGGGAGGGAGTGGGGGAAAAAGCACCAAAATATTTTAAAAATCTTTTTCTCATGAGCCAGTGTGTACAATGACTTGATATTTGCTATCAAGCTTCCTTTTGAGGTGTACAATCAAGTTTGTTCAAACAAAGTTCGTGAAGCAATATTTGGCTTTGTAATGGGAGGGGTTTTCTGAACCAATTCTCCGGTTTGAAACAAATTTGGTATGTGGTATTAGTGGGTTATAAGTACTTGACCCATGTAAAAAAAAAATTCCCGCATCCCCATGGGAACCCTGGGAGCTAAAAATAGAAATATTTTCAAACGCCCATATTTCCCAAACCACACGGAACAGAGAGCTGTTATTTGGTATGAAGTATCCTTAGGACCAGGAGAATTAAATGGTAAAAAAAATTGCCATCGGTTATGTAAGGGTTTTCTGTAATGAGCATCGAAAAAATGCTGAGTCAGCATATTTGCAAAAATTAAAAAAAAAATCATTTCTCCAGAACCAATCATCAGAATCTTTTGACATTTGGTATACAGCTTTCATAGGGGGGTCAGATACAAGTTTGTTAAAATAAAGCCCATTGGTTCATAGTTGGGCTCATTACAGGAGCCCAAACTTTTTACATAGGGTAATATAGGGAATATTCTTTAAAAATCTTCTTCTTCAGAACCACCACTCAGAATCTTTTAATGTTTGGTATACATCATTGTTATGAGGGTCAAATTCAAGATTGTTCAAACCAAGTCCCTAGTTTAATATTTGGGCTTCCTATGGAAGCCCAAATTTTAACTTTGTTCAATATGAGGGATAATTTTTAAAAATCTTTTTCTTCAGTTCCACCAGTCATATTTGGTATGGAACATCTCTTGGTGGGGGAGGGGGGGGGGTCAGATTCAAGTTTGTTCAAATCAGATTCCTAGGTTTATCTTTGGGCTTGCTATGGTAGCCCAAATTTTTACTTAGTGCGATATGAGGACATTTCTTTAAAAATCTTCTTCAGTTTCACCAGTCAGAATGCTTTCATATTTGGTATGCAACATCTCTTGGGGGGGGGGGGGGGGGGGGGTCAGATTCAAGTTTGTTCAAATCAGATTCCTAGGTTTATATTTGGGCTTGCTATGGTAGCCCAAATTTTTACTTAGTGCGATATGAGAACATTTCTTTAAAAATCTTCTTCTTCAGATCCACCAGTCGGAATGCTTTCATATTTGGTATACAACATCTCTTGGGGGGGGGGGGGGGGGGGGGGTCAGATTCCAGTTTGTGCAATCCGAGTGCCAGGGTTAATATTTGGGCTCCATATGGGAACCTGAAATTTATCTTAGTACCATATGAGGGAATTTCTTCAAAAATCTTCTTCAGATCCAAAAGTGAGAATGCTTTCATGTTTGGTATACAACATCTCCAGGGGGGTCAGATTCAAGTTTGTTCAAATCGGAGCCATAGGTTAATATTTGGGCTTGCTATGGTAGCCCAAATTTTAACTTAGTGCAATATGAAGAAATTTCTTTAAAATTTCTCTTCAGATCCAACAGTCAGAATGCGTTCATTTGGTACACAACATCTCTAGGGAAGTCAGATTCAACTGTGTTCAAATTGAGATCCTGGGTTAATATTTGGGCTCCCTATGGGAGCCGGAATTGGCCATTTTTCTGAAGAATTAAAAATGTTGTATCCTGTACCCTCTGGAGGTGTGTAACTAAGATTAATCCACATAGGTTGTATCAAGGGGCTTCATACGGGAGCTCTACATTTTACATTAGGATCAACTGAAGAAAAGGCATGATGCCCAGATTATTTTTGTCACTCCTGAGGGACTCAAGGATTGAGAGTGTAGCCTATGGATATGGATTGCTTAATGTAGACTCATTCTTGGACTCTGTTTATATTGTGTTCTTTTCAAGATGAGAGCTTCAGGCCCCGTGGGCCCTCTTGTTTGTATGAATGTTTAGTACCATGGGATACATCACAGATAATACGTTTTTTTATCTCGTGCATAAAATTAAATTATAGTAATTAGACTAACTTTGATCTATTTAGAGATGCTTTCAGCACTGTAACTGCAAATGCCAATACAGCTTGGGCTAGAGGTTGTATTTATGAACTGATCTTTACGAAACTTCTTGAGTACCTTTGTTATCACCGTGGGACGAGAACGAGTGGTTTTGGGTACGGTCCGAAATTCAAGATGCCTCCAGCAGCCATTTTGTATTTTAGTTAGTGCAATCAGTTTTTTGTACAGAACTTCTGTATGAAAGTTCTGATTTGAATAATTTTTTGTACAAATGTTTATTAACATGGAATACATCACGTATAATAACAATCAGTTTTTTGTACCCAACTTCTATATGGCTCAGGCTAGAGGCCGTATTTATGAACCGATCTTTACGAAACTTCTTGGGTACCTTTGTTATCACCATGGGGCAAGAACGAGTGTTTTTAGGTGCGGTCCAAAATTCAATATGGCCGCCAGCAGCCATTTTGTACTGAAATTAGTGCAATCAGTTTTTTGTACAGAAGTTCTGTATGAAAGTTCTGATTTGAATAAATTTTTGTAATGAATGTTTAGTAACATGGAATACATCACATATAATACAGGATTTTTTCTTGTGCCGAAATTTTGCAAATTAGATGAACTTTGATTTGTTCAGTGCTACTTATACGCAGTAAGTGCACATGTCAATATGGCTAGGGCTGGAGGCTGTATTTATGAATTGATCTTCACGAAACATCTTGGGTACCTTTGTTATCACCTTGTGACAGGAGTGAGTGTTTTTGGGTGCCTTTGTTATCACTGTGCTATGAGAACAAATATTTTTGGGTTCAGTCATACCCACTCTGGGACTCAAAAGATTTCTATTCTAGTTTAGCATCTGTCACCCTACCTTTACAATACTTTACCTATATATTTGTTACAGGCTATGGTCAGCATTTATGTACAGACCGTTACAATACTTTACTTGTACCTTTGTTATCAGGTCATTACCTAGAAGTTTGTCATTGCTGTATCACATACTATACATGTACATGTCTTAAACAAGTTGAACTACAGTGTCATTGACACTTTCATTTTTCATTTCCGTCAAAAATAGTTGCCATTGGCAACGACCTCTGATGAACTTTGCAAAAACTTAGTGCAGTTATGCATCAATATTTCCCTTTGACACACCCTGCAGGGCACATTTATGATTAGATTGGTTGGAAACTTGGTGTGCTTGTGTGGAGTGATATCTATATGGGAGTTAAAATTTTCTTCCATTTCTGTCCAAAAATGTTGCCCCTGGCAACGACCTTTAAACTTAGTTTGGTCAGGCTTCAATATTTCCCTTTGGCACACCATTCAGGGCACATTTATGATCAGATCACTTTGAAACTTGGTATGTGTGTTTGGGATGACCTCTAGATGTGAGCTATTGATTTTTAGCTCAACTTTGGCGAAGCCAAATTTGAGCTTTTGTCATGGTCCGTCGTCTGTCTGTCCGTTAGTCAACAATTGGATACGGCTCGGGCTAGAGGCCGTATTTATGAACCGATCTTTACGAAACTTATTGGGTACCTTTGTTATGACCGTGGGATGAGAACGAGTGTTTTTGGGTGCGGTCCGAAATTCAAGATGGCTGCCAGCTGCCATTTTGTACCGATGATGCAGAAATCTGTTTTTTGTACAGAACTTCCATATGAAAGCTCTGATTTGAATAATTTTTTGTATGAATGTTTGGTACCATGGGATACATCACATATAATACGGGTTTTTTTCTCGTGCGTAAATTGTGCAGATTAGACTAATTTTGATGTTTTTTGGTGTTACTTTCAGCACTGTAAGTGCAAATGCCAATACGGCTCAGGCTAGAGGCCGTATTTATGAACCGATCTTTACAAAACTTCTTGGGTACCTTTGGTATTACCGTGGGACGAGAACGAGTGTTTTGGGGTCCGGTCCGAAATTCAAGATGGCCGATGGCAGCCATTTTGTACAAAATTAGGTGCAATCAGATTTTTGCCCAGAACTTCCATATGAAAGCGCTGATTTGAATAATTTTTTGTGTGAATGTTTAGTACCAAGGGATACATCACATATAATTCAGGTTTTTTTCTCGTGCAGAAATTATGCAAATTAGATGAACTTTGATTTTTTCAGTGCTACTTACACACAGTAAGTACACATGTCAATACGGCTCAGACTAGAGTCTGTATTTATGAACTGATCTTCACGAAATGTCTTGGGTACCTTTGTTATCACCTTGGGATGAGAACGAGTGTTTCTGGGTGCGATCTAAAATTCAAGATGGCTGCTAGTGGCCATTTTGTACCGAAATTAGGTCTAATCAGTTTTTTGTACACAACTTCTATACAGCTCAGACTAGAGGCCATATTTATGAACCAATCTTTACGAAACTTCTTGGGTACCTTTGTTATCACCGTGGGATGAGAGCGAGTGTTTTGGGGTGTGGTCCGAAATTCAAGATGGCCACCAGCAGCCATTTTGTAGCAAAATTAGTGCAATCAGTCTTTTATACAGAACTTCTGTATGAAAGTTCTGATTTGAATAAATTTTTGTATGAATGTTTAGTAACATGGAATACATCACATATTATAAGGGTTTTTTTTTTCGTGCAGAAATTATGCAAATTAGATGAACTTTGATTTATTCAGTGCTACTTACACAATGTGAGCACACGTGTCAATACGGCTCAGGGTAGAGGCTGTATTTATGAACCGATCTTCACAAAACTTCTTGAGTACCTTTGTTATCACCTTGGGACGAGAATGAGTGTTTCTGGGTACTGTCCAAAATTCAAGATGGCTGCCAGTGGCCATTTTGTACCAAAATTAGGTCCAATCAGTTTTTTGTCACAAGTTCTATACAGCTCGTATTTATGAACTGATCTTCACAAAACTTCTTGGGTACCTTTGTTTTCACCTTGGGACAGGAACGAGTGTGTTTTGGGGTGCCTTTGTTATCACTGTGCTATGAGAACAAATGTTTTGGGGTTCAGTCAGACCCACTCTCGGACTCAAAGATTTCTTTTCTAGTTTAGCATCTGACTGTCACCCACCTTTACAATACTTTACCTATACATTTGTTACAGGCAACGGTAGTGTTGAAACGATTAGTGATTTTCAGGAATCGACTAGTCGCCAGCAGTAATCGATTACTAATCGACTAGTCGAAGCCCCCATGTTATTGTTATCAAACACGTGTACCACCGTTCTTCCCTGGTTAAAACTAACAGTAATACTTGCAATGAAACAATGACAAGTGAAGCTTTCAAAGTCCTCAAAACCTCTTTCAGTTTAGAGAGAGAATTGATGTTGGTAGCTTCTGTTTAAAATCATTTTTTCTCAATATAGTCACTGATATTTTAATAAAATAAATCATTATTCAGTTTTTTTTTATATTATTCGTTCCATCCCATTGAATGTTAACAAAAGGAAGTGCTCTTTACACATGCGTGATGTACATCCCCTGTCGAAAATTAAGCACAGTTAACGCCCACAGCAGTCATCAGCCTGTCAACAATTGTACACCGAACACTCCCACACAACTTCTCGTATTATGACTTAACCTCTTATCTGTCCATAATTATGCATACATCGAACACGCCTACTAATTTCCATATTGTCTGCTTTGAAAATCATCACCTGACCTGATTGGGTTTCCTCTTAACTCAGTTGGAGTTCGAGGAAAAGCTAGTTTCACTTTCAATTTCCCAGAAACTCACAGATTTCCAGGAATTTGTCCGCATGTATTTACAAAATGAAAATAAAAAGCACATGGATTTTGTAATTGGTTCTTTAGTGATAACACATTGTTCCAAATACGAACTGGTATGTGTTCTTCCATAATTTCTCTTTGATGTTTCTGTAAGACATTTCGAACTTACCAGTACCTGGTGAACAAATTGATGTCCGTAGGTGGCCTAATTTCATGTCACCTTTGGGTCCTAATTTTCCTGCAGGCTGCTCCCTCGAGAATAAGCTCACCCATATATTTTTCCCTGTTTACTTCACGCACCCCTGGTCTTATTCAATCTCTGGTCAGTTGGCCAACTAGGGTTGTTATTCATGCAGTCGGAAACATCAAACGCGTTATTTCCGTGGGTTGTTTTTTGATTTCGGGAGTTTACTTGTGACGTTCGCAACAATGTTGAGTGAATTTAAGGGGATGGTGTATGGTTGGGGCAGATGTTCCGACTAATCGACTAGCAGATTTAGGGATTGACTAATTTAATAATCGCGTCGACATCGATTAGTCGGCTAATCGTTTCAACACTAGGCAACGGTCAGTATTTATGTACAGACCGTTACAATACTTTATATGTACCTTTGTTATCAGGTCATTACCTAGATGTTTGTCTTTGCTGTGTCACATACTATACATGTGCATGTCTTTGTCTTTACAAGTTGAGCTACACTGTCATTGACACTTTCACTTTTCATTTCCTTAAAAAAAATTATTGTCGTTATCACCATCCTTTGAACTTACTGCATTTGGCAGCAACTTATCCCTTTTGCACTCTCTGCAGGGTATATTTATGAATTTCTATAAAAAAGAGAGAAAAAAACTTACCACAAGCAATGACATTCAAACTTAGTGCATTTGTACATTACCATCTTCCTTTGGCATGCCTCAAAGGGTGCATTCATTATCAGGTTGTTTTGAAACTTTGTATGCTTTTGCAGGGTGACAAAGATAGGAGCTATTGATTTTCTTTTCATTTCGTCAAAAACTGTTGCTGTTAGCAACAATCTTTGAATTTATTGCTTTTGTGTATCAGCATTCTTCTTTGACCTGACCTGGCCTACAGGCCTCATTTTTCATAGGATTGTTTTTGAACTTGGTGTGCTCATTAGGCAAGACCTTTAGATAAGAGCTATTGATTAGCATTCATTTCTGTGAAAAAAGTTTCCATTTACAAGAACCTCTGAACATACTGCATTTGTGTATCAACATTCTTCCTTTAGCCAGTCTTACAGTTTACATTTAAAATTCATGGATTTCTCTGATGTTGTGCACACACGATGCTGTTATGTTGAAATTTCATCAAATAACATTGGTACCAAAATGATCTTCAATTTTGCTATTTCATTTATAACTTACCAAGTTCAAGTTTGTCAAGTTGAGCTACAGTGTTATTGACACTTTCATATAAAATTAATTTTAATTGGCTCATTTTACACATTTAAGTAGGCCCTTTTGTTGCTTTCACTAATATTTCTATTTAATTTTACTTCACTCAGATTTGTGCTTGATATCGTCGTTATCTAACGCAAAAGGAACGACTCCCCCCGACTTTGTAAATCTAGCCCAGTAACATGCATGATCAGTACTACATCTAGCCAGTAATATTATATCTCACGTGACCTTCTAGGCTCCTGATTGGACGAATGCTGCACTCCTATTTCGTGTAGTTTGCATCCACAGAACTGACCAGGCACTACGCGTTTCCTATTTTTAGCACACTACTATATCAGTTTTCTTTTCATACTGGCCGAATAAAACTAATCAGGCTAAATTTAAATATCGATTCACAGAGGCACAACATCCACAAAACGACCTGGAAAGAAATCATTGTGGAAAAATGTATCGCTTTTCCGTTGTTGAAGTCACATTTTCCGAGGCGTTCATTTTATTCCTTGAGAAGATGATCCATATCTCATTTCGATAGAGACTGATCCATACCTGGGTACAACATTCATGAGAACGCGCCCGGATATGAAAAATCGTTTGTTTCGCTGCTAATATTATTTCGCTATTTAATTGTATGTTTTGGGCAGTAAACGAATAAATAATGGAATTCATTCGAATCTTCGCAGGTTTGTATCCCGTACTGACCCATTCGGTAATGTATATGTGTGACAAATGTGTGGAAATTATCAAACTACGTTGTCAAATTTCGAAAATTATAGCTTTCATTCACGAGTTGTGCGATTCTAGAATACAGAGTTCCATTTGGGGGAAATGTTTTGTTTACCCTTGCCGGACGATTCAAAATTTGTCTTCTGCTCATATCAATAAGCCATGTTTTGGAAGAAGAAAATGTTTTTTGAAAACTAAATGGTATTTTTTTTTCTATAACACTTGTTGGTACGGCTGCTACCTTGGTAGTAGATTAACAAATCGGACAGATGTTTTTCTTGATGGGTGTTCGATATAATCAGTCCTCGGAATTAGCGACTGCATTCAGCAATGCCGTCGCAAACGCCGCAGCCGTGGGGCATGACGGCAGCATTTTCTTGCCGTCGCAAATTGGCAGCCATAATATTTTTTTACTTCACCCAATCACCTGAAGTTCGTCAGAACTGATCATCCAACCCTACATAACATATGTTTTATAGGCGTAACTGGTGTATAAAATCAATATTTGTGGAAATATCTGATATTGATTAATTTGAAAGTAAGTTTGTACAAAATGTATGTGGTTGAAAAACTGTTCATAACCAGTTGTTTTTCGTTTGTGTTTTTTCGAAAGAACCCCCTTGTTGACTGTGATGCACGTTTAAAATAACCCAGGAATTCCTGCGCAATTCCCTTTTGACGTCACACCTTACATAAATACAACCAATCAAATTCTTCGTTTCATGAAAGTATGCTAAATTGGTGTACTGGGACAATGCGACAGTTCTATTGGTCACTGATGTAATCTCAACAGAGCATGTGGTCATGTTCCATTTTAATTTTAGCATTCTCCACTTGTGGCATAATGTAAGCTGTACAATCTCAAACAAACTGAATTGGAAAACAATCAATCGGTTCAATAAAAAAATAAACGCATTGAGCACAAAACAAGGGCGAGTTGGAAAATGATTCTTGTTGTGTTTATCGGGTCAGAGTCAACTCGCCCCGGGTTGATGCGCAATGCAAATATTTTTGTCTCTAACAGTTACTGTCAAAACCGATAGGGTAATAATGCATGGGTGCGAGTTGCAACCAGCCCCTAAAATTAGGACAACCAGTCAGTCAATTGATCACTTAATCGAACTACAGCTTTCCAACTGACCATCCGCCAGTGATCTCTTGTCCATTCGAAGTCAGCTGTTCTGATTAATGATTATTATTCACTTAGTGTCATAATACTGTCATCCAATCAATTCAATTCAAACGTGCCGTCGCAGATAAAAATTTGCTGTCGCAGAATTTTTGGCGGCGGCAATGTTGTGCCGTCGTAATATTTTCCTAATTCCGAGGACTGTATAATATAAGGATTAGTGTATGTCTTGTTGTTGACTACCCCCATATAGTGCCCAGTGAGGTGGTGTAGTTCTCTCCACTTCGCGGCGGGAGCTACACCACCTCACTGGGCACTATATCAACTCCAAGCCATGCACTATTCCTTAAATATACATGATCAGCACCAAATCTAGCCCAGTAATATACATGATCAGTACCACATATAGACCAGTAATATACATGATTAGTACCACATCTAGCCAGTAATATACATGATCAGTACCAAATCTAGCCAGTAATATACATGGTCAGTACCAAATCTAGCCAGTAATATACATGATCAGTACCAAATCTAGCCAGTAATATACATGATCAGTATCAAATCTAGCTAGTAATATACATGATTAGTACCAAATCTAGCCAGTAATATACATGGATCAGTATCAAATCTAGCCCAGTAATATACATGATCAGTACCACATATAGACCAGTAATATACATGATTAGTACCACATCTAGCTAGTAATATACATGATCAGTACCAAATCTAGCTAGTAATATACATGATTAGTACCAAATCTAGCCCAGTAATATACATGATTAGTACCACATTTAGCCAGTAATATACATGATTAGTACCAAATCTAGCTAGTAATATACATGATTAGTACCAAATCTAGCCCAGTAATATACATGATTAGTACCAAATCTAGCCCAGTAATATACATGATTAGTACCAAATCTAGCCCAGTAATATACATGATTAGTACCAAATCTAGCTAGTAATATACATGATTAGTACCAAATCTAGCCCAGTAATATACATGATTAGTACCACATCTAGCTAGTAATATACATGATCAGTACCAAATCTAGCCCAGTAATATACATGATTAGTACCAAATCTAGCCCAGTAATATACATGATTAGTACCAAATCTAGCCCAGTAATATACATGATTAGTACCAAATCTAGCCCAGTAATATACATGATTAGTACCAAATCTAGCCCAGTAATATACATGATTAGTACCAAATCTAGCTAGTAATATACATGATTAGTACCAAATCTAGCCCAGTAATATACATGATTAGTACCAAATCTAGCCCAGTAATATACATGATTAGTACCAAATCTAGCTAGTAATATACATGATTAGTACCAAATCTAGCCCAGTAATATACATGATTAGTACCAAATCTAGCCCAGTAATATACATGATTAGTACCAAATCTAGCCAGTAATATACATGATTAGTACCAAATCTAGCCCAGTAATATACATGATTAGTACCAAATCTAGCCAGTAATATACATGATTAGTACCAAATCTAGCCCAGTAATATACATTAGTACCAAATCTAGCCAGTAATATACATGATTAGTACCATATCTAGCCCAGTAATATACATGATTAGTACCAAATCTAGCCAGTAATATACATGATTAGTACCAAATCTAGCCCAGTAATATACATGATTAGTACCAAATCTAGCTAGTAATATACATGATTAGTACCAAATCTAGCCCAGTAATATACATGATTAGTACCAAATCTAGTCCAGTAATATACATGATTAGTACCAAATCTAGCTAGTAATATACATGATTAGTACCAAATCTAGCCCAGTAATATACATGATTAGTACCACATTTAGCCAGTAATATACATGATTAGTACCAAATCTAGCTAGTAATATACATGATTAGTACCAAATCTAGCCCAGTAATATACATGATTAGTACCAAATCTAGCCCAGTAATATACATGATTAGTACCAAATCTAGCCCAGTAATATACATGATTAGTACCAAATCTAGCTAGTAATATACGTGATTAGTACCAAATCTAGCTAGTAATATACATGATTAGTACCAAATCCTGCCAGTACTATACATGATCTGTACCAAATCTAGCCAGTAATATACATGATCAGTACCAAATCTAGCCCAGTAATATACATGATTAGTACCACATCTAGCTAGTAATATACATGATCAGTACCAAATCTAGCCCAGTAATATACATGATTAGTACCAAATCTAGCCCAGTAATATACATGATTAGTACCAAATCTAGCCCAGTAATATACATGATTAGTACCAAATCTAGCTAGTAATATACATGATTAGTACCAAATCTAGCCCAGTAATATACATGATCAGTACCAAATCTAGCCCAGTAATATACATGATTAGTACCACATTTAGCTAGTAATATACATGATTAGTACCAAATCTAGCCCAGTAATATACATGATCAGTACCATATCTAGCCAGTAATATACATGATCAGTATCAAATCTAGCCAGTAATATACATGATCAGTATCAAATCTAGCCCAGTAATATACATGATTAGTACCAAATCTAGCCCAGTAATATACATGATCAGTACCACATCTAGCCAGTAATATACATGATCAGTATCAAATCTAGCCAGTAATATACATGATTAGTACCAAATCTAGCCCAGTAATATACATGATTAGTACCAAATCTAGCCCAGTAATATACATGATTAGTACCACATCTAGCTAGTAATATACATGATTAGTACCAAATCTAGCTAGTAATATACATGATTAGTACCAAATCTAGCCCAGTAATATACATGATTAGTACCACATTTAGCCAGTAATATACATCATCAGTACCAAATCTAGCCAGTAATATACATGATCAGTATCAAATCTAGCCCAGTAATATACATGATCAGTACCACAACTAGCCAGTAATATACATGATCAGTACCAAATCTAGCCAGTAATATACATGATCAGTACCAAATCTAGCCAGTAATATACATGGTCAGTACCAAATCTAGCCAGTAATATACATGATCAGTACCAAATCTAGCCAGTAATATACATGATCAGTACCACATCTAGCCAGTAATATACATGATCAGTACCACATCTAGCCCAGTAATATACATGATCAGTACCAAATCTAGCCAGTAATATACATGATCAGTACCACATATAGACCAGTAATATACATGATTAGTACCACATCTAGCCAGTAATATACATGATCAGTACCAAATCTAGCCAGTAATATACATGATCAGTATCAAATCTAGCCCAGTAATATACATGATCAGTACCACATCTAACCAGTAATATGCATGATCAGTACCAAATCTAGCCAGTAATATACATGATCAGTACCAAATCTAGCCAGTAATATACATGGTCAGTACCAAATCTAGCCAGTAATATACATGATCAGTACCAAATCTAGCCAGTAATATACATGATCAGTACCACATCTAGCCCAGTAATATACATGATCAGTACCACATCTAGCCCAGTAATATACATGATCAGCACCAAATCTAGCCCAGTAATATACATGATCAGTACCACATATAGACCAGTAATATACATGATTAGTACCACATCTAGCCAGTAATATACATGATCAGTACCAAATCTAGCCAGTAATATACATGATCAGTACCAAATCTAGCCAGTAATATACATGATCAGTACCACATCTAGCCCAGTAATATACATGATCAGTACCACATCTAGCCAGTAATATACATGATCAGTACCAAATCTAGCCAGTAATATACATGATCAGTACCAAATCTAGCCCAGTAATATATATGATCAGTACCACATCTAGCCCAGTAATATACATGATCAGTATCAAATCTAGCCAGTAATATACATGATCAGATCATCAGTACCAAATCTAGCCCAGTAATATACATGATCAGTACCAAATCTAGCCCAGTAATATACATGATCAGTACCAAATCTAGCCAGTAATATACATGATCAGTATCAAATCTAGCTAGTAATATACATGATTAGTACCAAATCTAGGCCAGTAATATACATGATCAGTACCAAATCTAGCCCAGTAATATACATGATCAGTATCAAATCTAGCCCAGTAATATACATGATCAGTACCAAATCTAGCCCAGTAATATACATGATCAGTACCAAAACTAGCCAGTAATATACATGATCAGTATCAAATCTAGCCAGTAATATACATGATCAGTATCAAATCTAGCCCAGTAATATACATGATTAGTACCAAATCTAGCCAGTAATATACATGATCAGTATCAAATCTAGCCAGTAATATACATGATCAGTATCAAATCTAGCCCAGTAATATACATGATCAGTACCAAATCTAGCCCAGTAATATACATGATCAGTACCAAAACTAGCCAGTAATATACATGATCAGTATCAAATCTAGCCAGTAATATACATGATCAGTATCAAATCTAGCCAGTAATATACATGATCAGTATCAAATCTAGCCCAGTAATATACATGATCAGTACCAAAACTAGCCAGTAATATACATGATCAGTATCAAATCTAGCCAGTAATATACATGATCAGTATCAAATCTAGCCAGTAATATACATGATCAGTATCAAATCTAGCCAGTAATATACATGATCAGTATCAAATCTATCCCAGTAATATACATGATCAGTACCAAATCTAGCCCCGTAATATACATGATCAGTACCAAAACTAGCCAGTAATATACATGATCAGTATCAAATCTAGCCAGTAATATACATGATCAGTATCAAATCTAGCCCAGTAATATACATGATCAGTACCAAATCTAGCCCAGTAATATACATGATCAGTACCAAAACTAGCCAGTAATATACATGATCAGTATCAAATCTAGCCAGTAATATACATGATCAGTATCAAATCTAGCCCAGTAATATACATGATCAGTACCAAAACTAGCCAGTAATATACATGATCAGTATCAAATCTAGCCAGTAATATACATGATCAGTATCAAATCTAGCCCAGTAATATACATGATCAGTACCAAAACTAGCCAGTAATATACATGATCAGTATCAAATCTAGCCAGTAATATACATGATCAGTATCAAATCTAGCCCAGTAATATACATGATTAGTACCAAATCTAGCCAGTAATATACATGATCAGTATCAAATCTAGCTAGTAATATACATGATCAGTACCAAATCTAGCCCAGTAATATACATGATCAGTACCAAATCTAGCCCAGTAATATACATGATCAGTACCACATCTAGCCTGTAATATACATGATCAGTATCAAATCTAGCCCAGTAATATACATGATCAGTACCTCATCTAGCCTGTAATATACATGATCAGTATCAAATATAGACCAGTAATATACATGATCAGTATCAAATCTAGCCCAGTAATATACATGATCAGTACCAAATCTAGTCCAGTAATATACATGATCAGTACCACATCTAGCCTGTAATATACATGATCAGTATCAAATCTAGACCAGTAATATACATGATCAGTATCAAATCTAGCCTGTAATATACATGATCAGTATCAAATCTAGCCTGTAATATACATGATCAGTATCAAATCTAGCCTGTAATATACATGATCAGTATCAAATCTAGACCAGTAATATACATGATCAGTATCAAATCTAGCCAGTAATATACATGATCAGTACCACATCTAGCCAGTAATATACATGATCAGTATCAAATCTAGCTAGTAATATACATGATTAGTACTAAATCTAGGCCAGTAATATACATGATCAGTACCAAATCTAGCTAGTAATATACATGATCAGTACCAAATCTAGCCAGTAATATACATGATCAGTACCAAATCTAGCCAGTAATATACATGATTAGTACCAAATCTAGCCCAGTAATATACATGATTAGTACCACATCTAGCCAGTAATATACATAATCAGTACCAAATCTAGCCCAGTAATATACATGATCAGTATCAAATCTAGCCCAGTAATATACATGATCAGTACCACATCTAGCCCAGTAATATACATGATCAGTATCAAATCTAGCCCAGTAATATACATGATCAGTACCACATCTAGCCTGTAATATACATGATCAGTATCAAATCTAGACCAGTAATATACATGATCAGTATCAAATCTAGCCAGTAATATACATGATCAGTACCAAATCTAGCCAGTAATATACATGATCAGTACCACATCTAGCCCAGTAATATACATGATCAGTACCACATCTAGCCAGTAATATACATGATCAGTACCAAATCTAGCCAGTAATATACATGATCAGTACCAAATCTAGCCCAGTAATATATATGATCAGTACCACATCTAGCCCAGTAATATACATGATCAGTATCAAATCTAGCCAGTAATATACATGATCAGATCATCAGTACCAAATCTAGCCCAGTAATATACATGATCAGTACCAAATCTAGCCCAGTAATATACATGATCAGTACCAAATCTAGCCAGTAATATACATGATCAGTATCAAATCTAGCTAGTAATATACATGATTAGTACCAAATCTAGGCCAGTAATATACATGATCAGTACCAAATCTAGCCCAGTAATATACATGATCAGTATCAAATCTAGCCCAGTAATATACATGATCAGTACCAAATCTAGCCCAGTAATATACATGATCAGTACCAAAACTAGCCAGTAATATACATGATCAGTATCAAATCTAGCCAGTAATATACATGATCAGTATCAAATCTAGCCCAGTAATATACATGATTAGTACCAAATCTAGCCAGTAATATACATGATCAGTATCAAATCTAGCCAGTAATATACATGATCAGTATCAAATCTAGCCCAGTAATATACATGATCAGTACCAAATCTAGCCCAGTAATATACATGATCAGTACCAAAACTAGCCAGTAATATACATGATCAGTATCAAATCTAGCCAGTAATATACATGATCAGTATCAAATCTAGCCAGTAATATACATGATCAGTATCAAATCTAGCCCAGTAATATACATGATCAGTACCAAAACTAGCCAGTAATATACATGATCAGTATCAAATCTAGCCAGTAATATACATGATCAGTATCAAATCTAGCCAGTAATATACATGATCAGTATCAATCTAGCCAGTAATATACATGATCAGTATCAAATCTAGCCCAGTAATATACATGATCAGTACCAAATCTAGCCCCGTAATATACATGATCAGTACCAAAACTAGCCAGTAATATACATGATCAGTATCAAATCTAGCCAGTAATATACATGATCAGTATCAAATCTAGCCCAGTAATATACATGATCAGTACCAAATCTAGCCCAGTAATATACATGATGAGTACCAAAACTAGCCAGTAATATACATGATCAGTATCAAATCTAGCCAGTAATATACATGATCAGTATCAAATCTAGCCCAGTAATATACATGATCAGTACCAAAACTAGCCAGTAATATACATGATCAGTATCAAATCTAGCCAGTAATATACATGATCAGTATTCAAATCTAGCCCAGTAATATACATGATCAGTACAAAACTAGCCAGTAATATACATGATCAGTATCAAATCTAGCCAGTAATATACATGATCAGTATCAAATCTAGCCCAGTAATATACATGATTAGTACCAAATCTAGCCAGTAATATACATGATCAGTATCAAATCTAGCTAGTAATATACATGATCAGTACCAAATCTAGCCAGTAATATACATGATCAGTACCAAATCTAGCCCAGTAATATACATGATCAGTACCACATCTAGCCTGTAATATACATGATCAGTATCAAATCTAGCCCAGTAATATACATGATCAGTACCTCATCTAGCCTGTAATATACATGATCAGTATCAAATATAGACCAGTAATATACATGATCAGTATCAAATCTAGCCCAGTAATATACATGATCAGTACCAAATCTAGCCCAGTAATATACATGATCAGTACCACATCTAGCCTGTAATATACATGATCAGTATCAAATCTAGACCAGTAATATACATGATCAGTATCAAATCTAGCCTGTAATATACATGATCAGTATCAAATCTAGCCTGTAATATACATGATCAGTATCAAATCTAGCCTGTAATATACATGATCAGTATCAAATCTAGACCAGTAATATACATGATCAGTATCAAATCTAGCCAGTAATATACATGATCAGTACCACATCTAGCCAGTAATATACATGATCAGTATCAAATCTAGCTAGTAATATACATGATTAGTACTAAATCTAGGCCAGTAATATACATGATCAGTACCAAATCTAGCTAGTAATATACATGATCAGTACCAATCTAGCCAGTAATATACATGATCAGTACCAAATCTAGCCAGTAATATACATGATTAGTACCAAATCTAGGCCCAGTAATATACATGATTAGTACCACATCTAGCCAGTAATATACATAATCAGTACCAAATCTAGCCCAGTAATATACATGATCAGTATCAAATCTAGCCCAGTAATATACATGATCAGTACCACATCTAGCCCAGTAATATACATGATCAAGTATCAAATCTAGCCCAGTAATATACATGATCAGTACCACATCTAGCCTGTAATATACATGATCAGCTATCAAATCTAGACCAGTAATATACATGATCAGTATCAAATCTAGCCCAGTAATATACATGATCAGTATCAAATCTAGCTAGTAATATACATGATCACTATCAAATCTAGACCAGTAATATACATTGATCAGTATCAAATCTAGCCCAGTAATATACATGATCAGAACCACATCTAGCCAGTAATATACATGATCAGTATCAAATCTAGCCCAGTAATATACATGATCAGTATCAAATCTAGCCAGTAATATACATGATCAGTATCAAATCTAGCCCAGTAATATACATGATCAGTACCAAATCTAGCCAGTAATATACATGATCAGTACCAAATCTAGCCAGTAATATACATGATCAGTATCAAATCTAGCCCAGGTAATATACATGATCAGTATCAAATCTAGCCCAGTAATGTACATGATCAGTACCACATCTAGCCAGTAATATACATGATCAGTATCAAATCTAGCCCAGTAATATACATGATCAGTATCAAATCTAGCCAGTAATATACATGATCAGTATCAAATCTAGCCCAGTAATATACATGATCAGTATCAAATCTAGCCAGGTAATATACATGATTCAGTATCAAATCTAGCCCAGTAATATACATGATCAGTATCAAATCTAGCCAGTAATATACATGATCAGTATCAAATCTAGCCCAGTAATATACATGATCAGTACCACATCTAGCCGGTAATATACATGATCAGTACCAAATCTAGCCAGTAATATACATGATTAGTACCAAATCTAGCCAGTAATATACATGATCAGTACCAAATCTAGCCAGTAATATACATGGTCAGTACCAAATCTAGCCAGTAATATACATGATCAGATACCAAATCTAGCCAGTAATATACATGGTCAGTACCAAATCTAGCCAGTAATATACATGATCAGTACCAAATCTAGCCAGTAATATACATGATCAGTACCACATCTAGCCCCAGTAATATACATGATCAGTATCAAATCTAGCCAGTAAATATACATGATCAGATCATCAGTTACCAAATCTAGCCCAGTATATACATGATCAGTACCAAATCTAGCCCAGTAATATACATGATCAGTACCAAATCTAGCCAGTAATATACATGATCAGTACCACATCTAGCCCAGTAATATACATGATCAGTATCAAATCTAGCCAGTAATATACATGATCAGATCATCAGTACCAAATCTAGCCAGTAATATACATGATCAGTACCAATCTAGCCAGCTAATATACATGATCAGTATCAAATCTAGCCAGTAATATACATGATCAGTACCACATCTAGCCAGTAATATACATGATCAGTACCAAATCTAGCCAGTAATATACATGATCAGTACCAAATCTAGCCAGTAATATACATGATCAGTACCACATCTAGCCCAGTAATATACATGATCAGTATCAAATCTAGCCAGTAATATACATGATCAGATCATCAGTACCAAATCTAGCCCAGTAATATACATGATCAGTACCAAAATCTAGCCCAGTAATATACATGATCAGTACCAAATCTAGCCAGTAATATACATGATCAGTATCAATCTAGCGTAGTAATATACATGATTAGTACCAAATCTAGCCCAGTAATATACATGATTAGTACCACATCTAGCCAGTAATATACATAATCAGTACCAAATCTAGCCAGTAATATACAAGAACAGATCATCAGTACCAAATCTAGCCCAGTAATATTCATGATCAGTACCAAATCTAGCCCAGTAATATACATGATTAGTACCACATCTAGCCAGTAATATACATGATCATTACCACATCTAGCCCAGTAATATACATGATCAGTATCAAATTTAGCCCAGTAATATACATGATCAGTACCACATCTAGCCCAGTAATATACATGATCAGTATCAAATCTAGCCCAGTAATATACATGATCAGTACCACATCTAGCCTGTAATATACATGATCAGTATCAAATCTAGACCAGTAATATACATGATCAGTATCAAAATCTAGCCTGTAATATACATGGTCAGTACCAAATCTAGCCAGTAATATACATGATCAGTACCAAATCTAGCCAGTAATATACATGATCAGTACCAAAAGCTAGCCAGTAATATACATGATCAGTATCAAATCTAGCCAGTAATATACATGATTAGTACCAAATCTAGCCAGTAATATACATGATCAGTACCAAATCTAGCCAGTAATATACATGGTCAGTACCAAATCTAGCCAGTAATATACATGATCAGTACCAAATCTAGCCAGTAATATACATGATCAGTATCAAATCTAGCCCAGTAATATACATGATCAGTATCAAAATCTAGCCCAGTAATGTACATGATCAGTACCACATCTAGCCAGTAATATACATGATCAGTATCAAATCTACGCCCAGTATATACATGATCAGTATCAAATCTAGCCAGTAATATACATGATCAGTATCAAATCTAGCCCAGTAATATACATGATCAGTATCAAATCTAGCCAGTAATATACATGATCAGTATCAAATCTAGCCCAGTAATATACATGATCAGTATCAAATCTAGCCAGTAATATACATGATCAGTATCAAATCTAGCCCAGTAATATACATGATCAGTACCACATCTAGCCGGTAATATACATGATCAGTACCAAATCTAGCCAGTAATATACATGATTAGTACCAAATCTAGCCAGTAATATACATGATCAGTACCAAATCTAGCCAGTAATATACATGGTCAGTACCAAAATCTAGCCAGTAATATACATGATCAGTACCAAATCTAGCCAGTAATATACATGGTCAGTACCAAATCTAGCCAGTAATATACATGATCAGTACCAAATCTAGCCAGTAATATACATGATCAGTACCACATCTAGCCCAGTAATATACATGATCAGTATCAAATCTAGCCAGTAATATACATGATCAGATCATCAGTACCAAATCTAGCCCAGTAATATACATGATCAGTACCAAATCTAGCCCAGTAATATACATGATCAGTACCAAATCTAGCCAGTAATATACATGATCAGTACCACATCTAGCCCAGTAATATACATGATCAGTATCAAATCTAGCCAGTAATATACATGATCAGATCATCAGTACCAAATCTAGCCAGTAATATACATGATCAGTACCAAATCTAGCCAGTAATATACATGATCAGTATCAAATCTAGCCCAGTAATATACATGATCAGTACCACATCTAGCCAGTAATATACATGATCAGTACCAAATCTAGCCAGTAATATACATGATCAGTACCAAATCTAGCCCAGTAGATAATACATGATCAGTACCACATCTAGCCCAGTAATATACATGATCAGTATCAAATCTAGCCAGTAATATACATGATCAGATCATCAGTACCAAATCTAGCCCAAGTAATATACATGATCAGTACCAAATCTAGCCCAGTAATATACATGATCAGTACCAAATCTAGCCAGTAATATACATGATCAGTATCAAATCTAGCTAGTAATATACATGATTAGTACCAAATCTAGCCCAGTAATATACATGATTAGTACCACATCTAGCCAGTAATATACATAATCAGTACCAATCTAGCCAGTAATATACATGATCAGATCATCAGTACCAAATCTAGCCCAGTAATATTCATGATCAGTACCAAATCTAGCCCAGTAATATACATGATTAGTACCACATCTAGCCAGTAATATACATGATCATTACCACATCTAGCCCAGTAATATACATGATCAGTATCAAATTTAGCCCAGTAATATACATGATCAGTACCACATCTAGCCCAGTAATATACATGATCAGTATCAAATCTAGCCCAGTAATATACATGATCAGTACCACATCTAGCCTGTAATATACATGATCAGTATCAAATCCTAGACCAGTAATATACATGATCAGTATCAAATCTAGCCTGTAATATACATGGTCAGTACCAAATCTAGCCAGTAATATACATGATCAGTACCAAATCTAGCCAGTAATATACATGATCAGTACCAAAACTAGCCAGTAATATACATGATCAGTATCAAATCTAGCCAGTAATATACATGATTAGTACCAAATCTAGCCAGTAATATACATGATCAGTACCAAATCTAGCCAGTAATATACATGGTCAGTACCAATCTAGCCAGTAATATACATGATCAGTACCAAATCTAGCCAGTAATATACATGATCAGTACCACATCTAGCCAGTAATATACATGATCAGTACCAAAATCTAGCTAGTAATATACATGATTAGTACCACATCTAGCCCAGTAATATACATGATTAGTACCACATCTAGCCAGTAATATACATAATCAGTACCAAATCTAGCCCAGTAATATACATGATCAGTATCAAATCTAGCCCAGTAATATACATGATCAGTATCAAATCTAGCCCAGTAATATACATGATCAGTACCAAATCTAGCCAGTAATATACATGATCAGTACCAAATCTAGCCAGTAATATACATGATCAGTACCACATCTAGCCAGTAATATACATGATCAGTACCAAATCTAGCTAGTAATATACATGATTAGTACCCACATCTAGCCCAGTAATATACATGATTAGTACCACATCTAGCCAGTAATATACATAATCAGTACCAAATCTAGCCCAGTAATATACATGATCAGTATCAAATCTAGCCCAGTAATATACATGATCAGTACCAATCTAGCCAGTAATATACATGATCAGTATCAAATCTAGCCCAGTAATATACATGATCAGTACCACATCTAGCCAGTAATATACATGAACAGTACCAAATCTAGCCAGTAATATACATGATTAGTACCAAATTCTAGCCAGTAATATACATGATCAGTACCAAATCTAGCTAGTAATATACATGATTAGTACCACATCTAGCCCAGTAATATACATGATTAGTACCACATCTAGCCAGTAATATACATAATCAGTACCAAATCTAGCCCAGTAATATACATGATCAGTATCAAATCTAGCCAGTAATATACATGATCAGTACCACATCTAGCCCAGTAATATACATGATCAGTATCAAATCTAGCCCAGTAATATACATGATCAGTACCACATCTAGCCTGTAATATACATGATCAGTATCAAATCTAGACCAGTAATATACATGGATCAGTATCAAATCTAGCCCAGTAATATACATGATCAGTATCAAATCTAGCTAGTAATATACATGGTCACTATCAAATCTAGACCAGTAATATACATGATCAGTATCAAATCTAGCCCAAGTAATATACATGATCAGTACC